>CAMZMU010000105.1:13466409-13649667 GCA_947311845.1 Poa pratensis | reverse complement strand
CCACCACCATATCCAAACACCATACCGCAAACGGCCAAGTGATAGGAATTGTTTTGAGCGCCGAGGCTGGCATATGCGTTTGCTTGGCAAACCTTTGGCATCCTTCACATCTCCGGACTATGGCCTCTGCATCAGCAAGAGCAGTGGGCCAATAGAACCCATGCCTGAACACCTTGGCCACCAGAGCTCTTGTGCTGCAATGATGACCACACTCTCCTTGGTGGATCTCCAAAAGCATCTCCTTGCCTTCAGCTGGCTCGACACACCGTTGCAACACCTCGGTTACGCTTCTTTTATAGAGCTCCTTGTTGATGATGGTGTACGCCTTGCCCTCCTTTGATTCTCCTAGCCTCGGTTGTGTCACTTGGCAGCTTCCCTCCGTTATGAACTTCATGATTTGCTCCGCCCACTCCGGCACTGGGTGCAAAGGAAAAATTCTCTCGTCCACCTCCATTGGTTCGGCCACCATAATCTCCTCCATTATTTCCTCCACCATCCTGCGACCAGTCCCCGAGTCTTGAGAGCAGTCCCCGAGGTTGGTGCGCAGTCCCCGAGCTCTGCCACGCAGTCCCCGGGTCCGACCAAACGCATCCGACGTCTACCTCCATTGGAACAGGTCCGGGCTCTTGCTCCGCCGGGATGAAAATAGATTCGGATTCAGGAGAAGGTTTGATTGAAGGAGTTCTCAAGTGATTCAGGGCTACCCGGTGGTACTGCCTCTTTATGAACCGAGCTTTGACAACACGTCGGCAGCATATTTTCTGCCGAGGTATATGCCTGTACTCACACCCTTCAAAGAACCCGGATATCTTTTGCACATGGAACCGATATAACGCCATGTTGGCATCCAGAGCATCCCAAGTTCCAGAAGATTGTTGCACCACCAGGTCGGAATCGCCGAAGCACTCTACACGCCGGATACCGATCTCCTTCGCCACATTGAGGCCATGGATTAAGGCCTCATACTCCGCCACATTGTTTGATGCTGAGAAATGAATCTGCAGCACTTTCAGCTGATCTCGCTTGGCGAGGTGAGGACTATTCCAGCCCCCAGCCCGATCTTTGTCTTGGACCCATCAAAATGCATTTTCCAATAATTATAGTCCGGCCTGGGTGGCTCATACTGCATCTCGGCCCAATCACAAAAGAAGTCCGGCAACGCCTGGGATTTAATTGCATCTCTTCTCTCATAATGTGGTGCATATGGAGACACCTCAATCGCCCATTTGGCAACTCGGCCAGTTGCATCTTTGCACCCGATGATCTCCGAGATTGGAGCTTCGCACACCACCGTCATGGGATGCTCCTGGAAATAATGCTTCAACTTCTTGACCGCCAGGTAGACACCATACGTCATCTTCTGGTAGTGAGGGTAATTCTGCTTCGAGGTAGAGATCACCTCGCTCAAGTAATACACCGGTCTCTGCACCGACCTGCCACCTTCTTCGCGCTCCACCACCACTGCCACACTTACAACTCGGTTTGTGGCCGCAATGTAAAGTAACATCGGCTCATTGTGCAATGGTGACGCCAACACCGGGGCAGTGGACAACATCTTTTTCAGCTCATTGAACGCCACGTCGGCCTGCGGGGTCCATGTAAACCCGGTACTTTTCTTCATGAGCTGGTACAAAGGTAAGGCTTTTTCTCCAGCCGACCTACAAATCGGCTCAACGAGGCTAGGCACCCTGTGAATTTCTGCACATCTTTCAAACACTTCGGTAACTTCATGTTCTCAATAGCTCGGATCTTGGCCGGGTTAACCTCGATACCTCGGCTAGACACCAGGAATCCGAGCAACTTTCCAGCCGGGACACCAAAGGTGCACTTGTCCGGGTTAAGCTTCAACCGATATTTCTCAAATTCACAAATGTCTCCTCGAGATCCTCGAGGAGAGTACGTTTCTCCTTAGTTTTGATGACGATATCATCGACATACACTTGCACATTTTTGCCCATTTGAGAGTGCAGGCATTTCTGCATACACCTCTGATAAGTTGCCCCGGCATTCTCAGACCAAAACACATGACACGATAGCAATACGCCCCATACGGGGTAATAAAAGCAGTCTTTATTTGATCCTTGGGTTCAGTGGTATCTGGTGAAAACCAGAGTACGCATCGATAAAAGACAACAGTTCACAACCAGCAGTGGAATCATCACTTGATCAATCCGAGGTAATGGAAACGGATCTTTGGGCACGCCTTGTTGAGGTTAGTGAAGTCAATGCACATGCGCCACACCTTGACCACGGCTGGCTCGTCTTTCTTCTTTTCCACCAAGACCGGATTGGATATCCAGTCCGGATGCAGCACCTCCATAATGAACCCGGCTGCAAGCAACTTAGCCAGCTCGTCCAGCACCACTTGTCTTCGGTCGTCTGAGAGACGACGGGTCGGTTGCCTCACCGGTTTCACCTCTGGCCTGACAAATAAAGAGTGCTCTGCCAACTCCCTCGGAACACCAGGCAGGTCCTTAGCCGACCATGCAAAGATATCCCGATTCTCACGGAGGAAGTGACAGAGCTCGCTTTCCTATTTCTCGCCCAGCCCGGTCCCAATGATGGCCATATGCTCTGGGTGCTCCGGGTCAATGGGGATCTTCTTGGTCTCCTTGGGCACCTCGAATGCTGCAGTTGAGTCCGGGCTCATCAGTCCGGACATGCCGAGCTGTGTTGACTGCGCCATTGCCACCACTTGATGCAGCTTCTTCTTCTCAGCTGCGATCACCAAAGACTCGGCCAGATTAGACCCCGCCGAGGCACACTGAATGGCTCGCTTGTAGTCACCCGAGATGGATATGATCCCATTAGGCCCTGGCATTTTCATCTTCAGGTATGCAACATGGGTGGAAATCATGAACTTGGCCAGAGCCGGCCTTCCAAGCAATGCATGGTATGCACTCTCCAAGTCCACCACCTCGAACTCGATACTCTCAACTCGGCAGTTATCCTTGGTTCCAAATGCTACATCCACCCATATCTTGCCCATGGGTGCACAGGAAACGCCAGGCACAATCCCATGAAAAGTACAACTGCTTGGCATCAACTGATTTGGCGATATGCCCAATTTCACCATTGTGTCTCGGTACATGATGTTGATGGCACTGCCATTGTCCACCAGAACTCGGGTGAACCTCACATTGTTGGTAGGCCCACACAACGTCGGATCTACCACCAGGGCATACTTTCCAGGGCTCGGCATGATCCGAGGTGTGTCTTTCCTGCTCCAAGTGATCTCCTGCTCAGACCAGTTCATATAGGTCGGCACCACCGGCATTACTGCATTCACCTCCATGGCACGCCTCTGCACGCTCTTCTTGTCAGTTGGCTCGGTCACAAAGACCACATAGCTCGCATGAGCCTCTCTATAGTCATTTCCGGGGTATTCATACTGCTGACTTGGTCCGGCACCATTGTTGTTATTACCTCGGACATTCACAACATTCACGGGCCTTGCTGCTGCAGGCCTCGGAGTGGTTATCGGGGTAACATTTGCTCCGGACAGATTTGGGTTACCTCGGCTGAAATCTCTGAGGTGGTCCTGCTCTGTTTCCTCCGGCCTTCGCCCCTTCTTCCTGATTCTGCGGTTCCAGCTGCACTGCCGGGTTGAATGGTTGGCTGGCTTGCGCGGGTCGGTCGTATGGTAACAGCAAGGACCATCTATCATTGATTCATAAGTCAAGGGTGGCTCCGGGTTCGGACTAAATGCCGGACCATTGATTTTGGCCTCTGGACACCTCCAGCTCCGGGCTGATCCGGGTTCACCGCTGCAACTTGGTTCGAGGTGTATGGTAGTCCGGCTCCCTCCTCTTTTGTCCGAACTCTGGCGGTCATTACACCTTGGTCCGAGCCGGTTGTTTATTGGCTCCCTCCTTCTGTTACGTGCCACTGCCTCTGCTGCTGGCTGCATCGGATCACCCAGAGCATAAGAATCTGCAATCCGGATTGTTTCTGCTAGGGATTTCGGCATATCTCTTTGGAGCCTCTGCCACAGCATGCTGCCATGTCGACAACCATCTGCAAACCAGGAAATGGCCTGTGCCTCTACAACTCCTTCACAGGAATTCCGAACATTGCTCCACCGAGTTAAGAATTCTCGGTCAGTTTCATGATCATCTTGCTTACATGCGCCAGGAGCTGAGGTCGGTTTGGCCTCTTGTATGTACTAGCAAAGTTGCTGTTAAACGCCAGCTCCAAGTCTATCCAGGAGTTGATACTATACTCCGGCAAATTATTCAGCCAGATCCGAGCTGGACCTTCCAACATGTGCGGGAGATACCGGACCGCCCATCGGCGATTGCCCCCCGCTATGTGCACCGAGGATACATAATCTGTCAGCCAATCTTGCGGCTTGGTGCTCCCGTTGTATGGCTTGGTGTTCCGACCTAACTGGAACTGAGATACTGGCGGTGGTGGCTCCTTCATGATCCGAGGTCCAAAACACGCCGGACCAGGAGGGCCTTCCTCCTCCAGTTGCTCGGACAAGTAGATTCTATCCAGCTTGTTACGAACATCGCCTGGAGCTAACATCCGAGCTCCTATCCGAGGTCCCAACGCCCCATCCACTCTGTGGTATCCAGCTCGCGCCATGGCCGAGTCTCCATCATCATATCGGTCATCGCCTTGACCGACATTCTGAGGTTGCTGAACATACTCCGGCTCTCGCTGATATTGCCCCTGCGGCCGGGTTGTTGCTGATACCTCGGGGGCGGAGGTGGTTTACCTCGGCCAGCCGACGCTGCTTGCCCGCCATTCTGATTTCCCTGACCGGAGTTACCCTTAGCTCGGCTTGCATTACCTGGCCGGGGTTTCCCTTAGCTCGGCTAGCATTGCCCTGGCCCACCTTCTGCTTTGCTGCTAACACCGGATCATACATCTGCAGCTGCTTGTTCTGACCCGAGGTGACACTCCGGGCTCGATCGGCTCCTCCGACGAGTGGAGACGAGGCTTGCCCCTTGGACACCTGACTAACTGGCCTAGCTGAATAAACCATCTCGAATCACCAGCCCCGGCATATGCTCTGCGGAGAGCCTCATTCTGCTGGTTAGCTACATACACTAATTCATTGACTCGCTTCTGCTGCGCACGCCATGCATCTCCAGTCAACCCGGATAGCTCGGCCCTGCCTGCCTCGGCAGCTCTGAGGTTCTTAGCAGGGGAACTATACACCGGCCTTCCAGTCGACACGCGACTCTCACTCCTAGCCGAGGTGGTAGGTCGAGCCTCCCTTTTATCTCATCATTGAGCCCCTTGCCTCTCTGCCGCACCTCGGCTCCCCTATTTGTATCAACTGCTACCGGGGTGAAGCCATTCGCTGCATTGTACTCACGCAGATCTCTATTGAACTCATCTCTAGCTGTCATCATTGCTACAGCCTCCTTTTGCAACAGGACACGCTTTGCCTCTAGGTCGGCCACAGTCACCACTACATCCACTCCTGGATTTACTGGGTCTGCCAGTGTCTCCACTATCTCTACAGGGTCGCACCTCGGCCCTGCACCTCGGGGGTACCAGGCAGCTCTTTCTCTAGCCTGGGCTTTGCAGATCTCACCTTAGCAACCTCGGCCGGCTTGGATTTGCTGGCATCTACTTTAGCGGCATCAACCGGACCGTCATCATCACCTCCACGCAGCTCTCGGGGCGAGTGATACGCCGACCTAAAGCCGCGAGGAGAGGAGTTTCGTCGTCCACGAGCACCTGCTCCGGGTACCGCGAACAACCTCGACAGCAACAGGTGACGAAGCTGCCAGCATCATGGTGAAGCCATGCTCGGGGAAGGGCTTGCCGGCGAAACACCCCGCATTGTCGCTGATGAAGGTGAACTCACCGATCTTGGCGATAAGCCCGGAAAGAACACGCTCGCCTGAGCCCGTCCGGATGTAAACTCCCTCCAACGCCTCAATCTGCCCCACGGTGGGCGCCAACTGTCGTGGTGGGATCACGGCAGATGCCATAGGTATGGCTAAGATGGGGCCGAATGGTCGTTGGGGGAATCCGGGGAGGGTTTATGCACTCAAGAAGTGCACACGCAAGAACACGCAAGAACGAACGAGAAACAAGAAACCAAGAACACAAAGCACACCACGATGTACCCTGCTTCGGGGCCCTCTTGTGGAGGTAACACCCCTACTGCAGCACTATCCTACTCAGTGTATAGCTCAAGGTGACAAGTACAAGCTGCTCCTCGAGCTGTATGATGATACAATGGTGAGAACTTGAGGTAAAAGATGGAGCTACACGGGAGGAAGAAGGAACTCCGAGCTAGATCCGAGGTTCCTTTCTCTCTCTCTTTTCTCTCCTTCTCTCGATCGATCGGTCCGTCCGTCCCCAAGCAGGAGGGGGTGAAGCCCACTATATAGGCCAGCCGAGTTACCGTTGTGCCCCTCGCTGAACACTGTTGCCATGCCTCTGCACGGTCACCACCGTACCCCTGTCAGGGACAAGACGTGGCCTGCCCATCCCCTGCTGCATAACGGCAGAGCTAGCATGTCTCCTCTGACAGAGACAGGACATAGCCAGCCGTGCTACCTCGTAGCCTTTTCCCGGATCTCGCGTGGTCAGCGGTCAAGACGTGCTGCCCCGCCGAACCCGGGGCACGCCTCTGCCAGGCTCCGTGACAGACGCTCCCGCGCCAGGCGCTCTTACTAGGCAGGAAGTGACAGGAGCATTGACTCCTGCCCGACCTACAGCTCCTTGCCTCGGTTAGCTCGGTACGGATGTGACGGGCTCCGTACCTCGGGTCTTGCGCTTAAGATCCGACCACCTCGGACATTACTTCCTTCAAACAACTTCCCAGCACTCACCATATAAACCATAGCATCGAGGTAGTTAGGTCGGCTGAACATAGCTCGGACAGTGAACCTCGGCCCAGCCAACGGGATACCTCGGACCCTCTGGGCCAAGATAGGTCGGTCTTTATACTCCAGGTCAAGATGAAGCTCGGATTCTACCAGGCCGAAGCAGGTCGGCCCTTTCCGTACCTCGGCATATCTTTAAACTCTTCTTATGCCAAGCCTTGACCCTACCCGGGGGTAGCCCCCCAACAGATTCGTTTGCGCTATGTTTTGTTCCTTCCAAAAAAATGATCCCCGTAAAGTTTCAGGTCATTTGGACGTCGTTTGGGTCCTGAAACATCAAAATATAGAAAAAGGGGTTTTCTGACAGTGCAGGGTTAATTCCAGAAAAATGGGGAAGTTGTTAATTATCCCCAAAACTCAATATAAATCATGAATATAACCCTTATATGATGCAAATAACATGGAATAACATGTAATAAAATGTAAAGTTCATGTATGCATTTTACATGCATCAACATCCCCAAGCTTAATACTGTCAATGGATATCAAAGGTGATTACTATTGCTACATAGAGTCAAATGATTCATTCTTCAAAGGAATAACAATATGCAAGATAAATTATGAAGTGATATCAAATACTCAATGTAAAGATGTTCAATGGTAAATTCACAAAGTGTAACATAGAGAAAATACTATGGACCAAATGTATGCATAATGAAAAGTAAAAACATCCTATGGTGGTCATAGAGTACTTCTTATGAAAACTGAATATAAAAGGTGGACACTTTGGATAGATAAATAAGTAGAGGTAAAGCATGAATAAGTTTCATCTAACTTCCAAACACTTCTACTTAAGTTAATGCTTGCAATGTGGTAGTCATTGGTGTGGAGCTCTCATTACCCCTATCATAGCATCTTGAATGATTAATGTTTAAAGTGAAAGCAAATATGAGAAGTGTGCTTGACAATGTATTGGTTGAATGTCTCATGTCCCTTGAATACAAGTACCTACACCATGTGTTACTCAATTTGGTCCACAAAGTAAATTCAAATAAAGGTCATTGCAAGTAATAATAGTATCACCAAGAACTGCACTGGGGTACCTCTTGCCCCTTGACATGAACAAGCCCATGTCAAAACAACAAGACAAACAGACAATAAACAATCTCAGCACTCTTTTTATTTACTATGGGTATAGCTTTTTATTATGAGGGGCATCACTGAATGAACATTATGGTTATGCTGTAATTTCCACCATCAATGATGCATGGCTTAGATTAGCGGCCCAGGCATTTCTCTAACCATTTATACAAACTCTTTGAACTTACTAAGTATCCACATTCATTTCACCCATGATAGGCATCCATAAACAAAAGTACATGACATCAACTAAATATAAATAAGTGCAATGTTGAAAGCTTGCCATGTGACAGCACATATGGGATAACTCCCAACCAAAACAATTGTCAAGCCCACAACTTCATAATTTTAATCACAATGGTTCATGCTTATTAAATGCAATAAAAGTAAATTGTGCATCAAGTTCGTGAGAGCTTTTAACCAATTTTCCCCATGACAATCAATAACATAAGCAATTAAATTCAGAAATGTAGATAACACAATATAACATGATAAACATACTTGGAATAGCATAAAGCTAATAGGTAGATATGGTGGACTCACTGGAAAAACTTTGGTTGAAGGTGTTGGGAAAACAAGTTTTTTACTTGTTGTAATTTTTGGGCTAGCAATAGGGAGAAAGTTGAACATCTAAATGCATGCATAAGTGTCCATAGAACTAATCAATCCATGTTAAGCCAAGTAAATTTAAAATTCAACATCTAAACATGGTAAAAGATAGCTCTTGACAACACACTTGCAAATTAACATTCATTCAAAGCACATGAATTATGCAACTATATGTATCTTTTAAAATCAACTCAAACATCCCTATCCCAATATATTTAATAGCATCCAACATAATTCAACCCAAACTTCCAGTAGCTCTCTCATATATAAATGATAGTGCTGGCCTCAAGAAAATAAAAATCAAACGAAATAACAAAAAGCAAATAAAATACGCTCAAAGTTTATACGATAAAGTGATTTGATCGAAAAACAGAAGTTAGACATGTGCAAACCGAGAGTGTGTTGGTCTAGTGGGGTTGTCTTGACATCCCCAAGCTTATGGTCTTCACCATCCTTGGATAGCTCTTGGTGCAGCTCCTCTAATCCCTGTGGAAAAACTTCAAAACACCGTTTCTCCCATTTCTTTTCTGTGGGGTGATATTAGTAGTGAGAAACAAATAGGTTCCTTGCTGTATAAAATCCTTAGGCAAAAATTCATATGAATGTCCAGAGAGTATATAATGTTGTATGCCTACTCATAAACTCAATTGAATCAAAAAGATTCAAGCAAAAAGCTCAAAGAATGTATCAAACAAATCAAGACAGAATATGTCTAGAAAAATAGCAGCAGCAAAACGCATTTTTCTACCCTACTTAAACTCGTCAGAAAAATCTGCAAAAAATCACGTGTGCAGACGATGAAAAGTTGAAGCTACTGTTCAAATTACAGCTCAATCGGAGTTATAGATAAAAAAAATGAAAAAGCAAACCGTGCACAGACTTCGTGCAGGCAGAAAACTCTCCGAAAATGAATAGCAACTTTTCAAAACCAAAATAGGTAAAAACTTGGTTCTTTATTAAAAATTCCAGAAACTAAACTAAAACTAAGTCTCTTGTTACAGCAGGAGGACACAAAGAAAATCACAAATAAAAACAACCGGGTTGCCTCCCGTAAAACGCTTTCTTTATAGCCATATAGATAGGCTTACTTACTTGGTATCAAGATGGTTGGAGTGAGGTGGCTTGGCATCCCCAAGCTTGAATTCTTGTACTTATTCGAAATATGTAGGGTGTACCCAGGGGTACATCCCCAAGCTTGAGTGTTTGTCCCTCTTAATATTTGTTCATCATCCTCATCTCTTCCACTTGAAGATTCTCTTTACACAAAACTCATCATAAAACTTGATTAGAGGGGTTAGTATCTCCATAAATAAAATCCTCTTAGGTACAGAAAAGACATATCATGAATTGATTCTACACATTAGCTAATATTACTATGGTTGTGTATTGCTCTTTGATCAATGGAACCACACAAAACACAAGTAATGAGAGTAATGCAAAATAAAGACAGAATCTGTCAAAAACTGGACAGCCCGTAAAGAGTGAATTTTCAGAGGCACTTACGTTGCTCAAATCAGAAAACTTTGAACTAATGAAATGTGTATTAATAACTGAATATTGCTGTCGTAAAATCAGGTCAAAATTCCTCTTCTGTGATTTTTAACATTTTTCGCAGTGAAGCTTAGGAATCTGTTTTTGGACAGCCATGATAGTTTTAATGATGCTCACATAGGAATAAGAATTGTAATGCAAAAAGAGAGCATCAAGAGAAAAAAATATGAAACACTTTTAAGTCTAACCCACTTCCTATGCATTGGCATGTTGTAAGAAAATAAATCATTGAAACACAAAGCAAGTAGCATAGGAAGATAAAACAAGAGCAATTTCAAGACTTTGAACTTAAAGAGAGGAAACACAATAATATTGAGATATTTAGAACCATGTTTTGCCCTCTCACAATAATTTTCAGTGGCATCATGAATAAACTCAACAATATAGCTATCACATAAAGCATTATTATCATGATCCATAAGCATAACAGTACCATTACTCTCCACATAAGCATAATCATTAAAAATAGTGAGAGTAAAAATATCACATCCATCATTTAAAGCATTATCATATAGCATGTCTAAACCATATTCCTCATTATCTTTAAAATCATTATCAATCATGTTCTCATTAAGCATAGGTTGATATTCCTCATCTTCATCGGAATCATAAAGCAGAGTTTATCATCAGCAATATATTGAAGGTTACCCTCATCCATAGGTGGTGAAGGTGGAAGTTCCCTCTCTTCATTCTCTAGTTGTTCATCATCTTCATCATCTTCTTGGGGTTGCATGGGCATCCCCAAGCTTAGGCTCTTATCCACTTCTTCAGCTTCTTCCTCTTCCAAGCTCATATTTCCATCATCTTCTTCATGCAAAACACCAGTACTTTCTTGGGGAGCCTCATGATATTCAACAACATAAATATTTTGAGAGAAGTTGTTTCTGCAATATTCAAGAATAAAATCTATCTCTCTTTCAAATTTATTAGCTATAGGGCAAGTTTTATTTTCATGAATGAAGGTTTACAATTCAAAAGATGCCTTGAAGGTAACAAATTCCTCTACTTGTTCCATTCCTAAATAAGCATAATCACCAGTATGGTAGGATGAAATAACACATTCTTCATGGAACCTGCATTGAAATTCAAAATGTTTATCCTTTTGTTCAGACCAAAACATACAAGTTGCATCATGGTGTAAAAGCAACTTCTCAGCAATATAATTTAATTCCATCATGAAACCTTTTAGTATTTTCCCTTCCTTTGATTCTCTATAATCCTTGGCAATTTTATCAGCATTCAAGTGTCTAAACAAAGCATCATTTATATCCATAGTTATGCCCATAACACGAGTTTTTATAATATTTTCCATTTTCTATTTTTTTGTATTTTTGATATATAAAACTGAAAGTAAAACTAATGAGAAACTCACAACCAAACAAGTTTAAAGGAACCTCCCCAAGCTTAGATGATTGCAAGATATAAAACAAGATAAAATAAATCTAAAGTCTAGTGCACACAAGAATAGAAACTTAAGCGCTACGCTCCCCGGCAACGGCGCTAGAAAAGTGCTTGATAACCCCCAAGAGCAGGGGATCACTGTAGCACCTCTCAATGTGGAAGTAAGGTATCGATCCGCAGGAGCAAGAAGGAAAAGTTATCTATTCCCTACAACTAAAGTGTCACAAGTTTTAGTTGATTATGCACTAAACAAGTTTAAAGAACAAGGTGGTTGATTTAATGGATGAAGTTTAACGTAACAAAACAAGAATGTGAAAGTGTCCCAATCCTCTTCAATGCAAGAGGACAAGACAAAGGTTTTCTCTTATAGGAACAATGGACATGGGTTCATGGGTTCACTTAATACTCTCTCTCTCATCTATGGTGATTATCATGTTATAGATAAAGTACACACAATTGTCATGTTTTAATGGTAGCTTTTAATGATGGCTTGATGACGTGAAACACACGTTCGTTGGGAGACCCCAAGAAGAAGGTATGATGTAGTCAACAGCAAGTTTTCCCTCAGAAAGAAACCAAGGTTATCGAACCAGTAGGAGCAGCAACTCTTCAGAAGGTTGTCAACGGCGCCAGAAAAATGCTGTTGACAGGAGTCTGGACTGTTGACGTGGAATCTGCACACAACACAATCAAACTACTTTGCCCCAACGAAACAGTGAGGTTGTCAATCTCACTGGCTTGCTGAAAACAAAGGATTAAACGTATGGTGTGGAAAATGAGTATTAAATTGCAGAGAATGAAAAAGGAACAGTTTGCAGTTTGTGGTTGTTTAATCAGTGTAAAAGAATGGACCGGGGTCCACAGTTCACTAGTGGTGTCTCTCCATAAAAGATAACTAACATGTTGGGTGAACAAATTACAGCTGGGCAATTGACGAATAGTGAGCGCATGACAATGCATATACATGACATGTTGACTACTATGATATTTAATTGGGCATTACGACATAATACATAGATCGTTATCCAACAGCATCTATGACTAATAATCCACCGCCGGGTTGTCATCCGAGTCCCCCGTTGGTATTAAGTTGCAAGCAACGGATAATTGCATTAAGTAAAGTGCGTAATGTAAACAAACACATATGTCCGTGGACATAGCATCGTTAGGTTATCCCTAGTGGCAACAGCACATCCACAACCTTAGAACTTTCTGTCACTGTCCCAGGTTAAACGGAGACATGAACCCACTATCTAGCATAAATACTCTCTCTTGGAGTTACAAGCATCTACTTGGCCAAAGCATCTACGAGTAACGGAAAGCATGCAAGATCTTAAATAACATATAAGATAGATTGATAATCAACTTGACATAATATTCAATATTCATCGGATCCCAGCAAACACAACATGTAGCATTACAATAATATGATCTTGATCATGTAGGGCAGCTCACAAGATCTAAACATGATGGCACAAAGTGGAGAGACAACCATCTAGCTACTGCTATGGACCCGTAGTCCAAGGATGAACTACTCACGCATCACTCCGGAGGCAGGCATGGCGATGTAGAAGCCTCCGGTGACGATTCCCCTCTCCGGCAGGGTGCCGGGAAGAGGTTCTGAACCCTCCCGAGCTAGGGTTGACGACGGCGGCGTCTCTGGAACTTTTCGTGGATATTTGCTCAGGTACTTAGGGTTTTCGCGTCGGGGGGAATAAGTAGGCGAAAGGGCGGCGGCTGCGGACCCCCGAGGGGCCCACACCACCCCAGGGCGCGGCAGAAGGGGGCCCGCGCCCTGGTGGCGTGTGGCCTCCTGGTGGCCCTCCTCTGCTGCTCCTTCGCTCCGTCAGGCGTGTTCTGGAAAAATAGGCACCCCCGTGTAGTTTCGTCCAATTCCGAGAATATTTCCAGACTAGCTTTTCTGGAATACAAAAACAGCAGAAAACAGGAACTGGCACTTCGGCATCTTGTTAATAGGTTAGTCCCAAAAAATGTATAAAAGTGATATAAAGTAGATGCAAAACATGTAGCAATTGGTATAAAACAAGCATGGAACATCAAAAATTATAGATACGTTTGAGACGTATCAGCATCCCCAAGCTTAGTTCCTACTCGTCCTCGAGTAGGTAAACGATAAAAACAAATAATTTTTGAGGTGACATGCTACTATCATAATCTTGATCATATAATATTGCAAGGCACATGTAAATGAATGAAGTGATCCAAGTCAATGGTCTATAATTTGCTACCAAATAGATAATGAGTAAACAATGAATCACACAAGCTAAACGTTTTCATGAATAGTACTTTCGAGACAAGCATCAAACAGTTTTGCATAAGTGTTAACTCATAAAGCAATAGTTTCTAACAAAAGGTATTTAATCAACACAAAGGAAGAATTTAGTTTCAGCATTTGCTTCAACTTTCAACATATTTATCTCATGGATATTGTCAACACAAAGTAGTATAACAAGTCCAATACATTGCATATAACGCATGTTGTAACAAAGTTGACACTAGTGTTTGCTTGTGGAAGACAGAAAGAATAGGAAAACTGACTCAACATAAAAGTAAAAGAAAGGCCCTTCGCAGAGGGAAGCAGGGATTAAATCATGTGCTAGAGCTTTTAGGTTTTTGAAAGCATATAGAGATTGCATAAAATATTTGATACTCCTCCCAACCTTGCTAACACAAGCCATGGCTAACCGAATCCTCGGGTGCCTTCCATCAATCACATACCATGGAGGAGTATCTATTTTTGAGAGGTGTTTGTTAATTGTCAACGAATGGTAGCGGGTGAGAACAGTATTCTACCTGTCGAACGGACTTTTAAGAGCGGCTCCCATGAAGGACGTTATTTCTACCAGCAAGGCAGATCATCCCTCTTTCTCTTTGGTTTACACACATTCAGGTATTTCACTGTTTGTCATTGCTTACTGATGAATCAGGGCAAAAGTGTGAAGAGAATTAATTGGTTAAAGTTGTAATTAATTGGGACTGGGCACCCCGTTGCCAGCTCTTTTTGCAAGTTATTGGATAAGCGGATGTATATGCCACTAGTCCAGGTGTAAAAGTCCACTCGACAAATAGAATAAAGAATAACCACACTAATTCCTCATGAGCTAGTAAACATTGACACAAAAAGGGAATAATAACATTTTGAATAATTTAAAGGTAGCACATGAAAAATTTACTTGGAGTGGCAAGGAAATACCACATATAGGTAGTTATGGTGGACACAAATGGCATGGATTTTGGCTCAAGGATTTGGATGCACGAGAAGCATTCCCTCTCAGTACAGAGTTTAGGCTAGCAAGGTTATGTAAGCAAACAAGAATATCAACCCGTACACCAAGTTTTATATGACAAACATATTGCAAACGTTATAAGACTTCATACCGTCTTCCTTGTTAACCAAACCCTGTTATTAGAAAATATCTAGACCTTAGAGGTACCACCGATGCAAACCAAATTTTCAACAAGCTTTACGGTAGTTCTTCACTAATAGGCTTAACTCATGTGATGCACAATTTAATCATGATCTACTTGTTAACTCAAAACAATTGACAAGCATCAAGTTATCCATTTTAGTGATCTACAAGATTAAGCAAGTTTTTCCTTATACCAATTACCACATGCAACATTTTCTGAACCAACCAAACACCAATCAATTTATTTCATCAACTCTCCAAACAAATATAAGTGAAGCAAGAGAGTACTTTCTACAAAAGAAAGCTAATAGCTCTGACAAGAGATACATGAAAACAAGAGCTAAAAGCTGAACAGCGCTAGATATGAATACTCAACAAATATAAGTGAAGAATAGGAGTATTCTCATGAAAAAGCGGAGCGTGTCTCTCTCCCAATCAAGAATGCTAGGGTCCAGTCAAGCTTTATTGAAAATAAAAATGCAATACTGAAAATAAAAAGCACACAGACGCTCCAAGAAAAGCACATATGATGTGAAAGAATTAAAATATAGTTTCACTAGAGATGACCTGATAATTTTGACGATGAAGAAGGGGATGCCTTGGGCATCCCCAAGCTTAGACGCTTGAGTCTTCTTGAAATATGCTGGGGAGATCCATGGGAGCCTCCCCAAGCTTAAGCTCTTCACTCTTCTTGATCCTATTATATCATCCTTCTCTCTTGACCCTTGAAAACTTCCGTCACACCAAACTCAAAGTAGATCTCATTAGAGGGTTAGTGCATAATCAAAAATTCACATGTTCTGTAAAGACGCAATATGATTTGTTACTTTAAACATTAGCTACAGCCACTGATGTTATGTGAAGCTCTTCCACCCAAAAAAGAATTTCACTCAACACTAGTAAAAGAGAGAATGCGAAAAATAAAAAGGCATAATCTGTCTAAAACAGAACAGTCCGCAAAGACGAATTTTTTCGAGGCACTTACGACGCTCAGATCGAGAAACTCTGAACTAATGAAAGTTTCAGACATTCATAAAGATTACGCACAAAAATTTCAGATTTTTAACAATCTGGTGATTTTAGGAATTTCGTACAGTGAACAGCAAAAATCTGTTTCTGCGCAGCAATCAAAATTAAGCATCATCTTATCATTAGAGGCTACTCTTGGCACAACAATGCGAGAAAATAAAGATACAAAGGAGTTGCTACAGAAGTAAACAAACTCCTTGACTCAATAAAAGAAAAATTGCAGAAAAATAAAATGGGTTGCCTCCCATAAGCGCTTTTCTTTAACGCCTTTTAGCTAGGCACAAAGCATGCATCAAGTATTACCAAGTGAAGAAAGGTCTAATTCATCAAAAGCTTCATCAAGAACAGGGTTTGTCACATTAGGACTTTTCAGTTTACGTAATTCTTGGGAAGAAAATTTAAATAGACCATTATGTGACTTACCCTCAAGCTCATTGAACACGTTATCCGTTTTAAACGCACCCGTGGGTTTTGGTTTAGAAATTTTTGGAACATACATAAATTTTTGCTTTCTCCCCACAAAAGCCTTTTGCCTTTTAGTTTTAATAGAGGTAAAAGTAGAACTTATTGCATCCATAGCCTCCTCTAATTCACCAATCCTAAGATTTTGATTATCTTGAATAGTACTAGTTTCTAAAACAGCAATTCTTTCATTAATGGTTCCCAGTGATTCATCAACTTTGCTAGTACTATCAAGGAGATTTGGCAAATTTTTCTCTATAGACTCCAATTTCTTTATAACATCTTCCAAGGTGATCTCATTTTTAATGTTACTAACAGGTGGTGTTCCTACTAGGCTCTCAATAATATAACTAGCTTCCAACGCAGGGGTACCAAGAAAGTTACCTCCCGTCAAAGTGTCCAAGACATATCTATACCAGCTAGTTATGCCAACATAAAAATTTCTAAGCAGGATCATAGTGGAATATTTTTTAGCACACCTACGATGAGCATCGCTGATTCTATACCAAGCATCTTTCAAACTTTCTCCACTTTGTTGCTTAAAAGATCGAACCTCAACTTCAGGAACCAAAACATGATGAGCCGAACCAGACATGATAACTAACAGAAAACAAAACTGAAAATAAACTGAATGCAAGTAACTAATTTTTTTGTGTTTTTGATAATTGAAAGCAAACAAGATAAAATAAAATAAACTAAGCAAGACAAAAACAAAGTAAAGAGATTGGAAGCGTGAAACTCCCCTTGCAGAAGACTGCTGTCTCCCCGGCAACGGCGCCAGAAAAATAGGCTGTTGACGGGAGACAGAGAGCTTCCTGAAGAACTTCTACTCCCCGGCAACGGCGCCAGAAAAATAGCTTGATGACGTGAAACACACGTTCGTTGGGAGACCCCAAGAGGAAGGTATGATGTAGTCAGCAGCAAGTTTTCCCTCAGAAAGAAACCAAGGTTATCGAACCAGTAGGAGCAGCAACTCTTCAGAAGGTTGTCAACGGCGCCAGAAAAATAGCTGTCGCAGGGAGTCTGGACTGTTGACGTGGAATCTGCACACAACACAATCAAACTACTTTGCCCCAACGAAACAGTGAGGTTGTCAATCTCACTGGCTTGCTGAAAACAAAGGATTAAACGTATGGTGTGGAAAATGAGTATTAAATTGCAGAGAATGAAAAAGGAACAGTTTGCAGTTTGTGGTTGTTTAATCAGTGTAAAAGAATGGACCGGGGTCCACAGTTCACTAGTGGTGTCTCTCCATAAAAGATAACTAACATGTTGGGTGAACAAATTACAGCTGGGCAATTGACGAATAGTGAGCGCATGACAATGCATATACATGACATGTTGACTACTATGATATTTAATTGGGCATTACGACATAATACATAGATCGTTATCCAACAGCATCTATGACTAATAATCCACCGCCGGGTTGTCATCCGAGTCCCCCGTTGGTATTAAGTTGCAAGCAACGGATAATTGCATTAAGTAAAGTGCGTAATGTAAACAAACACATATGTCCGTGGACATAGCATCGTTAGGTTATCCCTAGTGGCAACAGCACATCCACAACCTTAGAACTTTCTGTCACTGTCCCAGGTTAAACGGAGACATGAACCCACTATCTAGCATAAATACTCTCTCTTGGAGTTACAAGCATCTACTTGGCCAAAGCATCTACGAGTAACGGAAAGCATGCAAGATCTTAAATAACATATAAGATAGATTGATAATCAACTTGACATAATATTCAATATTCATCGGATCCCAGCAAACACAACATGTAGCATTACAATAATATGATCTTGATCATGTAGGGCAGCTCACAAGATCTAAACATGATGGCACAAAGTGGAGAGACAACCATCTAGCTACTGCTATGGACCCGTAGTCCAAGGATGAACTACTCACGCATCACTCCGGAGGCAGGCATGGCGATGTAGAAGCCTCCGGTGACGATTCCCCTCTCCGGCAGGGTGCCGGGAAGAGGTTCTGAACCCTCCCGAGCTAGGGTTGACGACGGCGGCGTCTCTGGAACTTTTCGTGGATATTTGCTCAGGTACTTAGGGTTTTCGCGTCGGGGGGAATAAGTAGGCGAAAGGGCGGCGGCTGCGGACCCCCGAGGGGCCCACACCACCCCAGGGCGCGGCAGAAGGGGGGCCCGCGCCCTGGTGGCGTGTGGCCTCCTGGTGGCCCTCCTCTGCTGCTCCTTCGCTCCGTCAGGCGTGTTCTGGAAAAATAGGCACCCCCGTGTAGTTTCGTCCAATTCCGAGAATATTTCCAGACTAGCTTTTCTGGAATACAAAAACAGCAGAAAACAGGAACTGGCACTTCGGCATCTTGTTAATAGGTTAGTCCCAAAAAATGTATAAAAGTGATATAAAGTAGATGCAAAACATGTAGCAATTGGTATAAAACAAGCATGGAACATCAAAAATTATAGATACGTTTGAGACGTATCACGGCTATATGTCCTAAAACACATAGTTGAAAGAAATACTCATTTGTGTGCTATGTCACCCCCGCAAGGCTAGCATGGCTGCTATCACTTCCACAGCATACTCTTTCTTTTTACCCCCAGATAAAGGATGTTGGGCTGTATTTTACATGTCACTCAATACATATGTCGTGTCACATCGGCCATCCCGTACCTACATACATCATACTTCATAATGGACAATATTCTAAACACTATTGCAATGATTCATAATCCGTGTGCATGACCACATCTCTCTCATCTATACACACTTGGTGGTGTCAATCACCTCATGACAAGGATAAACAAGGCATTATGCATAAATCAAACCATCACATGCATCATAGAATATCTCTAAAGTATGACAAATCATAAAAGCTCCAACACAACGGTAAATGCATAACAAATCATCTCATACCACAATATCCACCATAGGAATTACATAGATGACCGTAATCATGTTCAGCAGCTCATACGGTACTAATTAGTGAAGCTCAAAGAGAGGAGAGATACATAAGTTACCACCACAAACCCAAGTCCAGGGGGTGGATTACTCCCCCTTTATCATGGAGACGGTGGAGAAGTCGTTGGAGAAGATGGAGACCACCCCGGCAGCGCCCCGCCGGAGTTTTCCCCTCCAATCTGCAGCTCTAGGTCTCTGTTTCATCTTTTCTGTGTTTCGGCGGCGCCCCCTTTCGCGAAAGCCCTGGGGGGGGGTCTATATATAGTCGTTTTTAGGTCAAGACGAAGCTTCGGGAAGAAAGATCGATGGCAGCGGAGCCCCGAGGGCCAGGATGGGGGACCCCACGTGGTCAGGGAATCTGGCCGCGTGGGCCCACCCCTTTCTGCCTTCTGGTCTTCGTTTCTTCGATTCCTTTGCGCCTACGTTTTGTTCCTTCCAAAAAAATGACCCCCGTAAAGTTTCAGGTCATTTGGACGTCGTTTGGGTCCCTGAAACATCAAAATATAGAAAAAAGGGTTTTCTGACAGTGCAGGGTTAATTCCAAAAAAATGGGGAAGTTGTTAATTATCCCCAAAACTCAATATAAATCATGAATATAACCCTTATATGATGCAAATAACATGGAATAACATGTAATAAAATGTAAAGTTCATATATGTATTTTACATGTATCAATGTTATAAGTGATGCGTCACATAAGGGACGAATACGACAAAAAAAAAGAACTTACAAATCCGTTGCATGATTGTTGTTCTGTAGTACACACATATGTGCACAACTGCATGCTATCAGATAAGGATGTCTTCTTGTACGGTGTCACCAAAATAAGATTCATGTTATGTATTATTCTCGATATTTAGATAAAAAGACATCGACAAATGCAGGAAATTTGAAGATGAATCGTTGTATTGAAGAATATGAATACAAGATGTTGTCATATAGCTCTAGATCTAATGGATGGATATGCTCGGAAGGAACAAAGAAATTTGGATCTAACACGTGGATGTGTCGTGGTCTAGCAAAATGATAGTCCCTCCATCCCAAAATAAGTGTCTCAACTAGATACATCCTCTTTTGGGAAAACTTGAGACACTTATTCTTGGACGGAGGGAGTATAAAATTTAGTCTTCCATCTAGCAAGAGACATATGCATGGTTGGTAACATTTCTTACCGAATCTGAGGTTCCTATTTCCACAGATAGGGTTATTTTATCGGATATATACGATATGTGTTTGGTTATGCGTACCTTTCATTTAGAAATGGGTCGAAGAGGATGACGAGGTCGGGGATGATAAGGAGTGTCGTTGTGGAGGTGAGGATGTGCCTTTCCCTCCGTAGATCCCGGGGGTGCTTTTGTTCTTCGATGCTCATGTGAAGTTGGCATCGTCTTGGGTCTAGCAGATGAGATCTAGACTTTCCTTCTATCTGACCAGATGAGTGTGTGTGCTTCTAAAATGGGGAGGCGGCTGTGGGTTGAGGCGAGAAGGTAGGGCTGCTGCCGGTTCAAATATATACACAACTGGTGGAGTAGTTTCGGTTAGACGGGCCTCCATAGGCCTGATCTTGGTGGATGATAGCCCGTGAGGACAAGACGTTGGCCGGTGCAGAAGATGCTGGTGTAGCCATTACTAAGAGGACTAATTGCGACGGTTAGGGTGAGGAAGATGAAGTCGAAGGGGATAAGGGTGGAAACGATGTGACTATTGACCCGGCTTCCGTAACGTGTGTACGAATCGTGTGTGTACAATAAATTTGCTCTCTCGGAAGTGTTTCTAGAGCCGGATGACGCTTTGTTTAATGTTGTGCCATCTGTGTTTGGCGCGTAGGAGGCCGCGGTGTGGTGATGATGTTCGTTCCTTCCCGAGGCAGGGCGGCGAGGGTCTGCGTATAATCTTATCAGTCAGATGAGTGGATCTTTCAGGCGTGCGATTGGAACAGCGGTTTAAAGACAGAGGTAAATAATCCGTTTGACCGTAGGAGTTGTCATCACGAGTACGTTGGTGCTTGCATGCCATTTAGTAGTTGGATGAATATGTTTTCTGTTTATTATTTGTTTTATTTTGTACTCGAGATTACATATGGATATAATTATTTCTACCCATTGATTATTAGCATCGTGTATGGCGTGTCGTCAAAACAGGGCTCGGGGGGTCGTGCGCCAAGGCGCACCCCTAAATCTAGTATCATACAGCTTTTTAGGCATAATGGAAACACTAGCACCAAGATAACACATAGCATTGCACTCAAAATCATTAACTTTCATCTTAATAGTAGGCTCCCAAGCATCTTCTAATTTACTAGGGATAGAAAATTCACTCTTGATCTTTTCTTCCCTAACTTTAATCAAAGCATTTGTGAAATGTTGGGTAAAAGCCATGTTCATTTTACTAGCAATAGGATTTTTTGCAAGCTTTTATATAAATTTAATGACTTCAGTAAGGTTACAATTATCAAAATCAAGATCATTGTCATAAAAAATAACAGGAGCATCATCTGTAAAGGGATCATTATCATCAGGATTAATTTCAGCATTTCTTTTAGAGACAGTTTTAGCACTATTGGAGAGCTTTTGATTTTTAATAGGGGCAATAGAAATCTTTCCTACTCCAATTTTTTTACCATTAGCATATTTAGATGCTGTAGGTGACTCATGAGCATTCGAAATTTTAATATCATCATCAGTAAAAATAGTGCAAACATTAGCAATCTTACTAGTTTCAGCAATTTCAGCTTCTTTTTCTTCTCTTTCCCACCTAGCATGTAATTCGGCCAACATCCTTATGTTGTTATCAATCTTAATTTGTATAGCATTTAAAGACTTATGTTCCTTGATGTCAATAGACAAAACTTTAATTTTAAGTAACTCAACATCATGAACAAGATTATCAACCTTAACACTAAGGATATCCAGTTTTCCTAGTTTCTCCTCAACACTTTTATTGAAAGCTTTTTGTGATGTATTAAAATCCTTAAGCATGCTTTCAAGATCAGAGGACACATTTTTATTGTTGTTGTAGGAATTACCATAAGAGTTACCAAAGAATTACTACCACTTGGAGGATATGGCTTATAATTATTATTACCAAAGTTGTTCCTATAAGCATTATTGTTGAAATTATTTCTAATGAAATTCACATCAACTTGTTCTTCTTGAGCAACCAAAGAAGCTAATGAACATTATTTGGATCAACAAGAACTTGATTAACAGAAAGCATAGACATAATAGCATCAACTTTATCACTCAAAGAGGAGATCTCCGCAACATAATTTACCTTCTTACCAGTTGGAGCTCTTTCAGTGTGTCATTGGGAGTAATTTGCCATCATATCATCTGGAGCTTTGTTACTGCACCTAATTTGGTGGACATGAAGGTACCTCTAGCAGCCGAATCCAATAAATTCCTTGAGGAAAAATTTAAGCCTGCATAGAAAGTTTGGATAATCATCCAAGTAGTCAGTCCATGAGTGGGACAATTTTTAACCATATATTTCATTCTTTCCCAAGCTTGAGCAACATGTTCATTATCATATTGTTTAAAATTCATGATGTCACTTCTTAGTGATATAATTTTAGCAGGTGGATAGTATTTCCCAATGAAAACATCTTTGCATTTAGTCCAAGAATCTATGCTATTCCTAGGCAAAGATAATAACCATTTTTTAGCTCTTCCTCTCAAGGAGGAAGGGAATAGTTTCAGTTTTATAATGTCACCATGTACCTCTTTATACTTTTGCATGTCACATTGTTCAACAAAATTGTTCAAGTGAGAGGCAGCATCATCAGAACTAGCACCAGAAAATTGCTCCTTCATAACTAGATTTAAAAGGGCAGATTTAATTTCATAAAACTCTGCTATAGAAGCAGGTGGAGCAATAGGAGTGCATATAAAATCATTGTTGTTTGTGCTAGTGAAGTCACACAATTTAGTATTCTCCTCTGAACCCATTTTAGCAAAATAAAAACAAGATACTAATCAAAACCGAAATAAACTACTTGCTGGAATTTTTAATTTTTTTGTGTTTTTGATTTTTAAAGAAAACGAAAAGCAAAACAAGACTAATAAAAAATATACTAAGCAAGACAATAACAAAATAGAGTGTAAGGGTGTGCGAAACTCCCCTCGCTGAAGCTTCCAAGTCCCCGACAACGGGGCCAGAAAACTTGCTTGATGGCGTGGAATAACACGTTCATTGGAAGACTCCAAGTGTAAGGTGTGAAGTAATGTAGCAGCAAGTTTTCCCTTAATTACAAAACCAAGATTATCAATCCAGTAGGACTTGGAGAAGGCTTTAACAAGGTGTCCGCGGCGCCGTTTACGATTACTGACGTGGACCTGCGCATACACGAACATACTACTTTGACCTAACGAAACAGAGAGGTTGTCAATCTCTCCGGCTTGCTGAACACAAAGGATTAAACATATGGTGGAAAATAATATGAGAGCAAATATGACCAGCGAGCAAATGACTAGGAAAAGCTATTAAAACAGTTGTAAACAATGTAGGACAATAGGACCGGGGTCCACAGTTCACTAGTGGTGTCTGTCCAAAAGATAAACCTGTTGGGTAAACAAATTACAGCAGGGCAATTGACAAACATGGGCGCAACACAATACTATCATGACACAAAGTTCACCGTTTCATTTAATATGAGCATTACGTCAAAATACATAGACCGTTATCCAACTGCATTTATGACTAACTAGATTTAGGGGTGCGCCTTGGCGCACGACCCCCCGAGCCCTATTTTGACGACAAACCATACGCAATGCTAATAATCAACGGTTAGAAATAATTATATCCATATGTAACCTCGAGGACAAAATAATTCAAATAATAAACAGAAAACAGATTCATACAACTACTCAATGGCATGCAAGCACCAACGTACTCGTGATGAAACCACCTCCCTCGCCGCCATGCCTCGGGAAGGAACGAACATCATCACTACACCACGACCTCCCCCGCGCTAGTGCAAAGCGCACAACATTAAAGAAAACGTTAGCCAACTCCAGAAACAGTTCCGAGCAAAATTATTACTACACACACAGACGGTTCCTACACACGGTACGCCAGCCGGCTTAACTGTATCATCGTTTCCACCCCTATCCCCTCCGGCTTCATCTTCCTCACCCCCACCCCATGGATCCGAAGAAACCCACGAAACACATACTCAGTGACTGGAGAGGATCGACGGTAACGGAGGCCACCCTGACAGCATACATCGAAGCCGGCATTCTGCCACCACGTACAAAGTGGATATGCCGGCCGCCGGGTAAGGAAACGTGCCAATAATACACACAAAACAATACCGTACAGATAAATGACATGTTAGAAGGGAGGAAAAACCCTAGGTCACGACTATTACATCCCTTGATGACGCCTTCTACTGATCGAATCCACATCTTGCCACTGTCCCCCTCACGTGCCGTCAGGATCAGCGGTAATAGTTACCGAAAAATATGTATCCATATAAGGCCAAGGAGTCAATTAGACCAAGGATAGACACAAAATAACCCTGGGGTTAATTAGACACAAACACCATACCAGCATTTATATGACCATAGGTGCGACCCGATTTAATATCGTCGAGTCGGACGGTGAAACGTGGGAAGAAGCGGTGAAATACGGAGGAACCGTTGAGGTTAAGAAAAGAAGATACGGTAAAAACTAAACAGTCGCACGTCAAAGACTAAACTCCTCGGTTTCCACGCATGCGGTAGGGATGGGACGTAGTGGCCGTAAAGGCGTGCATGCTTAGTGGGGAGTGAAGACGTGGGAAAGAGTTAACTCATCGGCTTCTCCACAACCGCCAACTATCTTCTGTGATTAAATAGAGGGACAACCACACGCATTTAATGGTCTTCGCTTCATTCCGATTCCATCTGTAAAGCCGGACAGCACCAACACGAGTCAAATGTAGATGCCGTAGTACTCCAAGGCAGAAAAGTTAACTGTAAATACTACACAAGTCAGCTATTTCTACCCCTATCTTGCCATCCTCACATCATACATGGAAGCCGGCATAGTACGGCCGCGTACGCAATGGATACGAAGCGATTCTATACAGCCCATTCATCGTCCGTACAATCGACGACCAAAGGTGAGACGCAGCGAGAATAGGAAGGAGAACAGAAACCGGCTAAAGGTATCGATCAAACATGTAGACCACTTGCTAAACTATATGAACACACAAACAAATCAATCGTATATGTCATACATCAAAGTATACCGGCAAACACTTGTCAATGCTTCTGTTTATCGGCGGCTCCGTTCCTACCGTGATTTAGACCCCTGTGCGATGGGATCCTATATAAATAAATAGATCATCCGCACTAAGTATTTCTATCAACATGCAGCCTATCCACCTCAGCGGTCTCCCATGTCATCATTTTTTTCTTCATTTATCTTTTTGCAACAGAATACTCCGTATCTACAAGTTGTCACGTCAAAATAGTTTGTCTTTGCTGCTGTAACCGATGAACTAATTGTCCCTTCCTCTTCTCAAAGCATCCTAGCACTAAAGGCATTTATGCATGGTAAACTGGCCCCAGCACTTATCACTTCTAACCATTATTGATGCAGGAAATAAAACGGTGCTCAACCATTCCTCTCCCCATGGTCACGGACAGGAGATAAATCCAGGAGATGCTCCCTCCTGTGGGTGCCTTGGATGGATTCTTGGCACTGAATCACTGATGCTGCACCTGTACGATTATGCGTAGAAGGAGCTTCTCAATGTGTCCTCCTAAGGAGGTGGGAAGGCACCGCTGCATGCAAGTTCACGCGTTGCCAGCAACTCTTGCAGTCTTGCTCGAGTTCCTCCTAGGCCCTAGCCAGGTCTAGAAGGTATGGATCCTCCGTCGATGCTGTGATTTCTTGCGATTCTCAACTGATAATTTGTGTGTTTTAATCTCATCGTCGATGTTGTGAATAGTTTCAACGGTTGACCCTTTGCTTCTCCAGCAGTTGTGATCTTCTTTCCACCACTCTGCCTTTCCATTCCTTTTCCAGAAATTACCTTTCTATTTAATTTGTTTGGGATTTCGCACATCGCCTCATCCGCCAAATGACATGTAAACTGTCTTAATTTCAGTTTTGTTTTCTTTCCTATTCATAGATTTTAGAACCTGCATTAGTTTTGGCCGGCCATTTGTATGTCAATGTGATTCGGCCGCCTCTCCATACCAGGTAGTTCTACTTCTCCCTAATCGCATGAAAAATCTATCTTATTGGTGGCGCTTTGTTAGCAATTTTGGTCACTAGGTACATAGCTCCAGCTACCTGCTCAAAAAGCAATGTCATCTTCAGATGAGCATGTAGTTGTAGTATGTGAGCACGCATATTTATTGTGGTTCCCTCACCGGCCATCATCTACGTCACATGTGGTTTGTGATTTATTATTGATTCTCCTTCATGCATACTAGAACGGCTTCCTTAGCCTGTAAGAAATATTTGTATAGACTGCGCTTCTATGTTAGGCAGCATGCTGTGATCAGTGGGAATAAATCTGATTTAATGAAAATAATATAATCCTATGACACCATCAGTTGTGTTTTCAGTGCAATCTTCAGGTTTTCTGCGCACGGAAGTGGACTGAACCATTGCAAGCAATCTTCAGAACAAAGAAGCTGACAATATAGTTAAGTTGTGCTAATGTACCTTGGTAACACTAAATAATTCAGGTCCACGATGTTGTGTTGTGATTCATTATCTGGACAAAGTTTCAGTGTGATGTTTTTGCTGGTATATATTTAACCTCTTATAACAAACATCCAACCAATTTCATGCAATTGTGCCTTAATTTTCATATAAGCGTAACAAGTAATCCTTCACTTAAAATAGCTAATACATTCTTCTTTTGCTTAGACGACAACTCCAATCAAACAATTGATTCCAATATAAAAAATTACGAAATGTTTATCTATATTTGAGATCATGATTGATACATGCATGTTCATTGCTAAAAGTGTCATTCTCAGTCAAAAGCAATGTTGGAGAATCATTTTGTCTACGAATAAGGACAAAACAAGTTGAAATAGGAGGGTACGAGTCTAGTTATGAACCATAAATAAATAGGAACCTCATCTTTTGGGTTCAGTTATGCTCGGTATTGTTTTCATATTTTTATAATTTCCATCCATAAATTTTCCTACAAAGGTTGATCCATACATCTTTATCGTTACTTAGCTGTATCCATGCATCACTTTCACTTATAACTTACAAGTATTCTTAATACTCTATCGAAGGATGTGTGTTAAGTATTTTGTGCATGTCGGTTTATACTTTCTCATAGTAAAATGTTTTTGCTACATATTCCCGCAGCAACGCGCGTGGTATTATCTAGTTTATTAGAGTGTTGGTGTTCTAGTCGGTTGGATCTGTTAATTTTTTGTTTTATGTACGGTATTCTCGTTCATAAGCTAACAAATTCAAAATGAAAAATTTGCACTTCTTGGACAGGATACAAACATTTTTTACACAATATGGAAGGGATAACACAAAGTACACCCATAAAAAGCACTAAGGAATTCACCGCAAAAAAAAAAAAGCACTAAGGAACAATGTATGGAAGAGATAACACAAAGCACACCCATAAAAAGCACTAAGGAACGAACACTTACAAACCGAGTCACAATAAACATAATAAAAATGCAGCGCATATCGCATACCTATCAGCCTATGCGACAATGAAAAACAAGCCATGCACACACCAAGAAACATCGAAAAGACGTTAAGGAAAGTAGCAGCACAACATCACACACACCAGTATGTTGTACGATCAGACGTAGCATTCGTAGAGCTTTATGTCCATCTTGAGGCGGAAGTAGACGGTTCCCTCGTAGGAGTCGAGTTGGAGCGTTGCGATGCCTCTCGTCATGAAGAAGTCGCCGGTGCCACCAACGACGGAGAGGTCTCGTGTTTTCTGGTCCATGAGGTCTGCGCCCAGGAGGTTAATTGTGCCCTTGTGCGCAGTGGAGTTGAACACAATGGAAAAGCCGAACCAGGAGTTGTACTGCTCCTGCCTGTCATACAAGTAGAACCCCTGGGCACGGGCCACAGGCTCCTCCCCCACCTTCGGAAGAGCCTTCCCTATCGTCATCGGGTCATCGAACGTCACAAGCGTGCCAAAGTAGGTGCCGTTCTTCCAGTGAGTCGTGCTCAGCGCCGTCGGCTTGGTCGACGCCGCCGACGTCGCATTCGCCGTGTTGTTGACGCCGTTGTAGAGGATGTCGTGGTAGTAGAGCGTCATCTTCTTGCAAGGCTCGTCCTCGGTGTCGGAGACGATCCTCCTGCGGCCGTGGGTGGCTGCCGCCAAACCGAGCAGGAGCAGCACGACCACGACGGTCAGAGACAGCTTCGAAAATGCTGAGAGGCCTTGCATTGTTTTGGGTGGAACTCGATCTTGCTGATTGCACAATGGGTAGCACGTGTTGTTGTTGTGGAGTTGAGAGCTCGAGCTGTGCATGCTATATATAGAGGTGGATGCATGCATGGAACTGTGGGGCATGTTGAAAGTAGTATCAGTTTAGCTCCTTTTGGAGTATCAGTTTTGCTTAGATTCTAACCTCTCTTGTACTCCAAGCGATCGAATAACCCTGTTAATTGATGATTCGGTTGCTTTGGATACTCCTATACGAAGCAAACCCGTATATAATTGCTATTGGGCAGGCAACTCTTTCTTCCTAGATTTCATTGGAGAAGAGAATAAGTATAAGGGTTTTATTAATTAGTAGTAAAACCGACGCGACGATTAGAAATACAGCGCATCTGGTTGGTACGCCAGATCATACATCTCCATCCGTTTCGCTCCAGTGCAAAAGCTAGTGGTCTGATACGAGGTCGTATTAGACATCTCGTTCCTTTCTACCACCTTAACACCAACACGGAACGTCAGGTCTCTCTTCTACCTAACAAAGAAGGTGCTCTTCCCTAAAAAAACGAAGTGCTCGACCTGGCGACGCTTTCCGCCCAATCTCTGTACAAAACTGCCCCACCAAATGTGATAGCCAAACTTCTGACGGCCGCTTGGACGCTAAACATGATTTATATTTGAATGTACGTAGAGAGGAGTTTTTGTAAACACCGACTCAATTACACACCCAATCTAAGCTGTTCGTGGGTCCATCAAGATCTGTGCTAGCTCTTTTTTCCCTCTCAAACAACTTCTCTTTTTGTATCTCAAACCATACAAATATGGATTTTAAATTTGCAGTTCACTCAAATATTTGAGATAGAATGTGGGAAAATAGTTTGGAATTTTACAGACATTAAACATAGTATTTAATGAAATTGTTTTGCATATTTAATATTTGAAAATTTAAATTGCACAAAAATTTACCAAACTATTTCTCCTCATTCTTGTTCTAATGTTTTACTGACCTGCAAAGTTTTAAAACCATATTTGAAACAGTGTAGGGGGTGTAGGTGAGTTCACGTTTGGTCACAACTTTTCCTTTGGATGTAACACCGACCGATTTTGGAGACCATCCTAAGGGGCTTCCAGGAAAATCCTATGCTACCCCATTGTAGTAGTCAGGAATATTGTATATGACTTCCTTCTGTGGGACAAATGCCAGGTAGGCCAGAAAAACCCAGAAAACTCATGACCAAGAGCTAAGAGGCCACCCTGGACCGACCGGAGTCCGCGGCCCGGTTAGGAGATGCCGACTCCAGGAGTCGAACCCGCAGCCTCGTCAAGATTTGGGGCGGGAGATGATCCATTCCGATACACAAAATGAAGATGGCGTTACAAGACAATCAAGCGTAGCGTTATTGAACGTTGCTACTAAGGATTAAGTTTCCATTATCGGTGTGATAGTGGAGCACTGTTATGCATTATCCTCACCATCATATGTAACCCAACAATGTCACTATGTAAGAAATGGCACGATACACAATGGAGTGGTTGTTTACCCAAAATTTGGTAAAATCTCTCGTGTCAATCCCGTACCAGGACGCTCCACTGTTGCCTTTCCTCACATTATATCTTTTCACGTCAATCACCAACCCCATTGCTGACCACTTAAACACACGTCGTCATTTGGCGCCCACAGTGAGGCAAGCGGCTGATTGAGCTCCTATCCCGCCAGGACCAATTTCTGCCGACGACATTCACTTTGTGCTCGATCATCTCGATCGAGTCGACTCCAACGATGACGGTGACAACATGTACATCTTTGCTTCAGGCTAGATAGTTAGCTTCGAGACACAGGACTTCATCGCGATAGCGAGGAAAAACTTCATCTTCGTCACCCAAAGCAAGCACAGCCAAGGGAGGAATCACCTATAACTCCAACACCTCGGGAGATCATTGCACTGCTGTGAATAGGGCGGTGCACGTCTACAAGGACTTCATGAACGACCAGTGCACTTGGCGCAGCCCAAAGTGCCCGCACCTAGCAAAGAACTTCCGTGCGCGCTCGGATGTGCAACCGGCACATGCCGAAGAAAAATCACACTACGTGGGATTCACCCTAACTTTGTGCTTTGCAAAAGGTGTTGTCCGAACGTATGTCACGTGATTCAGGATTGCCTCCCTCATTCGCGCCGGAGGAATGGACCCCGTTCACGATGCAACACGTCTGACTTCTACCTCCTACATCATGATGAGGTGGACCTAACTTTGTGCCATGCTACAAGCACGGCTACTATTTGTGGTTTTACCAACGAGGAATGCATGAGCGTGCGCGAGAGGATCCACGGCAAGTCAGACCCAGGCTCAGATATATACAAGGGGATCACACCAAGTGGGCCACACAAAGTGGGAGATGCTGGGTTACCAATCCAGACCGAAAACCTTTCGACATGCGGCTCGGAATGGATCATCGAGTCCACACTCCCACCCGATCCCACTGTCACGTATGAAATCCACCATGCATACAAATGAATCCAAGGTCTAGCCAACTCGTGTACTTCACACATACACGCATCGTACACGAGTTGGTTGGAACAATCGTTATCACAACAGAATAATACGACACAAAGAAAGGAAATAAAATATAGCCAAAAGCTCATAGAGCAAATATATATCGAATACAGTCATTCAGAGTACACATGTCCCAACATTACATCAATGTCATCACAAGCGGAAGCAAACATGGTCTGAGTACAGACAAATCTCAAATGGGCCTAAGAGGCCAGACATAAAGGAAACCCAATCCACGGAGTCCACAGGGTCCACCCTGGAACGCTAACTACTCGTCGTTGGCGTCGTCGTACTCGACGAAGTAACCTCCCTGAAGATCTTCCTGTAAGTCCTCAACTGCACGAAAGAGTACAACCCAAAGATGGGTCAGGTACACCAGCCTGGCAAGCAATGCTCAAAAGATACCAACACAAAGACTACCAAAGTGTAAAGGAAGGTGGACTGAGGCGGCAGCAGCATCACTAAACATCCTATGGAGACACTCACAACTTCCATCTACTGGAGAGGGATAAGAGAGCGCATCGGAACCAACTAGCTTCTAACACCAAACATAACACTTCCCAGATTCACCCCTCAACCAAGTATGAGGAAGCAATCGAGGGAAACTCACGCAGTTGTCAAGTTTTAGTTTCATCTTATGGTGTAAGTAGGTCTAATTTACTAGTCAAGTTAATTAGAATCATTAGGTGTAAGTTGTCTATGATCTTGTTAGCCAACATCTTCACCAAGTCGTCCATAACCGCGGACATGGCTTTTCGAAAAGATTTGACCCTGCAGGGATGCACCATGGTTAACCCATACACGTTCGATCAACCAATAAAAGGTAGGGCTTCTCAACACGACTCATTTCCTTCACTACAGCAAGTCCAGGTACCACCCATCTGAGTTGTTACCTGCGTCCAGAGTCCGGCCGATACCTCCATAGCGGACTCAATCGTTTGCGTCTACGCACTAGGTGGAACAGACCACAGTAGGAAAGTCCACTTCGCGTCGTACCGCACCTATATGCTCCCCCATAACATCGAACCTCTCATAAACAAGTCACATGCAGATGCATATGAGCAAATGGAAAACCCGAACTAGTTGTGGCGCCTGACAAGCTTAAGTTCCGGTCAGAGTCGCATGGGGTTCCATTGGACCTCCCACGAGTGGGTAGTGCGCTCGTACTTGGATAAGAGGACAAGAACTGAGTTCCTAGTACGACACTTAGCAGAACAAAACACCAACGAATTGGCCTTCCACCGAGTGCCTTATCATTTAGTTATAACCCACAAACATTATCATCATATTAAGTAAAGTTGAGCCAACCTATCATACTAAGCATGTGAAGCAAAAGATAGACAGACTCGCAACAACAAACCTAAGCATGCAACTACGACTTGCAAGGCGAACAAGTAAACAAACAACAAGGTGATAGGATGTGGGGATAAGGCTGTATGTGGCTGCATGGTAAACATGAATGGGTTCGAGACACAAGCATCGTAGCATAAGGATAGCATAGAACAACGCAAGAATGAAGACAATGTTATGGTAGCAAGTGAGCAAAGCTTGCCTGGCAGCTCGGTAGCCTGGTACTGAGCAGACTCCTCAGAAGCGAAAGAGCACTCCGCAATCACGTCGCCGTCTACCGGGAGCAATCAAACAAACATAGAAGGAAGAACGCAATCAATACAAAATATACAAATGCGCAATCATGGATGATGCATGAAGTTGACATTTGCATTTAACTAAAGATTGCATGCAAGATCAATTTAAATGTGGTCATTGCCATTTAAACCAAAATTTGGCAAGGAACCACATATGCAATGGTTGATTACAAAGTGATTTCAATTAATCCGAAAATTTAAGTTATTTAAATATGCATGTAAATGCAATGAGCAGGTAGGTTGCATTTTTAGTTTCAGTTTGATATATTATTTGCAAAATTTGGACTAATGCAACAAAAGTTATGCATTTTACAATCTTATATTTACTAATTGGAGGCCCTAATAGAGGCACCACGTTAATCCTCAGAAAACTCAGATAATTGTCCGTACGATTTAACTATTAGCTGACATTAACCGTTCGATCAAATAGCTTGAGACGTCAAGTAAACAAAAAGAAGCTTGAGACGTCCATGCGCAAGCCTCTTAGGTTGAACTCCACCGAAGAAAAAAAATCACTCGCGTGATGCCGAGAAACATCTGCGCTCAACCTCCTTTTTCTTCGCCGGCCGCCGCCATGCATCAGATATCAGCCTGCCGGCGTGTCATCGACAAACCCTACCGCTGCTATGTCACAACCGAAGCTATATTGCCTGACGAAACTGAAGATTGACAAGGTGTTCTGAATATAGCAGCGCATTGGGGTGATTCTTAGCCGTCCATCTTCTGATCAACAGACCACATTGCTACTTACCGCTTCGCTCTGAGAAGCAACGTGGACCGTTGATTAGCAGGTCTACGGCTATGATCAACCGAGGCGTCGCTATTTCAAATCACCTTTCCAGCTGGAGCTTTACCGCGCCAACCACTCCGTCCTGTCGCTTTCTTCCTGCTGCTGCTACTTCTAGTCGAAGCTTGGGAAGGAAAATCTTATCTTATCTTTCTATTAGGGTTTACCCCCCAGCCGCCACTGTTCGTGGTGAAGCAAACTTGTATTCTGAACCTTAATCCTTCCTCTGAACTGTCCAATTCCTCTGTAATCGACTGCTGAATTCATATAATAGAGGGTGTTGCGCTACATATTTGTGTTCCTTGCTTAATTAGTAGTTTGAGGCATGTCAATGGTATCAGAGCCATCCGTTCCTCGGAGGCGAACTGGATCTAGAGCCCGGTGAGGTTGGGCTCTCCCGTGAAATCCCTCCCCGTTGTTCTGGATTCCGGGGTGGTGTGTTGGTCTTCTCGGAGGCGGCTTGGTGGCGGAGGCACAATTCGGGTGCAGATCTGGCGTGAGAAGTGGTTAACGAAGAATCTCTTCGGTCGTAAAATCCCACCTTCCCACCCTGATCCGTGCATCATCGGCGGCGCGCGGCGTTGGCGGTGGTGTCGGCGACGGTAGAGTCTTTTGAACCGAGTCAGGTAACAACCTTGTTGTGAAAAACCCTCTCCTTTCAGACTGATTATTAGCTGGGAGGTTTGCTTGTTCTCTGCAAGTGTGTAAAACACCTCACAGTAGTCATGGCAACCACGGGTACGACGGATATTGGTGAACTTGTGATGGAATCTTTGCAATTAGATGTTCAGTGCCTGCAGAAATACATAGAGGAGGATAAGCAGGAGTTTTCTGCATTTCGTACCCATGTTAACAAGAATTTTGACAGCATTCAGAAAAGTTTTGACAATATCCAGTCGAACTTTGAGAAACTTTTTGCAGCAAAGGCAGTAGAAATTGCAGAAGTTCACATAGAAGAACAACCTGTTGAACAAGCTGGCACAACACCAGAGACAACAAATGGTGCTGCTTCTGCCGCTTCAGTAAAGCAACCACAGGAGACTGGCCAAGCTTCAGGCAAGCAAATTCTTCAGGATATGCAGGGTAATGAGCTGACTTTGGATGGTACACCAAAGAACACATACAGCATCCCAATTATGGTCAGGTGACAACATTAATCCCTGACATGAGAGCTCGTGGCACACTACCTGTAGCTCATCCAAGAAGACAAGACAATATACACCATGGTCAACACAACAGAGAAAGAGAGTAGAGACATGATAACAGGCACCATGATCAAGGGAACAACCACAGAGACAGAGATACTGGCCACAAAAATGACAACCTTCCACAGCAGCACAGAGAACCCGATGTGGGCAATTTCCAACGCCAAAATGATCGAGAAGGTGATCAGCATGGTGATAACAGAAGAGGTCTCCCATCTGTGAAACCAGCAAAGATGAACATACCAGAGTGTGATGGTTCTGATGTTGACTCTTGGATACAGACAGTGGAATTATACTTTGAATCAGCAAGAACACCACTTGATAGCAGAACTGAAGTAGCTGTAACTTACCTAAAAGGAGATGCAATTCAGTGGTGGCGAGGTACAGGTTACAACACCTGCAATGTACCCTGGCACAGGTTCTGTAGGTACCTGGGCGATAGATTCTCTGAAGCCTCTGTGTGTGACAATGTCAGAAGTTTTCACGAAATCAAACAAACTTCCACTGTAGCTGTATACACCAGGAAGTTTGAAGCTGCCATGAATTTGATGCGCCGAGATAACCCAGCAGTTCCAGATGATTACTATGTTCACAGTTACATATCTGGCCTACAAGACTATATTCAAGCACATTTGCAGTGTCATGAACCAACAACCATGCAAAAAGCGATATGGTTAGCAAGAAGAATGGAAGCTGCTACACCTCCACGCAAGCCCTTCTTCCCACAACAAAATATTGTTCGAAGACAGGTAGTTTTTTATGCCAAACCACCAAATGCAACACCTGCTAGTGTGATCCAATAGGCAACTGAAGAGAAGCGCTGTTATAAATGCAGAGAACTATGGTTCCCTGGTCACAAGAAGGTATGCAAAATGGTGAACAAAAACCAAGTCCAAGCAATGCAAGCTGCAAAACCTAAAACTCAGGACATCATTTATGTTGTGGAAGAGTCTGACAGCGAGACTGATGAGGAGGTACCAAATAACGATCCTAAACTGCTCATTTCCATGCATGCTTTACATGGCAAGGCCAGAGCCAAATCCACATTCACATTGAACATCCTGATTGGTGATAAACCTGCTTTGGCATTGGTGGACAGTGGCAGTACCACCACTTTTATGAGCCCTAAAATTGCACAACAGGCACATTGTGCACTACAGCCAAGCAAGAGACTGAAAGTCACTGTTGCTAATGGGAAAAAATTATGGACAGAGTTTCTCTGCAAGGATTGCTCATATACTATCCAGGGGACTCCTTTTACATCTGATTTCAGGATTCTGCAACTAGAAAGCTATGATATCATTCTGGGTGGGAGTGGAACCTCGCCAAGGAGATGTCAGCCATCACGGCCCTCCTGCCCACGCACCCCGTGATGTGCATCGACACGGAGTTCCTGGGCACGGTGCACGACTCGCCCACCCCGCGCCACCTGCGCGACCCGCACGAGAACTATGCCCTCGCGTGCCGCAACGCCGACAAGCTCAAGAAGCTGCTGCAGCTCGGGATCGCCCTCGTCGGCCCCGACGGCCGCCACCGCGTCGTCTGGCAGTTCAACTTCTGGGGCTTCGACGAGGCCCGGGACCCGCACGCGCCGGACTCCGTCACCATGCTCAAGGCCCACGGCATGGACTTCGGCAGGCTCCGGGAGCACGACATCGACCCGCGCGACTTCGCCGAAGAGTTCAACCGCTCAGGCCTCTCCCGCCGCCGCCCCGGCAAGGCCTCTCTACCCCTCACCTGGGTTGCCTTCTCGGGCTCCTACGACTTCGCCTACCTGGCCAAGGTGCTCCGCCGCGGCAAGCGCCTGCCGGAGAAGCTGGACGACTTCCGGAGCCTGGTGGGGAAGTTCTTCGGCCCATGGGTGCTCGACGTCAAGTACATTGCCAAGACCTACGGCGCGCGCGGTGGCTGGACCAGGTGGCCACCGCGTTCGGCGTGGAACGCGCCGCCGGACGTGCACACAACGCCGGCTCTGACAGCCTGCTCACCGCCGACGTGATGCGGGCCATGGTCGCGCGCTTCTTCGCCCACGTCGATGTGCGCCTGATGCACGGCGGAGCGATCGATGGCCTCGCTGTCTGAAACTCTCAATGGAGAGTTATGTACATAGAAATAATTATATTATTACTTGAAGGGAACCAAATGGTTGAGAGTACTTGAGTTATGTTTGTTGTTTGGCGTTCTACGTTTTTACATGGCGTCCCATCTCTGTTTCTTTGACCAAATAAAATAAACCCCTAGTCACAGACACATTCAGCACTAGCTACTACTACTCCCTCCGTTCCTAAATGTAAGATGTTCTAGGTGTTACACATGTTGTCTACATGCACATTAAAATGACTAAACATACACATGAAACATGTCTAGATACATTTGTGTGTATTTGAATGTGGACAAAAACTAAACCATCTTATATTTAGGAACGGATGGAGTACGTATTAAATATGACAGTATAGATATTCCTAAATTCTAAGCTGTTTTCATCACACATAGAATTATGTGTTTATTAAGATCAACCACATATCTCATCAATGGGAAATTAAGTTACATGAACATACATATGTGGAAACTAAAAGAAAACCAGACGGCCTAAAATCTTTGCAAGTAGAGCCCAAAAGATAGTGTCGTGATAGTGTTCGGCAAGACCACACTTGACAGATCAAAATGTTAGCACGCGGGAAACATACTTTAGACAGGTTCGGCCCTTGGCAAATAACGTTGTTAACAACCTTACTTCCTGTTTATGGTGGCTTGTACTTTATTTTGGTGCTCGGGCAATCTCGAGGTATGTTCTGTTTCGCCTATGTGGGAGAACCAATACCGCCCGACACGCCCCAATCCCCCTTATATACACAGTGTGAATTAGAGTTACAGGCCCCAAGTAGGTTTATATGCTCGCTGAGATCGACGATAAAACCCTAAAAAGATAGATTAGATCCAATCGCAATCTTTTAAAGAAATATCCCGTATAATCCACGTGTAGATCCTAGCATGGCTTGCACTGCAAGATGGTTTTCTGGGGCCACGGTACTTGAGCTGGGCCACCTCTTGCCGAGTGGGCCTCCTTTAGCCTTCGTTGGCCTATCCGGGACCCGTCACTAGTACAGAACAACATTAATAACATGTAACATCCCAACTTTGTAATAAAGTGTTAAGTTGTATAATCATGTAATGTCATGCATTAATCTTTGCATTAAACCCAAAGAAAAATTTTATTTAAAATGACTTCAATTTTGGTCTATGTTTAAAAGTTGTTCAAAACTTCCAAAATTTCAAAACAAAAATATGTGGGGCTTCTCTACAATATTAGAAGGCTCCATGATTTTTTGGGTAATTTATTGACTAATTTAAGAGCCCTAAAAAAATGCAGGAAGTTTCTGTTAAAAGAATTCCTGTAAATATTTAAAAGTTCAGGGGTTTTTTTGAAAAATGCCTTTTCTTTCTTTCTTCTTCCTCCCGCCAGAAGGACAAGGAGACATCGCCGTGTCGATTTATTCGATTGCCACCTCCTCTGTGCTTCCTAGCTCGCGTGGATAAGACCACGGAGACGTCCGAATCGAGCTCTCTCTCCCCATTCCATTTCCCCTCTTTCCCGTGCTCTCCTCCGTCCTCTGGACGAAACCCTAGCCGCTCTGGCCGCCGTGCCGCGCCGCTGTGTCCGGCCTTCCTAGGACGCAGCGAGGCCTCCAAGAGCTTTGCCGTGCTCCCCTCTCCCTCCTGTTCGAGTCGTGCTTGCTGGGAAGCCAGGAGCCTGACGAATTTCGCCGCTTCCTTCCGCCTCTGTCCGCCGCCGACGAGCTTGATTCTGGCCGTCTTCGACCTCGCCTCGCCTCCCTGACCGCCTCTTCGAGTTCCTGGTGAGCTAGCGGTTCTTTCGGTGCCTTTGGTTCGATTTATTGCGTCCCGTAGCGCCGTCGCGCCATTGCTCGTCGCCGACCGTCACTCTGCCACGCTCCAGCCGGCGCTCCGGCGACCATTAGCTGGCGGCGCCGCCACCTTTCGGTAGCGCGTGTCCGTGCGCGTGCAACGCGCCCAGCCGCGCGAGCCGCTCGCCCTCCTCCGGCGAGCCTCGCCGTGGCCGAGACGCCATGGTGCTTCGGTGCCACTGACGTGCGGGTCCCGCACATCAGATTTTTAAACATTTTAGAAATGATTTTGGAAAATAATAAATCTCTGACAGTGGGACCCAGCCAGTTAAATAATTTTCAGAAAATAATAAAAAGTTGTAAATTCTATAACTTTTGATCTGTTTATCAGAAAAATATGAACTTTATATCAAAATGCTTAGAAAAAAATCCAATCTGTTTATGTCAAAATTAATACATGTTTGAACAATTCAAATAGGTAAATATTTGGAAATAACCTAAATGCATTTTCTCTAATTATGAAGTTAAATTAAATAATTGCTTACATTACAATTTGACTTCTAATCACATTTCAAACATGTTTTAGAGCTCCATGACAATGCATTAAATTGATCATGCATACATATTGCGCATTGCACCAATGCCATGTGTTGATTGTTGTCTTTTTGCCGGTATTTGTTCTTCTCGGTAGATCATGGTTCGGAGGTTGACCCCGCTGTATTTGACGAACAAGATCCGACCCCCGACGAACAAGGCAAGCATAACCTCTTATCTGCCCATATATGTGATTTCCAAATGTCTTGATTCTTGTATGTTGCATACGATATCCTCAACATTGTTCCTAGCAGCCATAGTTTTGGAATGTGTAGATCGCCAAAGCCTTACATCTGCTTAGCCATGCATTGTTGTTTATCTCTGCTCCACCCGGTTGGTGAATCAGAGCTGCGAATGAACTTAATATACCAGAATATCGTGGAAAGGGATGTGAGCAGGTAAATTGACTAAAAGACAATGGATGAGAGGCCACAGGGGTCTGTGGTGGGTTGTCTCGTTCTCGCCGCCTTAGGAACCGAGTTCTCTTCTCTTGAACCAAGATTGAGCGTACATCCACGCGCGGGCCTAACACCCTGCTCGACTAACTAACTTGGTTGGTTGTACCCATGGGACACGTAGTTTGGTATTCCATTTGCTTGTGGGTCAAAAATGTTTAAGAAAAGGTAGGGCCTGGCAGGGATCCAGTGATGGACGAACACGGATCTCGATTCCTGTGCAGAGTAATAGGGACCGCCACGAGATGGCCATCTCGCGTAATGGTGGAACAGCCCTGTTATGGACGACCCATGGGATATAATCAGCCAAGGTAAAGGTCGTGGTCAACCACCCTCTGCCGGCACTCCTTGGTGAGTGCTAAAACGTTGGCGTTAAGAGTCGGTTGGTACGCGTGGTAAACGTTGTACACCCCTGTAGGGTTTAATCTTTTCGAAAAGCTGTGTCCACGGTTACGGATGACTTGGGAATGGATTCTGAGATCATAGAGAACCTGAACATGATCGTAAAATCTGTTGACAAGGAATGAAGGGTGCTTCCTCGAGGTTGCCGAGGGGGTGACCCTATTTGATAGATGATGTTGATGAGCTGGTGGTTACAACATGTTTACAATAGTTGGAAAGGCTCTCTTATCCCCTTTTAAAAGTCTACTGTTGTTACGAGATTCTTCCTCCCTCTATTTGAAAATAAAGATGGCTTTATGCAAATGACCCTTCATACATACTCTGTGAACATGCAGATATATAATAGGTTAATTAAGTCTTGTTGAGTACCTTCGGTGCTCATGTTTGCTTAATTTGGTTCAGGTGAAGACCCTCACTCCGACGGTGGTTTCTACGTTGACATCGATAAGTAGTTTGGGTTTCCCAGGTAGCAGCCTGGAACGTGTAGGTTGGGTTTGGCTACGTCGCTTACTTTTGGCCTCTTAGGCCTTTTGCAGACTTGTTGTATAGCAACACATTTGGTTTCGTTGCTTGTTGTAATGTTAGGTCATGTGACCTCTGTGTGTAATATTACCAAGTACTGTAGCACAAGTTATGTAATATTACTTCGAGTCGTAGAGTCTGTGATGTGCCATTTGTTCCGCAGTCTTGATCTCTCTATTATACATTGATAGTTGTGCCTGTGTTATGGCATCAATCGAGGTGTTGTGTTGCCGATGATCCATTCCGAGCAACGTCTGCCAGAGGTTCTGGCCTAGGAGAGGTGTGCCCAGTAACCTTCGGTTGTATCGCATGACCAGTGACACACAACATCTTTGTATAGTTCCGGGGTCGGGCGCGACATAACACCCTCTATGAAAACGGCGAATACAAAGGCCATAGTGTTGTTACAGTATCGGTCACAACGACCAGCGTTAAAATCAATTGCATGTCACCAATGAGACCTGTCAGGAATAGGCGGCCGACACAAAGGCAACAGACAAATATATTTAGCTGTATCTGATATCGGACACGGCTAAAAAAAAAGTGTGTATGCAATTAAGCTCGGCCCAAAAGGAGAAACGACTCTCTATAATGTTCGCAAGTAGAGCCCCAAAAGATAGTGTCATGGTATTTTTTTCGCGGTAAATTTGTTTTCGCCAAGGCCACGCTCGTTAGATCTAGATGTTAGCACACGGGAGACATACTTTAGACAAGTCCTACCCTCAGCAAACAACGTTGCTAACAACTCTACTTCCTATTTGTGGTGGCTTCTACTATCTTTCGGCACTTGGGGAATCTGAGGGGTGCTCGATTTCGCCTATATTGGATGTGGTGTATGATGAATGAATAATGCCCGACTGGCCCCATTCACCCTTATATACATGGTGGGAATAAGTATTACATGCCCCAAGTTGGTTTACGTGCTGGCTGAGATAAATGCCAAATCTTAACAAGATATTTTAGATCCGATGCCGAGTGGGTCTCCTTTGGCCTTTGTTGGTTTACCCGAGACCCATGACCTTGCCAATAACCCCTGAATCGTTCATGATCACAGAGAAGTTTCGCCTTGGTCTACTCAGGATTGTCGAATGAAGATGTTTTCTTCTGCACGTTGAGTGAAACCTACTTCTTGTATTTCTGATCTTCTTATCAATTTAAGTCCGAAGGCAGGAGTAAGGTTTCTCTCATCTCGAGAGACATGAACTTGGGTAAAACTATGTGTCCTTCCATTACATATTGGGCTGAGTCCTAGATCTTAAAAAATAAACTTACTTTCAATCCCTCGGGAGTACGGTATCAGAAATTGTTTTTTGATAGAATCAAATGAAGAAGCTCCATGGTGATGATTTTTCGTAACTTGGTTTGATTTTGAATCTTTCGGGACATGCGATTCGCACCTACTCAACAAGGTGACCACGCCACTTTTCGCAAAGAGTTGTGAGAGCGTGTATGACAAGTTATCAGTACTTTGTTAAAACTCATACATACTAAGTATGATAAGTTGGAGGAGATTCAAATGAGCACCATTGTCGGAGGTGGTTATCAGTACTTTATTACGCTCATTGATGATTATTTTAATATATTTGTATGATAAGATGGAAATTGAACGCTCAAAGAGTTGAAAAATGAAGTACAAAATAAAATTGATGAAAAAATAATCTTTTACGATCTGATCGTGGAGTTGAGCATTTGCGACACAAGTTTGATGACGATCGAAAGAGCTGTGAAATTCTTTCACAACTTGTATCGCTAGGTACACCGTAGAGGAACAAATGTATCATAATAGGAGTACTCATATCTTGTTGGACATAGTTTAGTCGACGATGAGCTAGGGATCTACCCTTATCATTTTGGGTGTTTGATATAGAACTGTAGCGTTAATCCGAGTACCATCTAAATTTTTTGGAAAATACACCTTGTAAAATATAGATTAGGAGGAAACACTGTCCATATTTTTAGTTGGGGTTGTGAAACATATGTCAAGTGAATTCAATTGGGACAGATCACACCAAAGTTAGAAAAGATTCGTGGAATATCCAAGTGAAACCTTTGGTAATACTTCTATAACCGAGAACAAAGTCAAGTGTTTGTTCCTCATAACAGTTTCTTCCTTGACAAAGAGTTACTCAGTCTCGGAGTCATCGGGATATCCATGCAACTTGAAACAGTTCGGGATAAACCACATGGTAACGACTCAGGTGGTGGTAGCTTGGATGTAGAACTAGTCAGGGAACCCGCTATTGAAGTCGCGACACAGACCGTTGTCGATGTAATAAAACAGCTGTATGCATCCTCGTGATGCAGAGGCAGGAGCCTCTCCCCATTTCTAAAAAAAAAAGACCGTTGTCGATGTGGCTTGCCCAACATTCACCCATTTCTACACATGCTATTTTTTTGGAAACCTGTCGAGATTGAAGGCTTGAGCGTACGCGTCCGAGTTGGAGTGGGTTCTTGCATATTGAGGCGCGGAGCAGCACTTAGCTTTGACGAATTAGCTATGACGAACCAGCATCACAGTCAAGTGAAGGCCAGTTCATACCCAGGGACCAAGATGGAGACAACGCCGAAGCAGAATCTTGTTCTGTGGCGGCTAGGGGTTGACTCATGTACGAAGGCTAGTTTGACATGACACCTGGGTCCTGATCTGGCACGATAGGAGGCGAGATATACTTCAGCGCGAAGGCTTGGTGAGACCCACTCCAACACATAAGGAAAGTGAACTCCAATCGTAGGGCGGCTAGGATGCTTTGAGTCCAATTCCAATACGAAGCCGAAGACTTGCTAAACTATATGAACACACAACCAAATCAATCGTATATGTCATACATCAAAGTATACCGGCAAACACTTGTCAATGCTTCTGTTTATCGGCGGCTCCGTTCCTACCGTGATTTAGACCCCTGTGCGATGGGATCCTATATATAACTAAATAGATCATCCCCACTAAGTATTTCTATCAACATGCAGCCTATCCACCTCAGCGGTCTCCCATGTCATCATTTTTTTCTTCATTTATCCTTTTGCAACAGAATACTCCGTATCTACAAGATGTCACGTCAAAATAGTTTGTCTTTGCTGCTGTAACCGATGAACTAATTGTCCCTTCCTCTTCTCAAAGCATCCTAGCACTAAAGGCATTTATGCATGGTAAACTGGCCCCAGCACTTATCACTTCTAACCATTATTGATGCAGGAAATAAAACGGTGCTCAACCATTCCTCTCCCCATGGTCTAGGACAGGAGAAAAATCCAGGAGATGCTCCCTCCTGTGGGTGCCTTGGATGGATTCTTGGCACTGAATCACTGATGCTGCACCTGTACGATTATGCGTAGCCGGGGCTTCTCAATGTGTCCTCCTAAGGAGGTGGGAAGGCACCGCTGCATGCAAGTTCACGCGTTGCCAGCAACTCGTGCAGTCTTGCTCGAGTTCCTCCTAGCCAAGTCTAGAAGGTATGGATCCTCCGTTGATGCTGTGATTTCTTGCGATTCTCAACTGATAATTTGTGTGTTTTAATCTCATCGTCGATGTTGTGAATAGTTTTAACGGTTCCCCGAAGGAAAAAATAGTTTCAACGATTCATTGTTTTTCCTCTACTTCATGTGTGACATAGGCGTTTTATATGGACGATCATGATTCCGGCCCGATGGTATGTGTGTCGGCGGTCGACCCTTTGCTTCTCCAGCAGTTGTGATCTTCTTTCCACCACTCTGCCTTTCCATTCCTTTTCGAGAAAATACCTTTCTATTTAGTTTGTTTGGGAATTCGCACATCGACTCATCCGCCAAATGACATGTAAACTGTCTTAATTTCAGTTTTGTTTTCTTTCCTATTCATAGATTTTAGAACCTGCATTAGTTTTGGCCGGCCATTTGTATGTCAACGTGATTCGGCCGCCTCTCCATACCAGGTAGTTCTACTTCTCCCTAATCGCATGAAAAATACATCTTATTGGTGGCGCTTTGTTAGCAATTTTGGTCACTAGGTACATAGCTCCAGCTACCTGCTCAAAAAGCAATGTCATCTTCAGATGAGCATGTAGTTGTAGTATGTGAGCACGCATATTTATTGTGGTTCCCTCACCGGCCATCATCTACGTCACATGTGGTTTGTGATTTATTATTGATTCTCCTTCGTCATGCATACTAGAACGGCTTCCTTAGCCTGTAAGAAATATTTGTATAGACTGCGCTTCTATGTTAGGCAGCATGCTGTGATCAGTGGGAATAAATCTGATTTAATGAAAATAATATAATCGTATGACACCATCCGTTGTGTTTTCACACTAGTAGAAACAGAGGCTTCGGTGCGGCCTTTTTGCACCGGTTTGACAGGAACCGGTACTAAAGGGGGCTTTAGTACCGGTTCCAGAGTGCGAGGCAGCCGGCAGGCAACCGTTCCGGTTGGTGCGGACCTTTAACACCGGTTGGTAATACCAACCGGTACAAAAGGGTTGGGCCAGGCAACTGCAGTGGGGGGCTAAAGGTTCCGTATTTTTCATTTAATACGAAATAATTCATATCTTTAAATCCGTAAATCGAAATTTAACAAATAAAATGTCTAAATCAATTAGAAAAATGAGAGGAATCCAAATATGACAACGATATGATCTTTTGGATCACAAAAACGCATTTAATTTGGCGAAATTACTTTCAAAAAATCGACATAAACTCATTTAAGGGTTATTTACTTCCTCCTCCTCATCGTCGTTGTCGGAGTCGGGGTCGGAGTCGGAGCCGTGGCCGTCGTCGTCGCCCTCGCCTTGGTTGTCCTCGTTGCCCTCACCGTCGTCGTTGCTGTCGAGGTTTTCCTGCCAGTGCCCGTTGTACTCGTCCCACCACTGGATGGGGTTGCCCTCGCTGTCTGAATCGCTCGGAATGACATTGTTTTGCCACCATTCGTCCGCCATGGCCGAGAGAATGGGGCTTTTGGTAGAGAGAAAGAGGTCGGAGAGAATGGGTTTTTTTTTGGCGAAGAGAGAGGAACTAATTTGGAACCGCATATACATTGGGGGTTTTATGTGTGAGGAGGATAGAGATGATTTCAGTGCGACGGCGCGTAGATCGATAAATGTCTGCGGAACCGAACAGGCGGATGTAACGCTTCGTTCGTAAAATGACTACATATTTTACAGATTATATTCGCAATGTTGACATCCTGTGACTGCACTTGACGTCCAGTTGAAATTACATGCCTGTAAATGTTCACCACGTCATCTGATGCACCTTGACGCGTGTAGTACAAGTGTCGGACAGTTGATGTGGATTGATGGTTTTGTCAAATTGACTGCAGTTGGAACAGTTTGGTGAGTTTTTTGAAAATTTCATGTTGCAAATCCAAAACCAATTCTCTTCAACATTAGACTTCCTAGTTTGAATTTTCAGATATCACACCAGATACATGCATTTTTCGCTCAAATGTATCTATACCTTGTTTATCAACTTGAGTCGTTAGTATACGACATATTAAGACTATGTGCGCAGGTTTTTCAATTTTTTGATAGTTTTTGAATTTTTTATGCTTATTTTGAAATTGGTCAAACCTTAGTTTGACCAACATTTAAACAAGTTTAAAACATGAAAACAAAAAACTAAGCCTGGATTCTTCTTAGTCACTCCAAAATGAAAGTTTGGTGAGTTTTTTTAAAAATTTCATGTTGCAAATCCAAAACTAATTATGTTCAACCTTAGACTTCCTAGTTTGAGTTTTGAGATATCACACCAGATACATGCATTTTTTGTTCGAATGTATCTACACCTTGTTTATCAACTTGAGTCGTTAGTATACGACATATTAAGACTATGTGCGCAGGTTTTTCAATTTTTTATTGTTTTTGAATTTTTTATGCTTATTTTGAAATTGGTCAAACCTAAGTTTGACCAACATTTAAACAAGTTTAAAATATAAAAATGAAAAACTAAGCCTGTATCCTTCTTAGTCACTCTAAAATGAAAGTTTGGTGAGTTTTTAAAAAAATTATGTTGCAAATCCAAAACCAATTCTCTTCAACATTAGACTTCCTAATTTGAGTTTTCAGATATCACACCAGATACATCTATTTTTTGCTCGAATGTATCTATAACTTGTTTATCAACTTGAGTCGTTAGTATACGACATATTAAGACTATGTGCGCAGGTTTTTCAATTTTTTGATTGTTTAAAAAAATTATGCTTATTTTGATATTGGTCAAACCTAAGTTTGACCAACATTTAAACAAGTTTAAAACATGAAAACAAAAAACTAAGTCTGGATCCTTCTTAATCACTCCAAAATGAAAGTTTGGTGAGTTTTATAAAAATTTCATGTTGCAAATCCAAAACCAATTCTCTTCAACCTTAGACTTCCTAGTTTGAGTTTTGAGATATCACACCAGATACATGCATTTTTTGTTCGAATGTATCTAGACCTTGTTTATCAACTTGAGTCGTTAGTATACGACATATTAAGACTATGTGCGCAGGTTTTTTCAATTTTTTAAATTGTTTTTGAATTTTTTATGCTTATTTTGAAATTGGTCAAACCTAAGTTTGACCAACATATAAACAAGTTTAAAACATGAAAATGAAAAACTAAGCCTGGATCCTTCTTAGTCACTCTAAAATGAAAGTTTGGTGAGTTTTTAAAAAAAATATGTTGCAAATCCAAAACCACTTCTCTTCAACATTAGACTTCCTAGTTTGAGATTTGAGATATCACACCAGATACATGCATTTTTCGTTCGAATGTATCTATACCTTGTTTATCAACTTGAGTCGTTAGTATACGACTTATTAAGACTATGTGCGCGGTTTTTCAATTTTTTGATTGTTTTTGAATTTTTTATGCTTATTTTGATATTGGTCAAATCTAAGTTTGACCAACATTTAAACAAGTTTAAAACATGAAAAACGAAAAACTAATCAATTTGAATTCCTAGATATGATTGATAGGATGGCATATTTGAATTCCTCTCTTTTTTCTAATCAATTTAGACATTTTATTTGTCAAATTTTGATTTACGGATTTAAAGATATGAATTATTTCATATTAAATATTATTACATAATCATTGTTATTTATTCAAAAATATTATTACATAATCATTGTTATTTATTCAGAAAATATATTACATAATCATTGTATTTATTCAAATAAATTTTGAAAATTTAAACAATAACGGATTTGAAGATATGAATTATTCCATATTAAATATTATTACATAATCACTGTTATTTATTCAAAAATATTATTACATAATCATTATTATTTATTCAGAAAATATATTACATAATCATTATATTTACTAAAATAAAATTTTAAAATTTAAACAATAAAAAGTGTAACATCATGAGTTAGGGGTTAATATGATTGATAGTATACTATTATCAGTAAGTTCTAACTTCTCATTTGGCAGCTAATTTGGAAGGAACTCAAAAGTTAAGCGTGCTCGGGCTGGAGCAGTTTGAGGATGGGTGACCGAATGGGAAGTTTGACCAGAGTAAGTACTTTGACCTGAGATTAAGTGTATAACTAGTTTAAGTTTGTGGCTAAGTGAGAAATTTCAGAATAGAATTAAGAATAGAAATAAGAATAATTAAGAATAGTATTGAGAATAGAATTGAGAATATAACTGAAAATAAAATTAAAAAATTCCCGGGACCTTTAGTTCCGGTTCATGTCCTCCGCCTGCGCGCGCGCTGCTATGCCCACGTGGAGGCCTTTAACACCGGTTCGTGAGCAACCGGTACTAAAGGGGTACCCTTTAGTCCCGATTTATTAGTACCAGTTGCTCAACCGGTACTAAAGGCCCTATAGAACCGGTGTTGTTGCCCCTTTTTCTACTAGTGTCAGTGCAATCTTCAGGTTTTCTGCGCACGGAAGTGGACTGAACCATTGCAAGCAATCTTCAGAACAAAGAAGCTGACAATATAGTTAAGTTGTGCTAATGTACCTTGGTAACACTAAATAATTCAGGTCCACGATGTTGTGTTGTTATTCATTATCTGGACAAAGTTTCAGTGTGATGTTTTTGCTGGTATATATTTAACCTCTTATAACAAACATCCAACCAATTTCATGCAATTGTGCCTTAATTTTCATATAAGCGTAACAAGTAATCCTTCACTTAAAATAGCTAATACATTCTTCTTTTGCTTAAACGACAACTCCAATCAAACAATTGATTCCAATATAAAAAATTACGAAATGTTTATCTATATTTGAGATCAAGATTGATACATGCATGTTCATTGCTAAAAGTGTCATTCTCAGTCAAAAGCAATGTTGGAGAATCATTTTGTCTACGAATAAGGACAAAACAAGTTGAAATAGGAGGGTACGAGTCAAGTTATGAACCATAAATAAATAGGAACCTCATCTTTTGGGTTCAGTTATGCTCGGTATTGTTTTCATATTTTTATAATTTCCGTCCATAAATTTTCCTACAAAGGTTGATCCATACATCTTGATCGTTACTTAGCTGTATCCATGCATCACTTTCACTTATAACTTACAATTATTCTTAATACTCTATCGAAGTCTGTGTGTTAAGTATTTTGTGCATGTCGGTTTATACTTTCTCATAGTAAAATGTTTTGGCTACATATTCCCGCAGCAACGCGCGGGGTATTATCTAATTTATTAGAGTGTTGGTGTTCTAGTCGGTTGGATCTGTTAAGTTTTTTGTTTTATGTACGGTATTCTCGTTCATAAGCTAACAAATTCAAAATGAAAAATCTGCACTTCTTGGACAGGATACAAACATTTTTTACACAATATGGAAGAGATAACACAAAGTACACCCATAAAAAGCACTAAGGAACAATGTATGGAAGAGATAACACAAAGCACACCCATAAAAAGCACTAAGGAACGAACACTTACAAACCGAGTCACAATAAACATAATAAAAATGCAGCGCATATCGCATACCTATCAGCCTATGCGACAATGAAAAACAAGCCATGCACACACCAAGAAACATCGAAAAGGCGTTAAGGAAAGTAGCAGCACAACATCACACACACCAGTATGTTGTACCATCAGACGTAGCATTCGTAGAGCTTTATGTCCATCTTGAGGCGGAAGTAGACGGTTCCCTCGTAAGAGTCGAGTTGGAGCGTTGCGATGCCTCTCGTCATGAAGAAGTCGCCGGTGCCACCAACGACGGAGAGGTCTCGTGTTTTCTGGTCCATAAGGTCTGCGCCCAGGAGGTTAATTGTGCCCTTGTGCGCAGTGGAGTTGAACACAATGGAAAAGCCGAACCAGGAGTTGTACTGCTCCTGCCTGTCATACAAGTAGAACCCCTGGGCACGGGCCACAGGCTCCTCCCCTGCCTTCGGAAGAGCCTTCCCTATCGTCATCGGGTCATCGAACGTCACAAGCGTGCCAAAGTAGGTGCCGTTCTTCCAGTGAGTCGTGCTCAGCGCCGTCGGCTTGGTCGACGCCGCCGACGTCGCATTCGCCGTGTTGTTGACGCCGTTGTAGAGGATGTCGTGGTAGTAGAGCGTCATCTTCTTGCACGGCTCGTCCTCGGTGTCGGAGACGATCCTCCTGCGGCCGTGGGCGGCGGCCGCCAAACCGAGCAGGAGCACCACGACCACGACGGTCAGAGACAGCTTCGAAGATGCTGAGAGGCCTTGCATTGTTTGTTGTGGGTGCAACTCGATCTTGGTGATTGCAAAATGGGCAGCTCGTGTTGTTGTTGTGGAGTTGAGAGCTCGAGCTGTGCATGCTATATGTAGAGGTGGATGCATGCATGGAACTGTGGGGCATGTTGAAAGTAGTATCAGTTTAGCTCCTTTTGGAGTATCAGTTTTGCTTAGATTCTAACCTCTCTTGTACTCCAAGCGATCGAATAACCCTGTTAATTGATGATTCGGTTGCTTTGGATACTCCTATACGAAGCAAACCCGTATATAATTGCTATTGGGCAGGCAACTCTTTCTTCCTAGATTTCATTGGAGAAGAGAATACGTATTTGGTTCTATTAATTAGCAGTAAAACCGACGCGACGATTAGAAATACAGCGCATCTGGTTGGTACGCCAGATCATACATCTCCATCCGTTTCGCTCGAGTGCAAAAGCTAGTGATCTGATACGAGGTCGTATTAGATATATCTCGTTCCTTTCTACCACCTTAAAGTCAACACGGAACGTCAGGCCTCTCTTCTACCTAACTAAAAAGATTCAAAGAAAGTGTTCGACCTGGCGACGCCCAATCTCTGTACAAAACTGCCCCACTGAAAGTGATAGCCAAACTTCTGACGGCCGCTTGGAGGCTAAAGATGATTTATATTTGGAGGTAGAGAGGAGTTTCTGTAAACACTGACTCAATTACACACCCTATCAGAGCTGTTCGTGGGTCCATCAAGATCTGTGCTAGCTTTTTTTTCCCCTCTCAAACAACTTCTCTTTTTGTATCTCAAACCATACAAATATGGATTTTAAATTTGCGGTTCACTCAAATATTTGAGATAGAATGTGAGAAAAATATTTTGGACTTTTTCCGACATTAAACATATATATATTTGATGAAATTGTTTTGCATATTTAATATTTGAAAATTTAAATTGCACAAATTTTTCCAAACTATTTCTCCTCCATTCTTGTTCTAATGTTTTACTGACCTGCAAAGTTTTGAAACCATATATTTTTATATTTTGAGAGAAAAAACAGATATTTGAAACATTGTAGGGGTGTAGGTGAGTTCACGTTTGGTCACAACTTTTCCTTTGGATGTAAGACCCACCGACTTTGGAGACCATCCTAAGGGGCTTCCGCGGAAAATCGCATGCTACCCCGCTGTAGTAGTCAGGAATATTGCATACGACTTCCTTCTGACGGTGGGACAAATGCCATGTAGGCAAGCAGGCCTATTCAAGGACCAAGTCAAACAGTGAATCTAAAAAAAACCAGAAAACTCATGACCAAGAGCGAAGAGGCCACCCTGGACCGATTGGAGTCCGCGGCACGGTTAGGAGATGCCGACTCCAGGAGTCGAACCCGCAGCCTCTTCAAGAGTTGGGGCGGGAGATGATCCATTCCGATACACGAAATGAAGATGATGTTACAAGACAATCAAGTGTAGCGTTATTGAACGTTGCTACTAAGGATTAAGTTTCCATTATCGGTGTGATATTGGAGTACTATTATGCATTATCCTTACCATCATATGTAACCCAGCGATGTCACTATGTAAGAAATGGCACAATACACAATGGAGTGAGTGTTTACCCAAAATTGGGTAAAATCTCTCGTGTCAATCCCGTACCAGGACGCTCCACTGTTGCCTTTCCCCCACACTATCTCTTTTCACATCAATCACCAACCCCATGGCTGACCACTCAAACACACGTAGTCATTTGGCGCCCACAGTGAGACAAACGGTTGATGGAGCTCCTATCCCGCCAGGACCAATTCCTACTGGCGACATTCACTTTGTGCTCGATCATCTCGATCGAGTCGACTCCAACGATGACAGTGACAACATGTACATCTTTGCTCCGAGCTAGATAGTTCGCTTCGATACACTGGACTTCATCGCGACAGCAAGGGCAAACTTCACTTCGTTACCCGAAGCAAGCTCAACCAAGGGAGGAATCACCTATGACTCCAACGCCACCAGAGATCATCTGCACTGCTGTGAATAGGCCGATGCACGTCTACAACGACTTCATGAACGGCCAGTGCACTTGGCGGAGCCCAAAGTGCCCGCTGCTAGCAAAGAACTTCCGTGCGCGCTAGGATGAGCCGTGCAACCAGCACATGCCGAAGAAAAATCACACTACGTGTGATTGCAGGATCCCGCGTAGAGAGCCTGGTCACCCTAACTTTGCGCTTTGCAAATGGTGTTGTCCGAACGCATGTCATGTGATCCAGGATTGCCTCCCTCATCAGTGCCGGAGGAATGGACCCCGTGCACGATGCAACACGTCCAACTTCTACCTCCTACATCATGATGAGGTGGACCTAACTTTGTGCCATGCTCCAAGCATGGCTACCATGTGGTATTGTGGTTTTACCAACGATGAATGCATGAGCGTGCACGAGAGGATCCGCGCCAAGGCGCACAAGAAGATTGGTGTAGCTCCAAAGCGCCCAAAAGAGCGGTTTCGACGAGGGTCACCATGAAACAACAACAAATATTAGGGTTCCATAACTTCTCACAGTTTCAAGCCGATCTCCCACAGCAGTTTGGGTATATCACCCCTGCTCCCGAGGGCATACGATAACGTGTTTGGTGTAGACGTGAACAACTGCATCTGAAGTAAGACCCCTGTGCGATGGGGATGCATGTATTTAGGGTCGCTCCGGACTAGCATGTTGGTGTTCTCGTGGATGGGATCTGATTTTTTTTTTGTTTTTTGTAAAGTTATTCTCGTTAATAAGCTAACAAATTTGAAATAGAAAATCTGCACTTCTTTGATAGGATAAGAACATTTTTTTTTACACAATGTGTATGGAAGAGATAGGACACCCATAAAAAACACTAAGGAACTAACACATACAAACCGAGTCACAATAAACATAATAAAAATGCAGCGCATATCGCATACATATCAGCCTATGCGACAATGAAAAACAAGCCATTCACACACCAAGAAACATCGAAAAGGCGTTAATTAAGGAAAGTAGCAGCACAACATCACACACACACCAGTATGTTGTACCATCAGACGTAGCACTCGTAGAGCTTGATGTCCATCTTGAGGCGGAAGTAGACGGTTCCCTCGTAGGAGTCGAGTTGGAGCGTGGCGATGCCTCGCGTCATGAAGAAATCGCCGGTGCCGCCAACAACAGAGAGGTCTCGTGTTTTCTGGTCCATGAGGTCGGCGCCCAGAAGGTTGATTGTGCCCGTGTGCGCCGTGGAGTTGAACACAATGGAGAAGCCGAACCAGAAGTTGTACGACTCCTGCTTGTCGTACAAGTAGAACCCCTGAGCTCGTGCCACGGGCTCCTCCCCCGCCTTCGGAAGAGCCTTCCCTTCAGTCATCGGGTCATCGAACGTCACAAGCGTGCCGAAGATTATTTATTGGTCTTTCCATCACCTTCTCTCTTTATGTGTAGACGTCGTGCTTGTGGATGAGCTAGTTTTTTTTTTTTGTCCTTCACCACTTCACTGAGGAGCCTCTAGATATAAGGAGCAACGATAAAAATTATATGTTCATAGGAGACTTCCTTCAAGTTGTTTTTTATGTAGTCCCTCACATTAAATTTCGGATACATGTCAAGACAGTCCAAAAGTTTCATGGATTGTCCCCTTATGTTGGTGGTGTCACCCACTTCGGGGTCAAGGGTATTCCCAAGGCTGCGTGTAGAAGCCTTGGGGAAGTCTGAAGGAGTTCCTACACACTTCTTTTTCTCCTATAGATTCTCATTGTTTGCCTTCTTTTTGAGCAATGCTTCTTGTGGATGTAGACATGCTCAGGGCTGTTGTTAGTAGGAATGTTGAGCACCCTAGCAAACTGATAGAATGAGCATGTGTACCTCCTGTGATTAGTCAACCAAAAAAGCTCTTGGTGAGCTCATCTTTGAACCGTAGGGTGGCAAAGAATTATAGTACAACCACATCATTACGGTTTTGCCTTAGTTACATGCGGCACTCAATCAATATAGCAATCCTGGTGCACTGCACTGATCTCTGCACTGAATGAACGTACTCCCAGTCTATGTGGCCCATGTTCACCACTGGAGGCTTCAAAAGTTCAAAGTCACCAAGACAGACTCATAGTACTCTTGTTGCTCTATGACATGAAATCTCGAGTCAGTGGATGTGAGCCTCCTACGGAAGCTACATATCAAAGTAGATATCTTCAGCTCCTTCCGCTTGCAATTATTGTAATCCACTACCCTTGGATATGTGGGTTTTCTCTTTGGCATGTGGATCACGGGCTTGGGGATCTCAAAATCGAAGGCTGGGGCGAAATCCCTGCGTGAAGCTGACGACGGCGACGCCCGTGGGTGCCGTCACCTCCTTGGAGGCGTCGTCATGGCGTTGTTCGTACTTCCCTGCCTCGAGCACAAGGGGAAACCCTGGATCCGACCTTCGGATCAGGCGGCAGCGCGGCGTTGCTGCGTCGTTCCCTTCTTGGAGGCGTCGTCTAGGTGTTCGTGGAGTCCTCCGTACACCAGTTGGAATCGTTGTTGGCCACCGCTCAGAGCGTGGGCCTCCGGGGTAACATGTACATCGTCGCCGGTGCTTTGGTCGAGACCTCCTCCGGTCTGGTAGAGCTCGGTGCATCCCTTCCTCGCCATTCATGGCTGGAGATGGTGCAAGGCGAGTCTTGTCGTGCGGCCCGTGTGGGTGGTGTTGTAATTCGTGTGGCATTGCATTTGTATCGTGTAGCCTTATGGCGTTGTTAGGCCATCGGCCTCTTCTTCTATGAAAATGATGCACCTTTCCATGGTGTATCCTTGAAAAAATCGAGATCATCATGAAGTATCGGATCTTTTGGGGCACCTCTCAGCCTTTCTCTTCTCCCTAATCATCTGCTTCCTAGCAAGTGACATGCTATTGATATCCTTCATAGGATCATCGTCTGACCATGAATTATCTTCCTTCTCTTCTTCTACATGTGTTGCTTGCCCAAGTATGAACCTAACAACTTCTTTGTTCTTAGTCATCGTCTCCAATCTCTCCTTGGCAGCCTTAGATTGAATTTTTTTTTTTTTGGCTTGTCTGCCTTGGCAGCCTCTCTTTCCATTGGACATCATCAGCAATAAATCTTGATGCCATGAATTTTGTTTCTTCGGGTCTGCCTCTTCAGGCACATTTTCATCCTCTTGGCCTTAGATTGAATCTTGTGTATGTTCTTGCGCTTTGCATTGGTGGCAATCTTCTTGGCTGGCCTCGGAGGAATGCCCATTGCTGGAGCCTTTGATTGTAGGCTTCGATCTTCCTCCAAACATATGTCATTGACAGCTCTAGTTCTATCAACGTGACTGTTGATATTATTTACCCCTTCTTCCTCCCTAGAAAACTTCGTTGATTTCATCATCTTTGTCCTAGGTGAGTGGGACAGCTCCCTTGCTGGACTAGGGTCTAGATTTTCTTTTGGAAGAGAGGCACTTGGCACATCTTCATCAACTCCAAAATCAGACAAAGTCTTATTGCTAAATCTGAGCTCCTGTTGCACCTATGAAAGATTTAGAGATAAGAGCATAGATGAGACACATTGGACCAGAGATTTTTGAAAATAGATATGGAAAATTTTGCTCATAAAGTTTTTCCGATGTGTCCGAAGGTTCCGGTACATACTTCTCCGGCGGTACCGCGCACAACATATGGTACATACGTATACTGTAGTACAGAAGAACACTCCCAGGAGATAACAAAAAACATTTTCGAAGGTTTTGTCGCTCAGAAAAACCCTAGATCCTATCAGTCCTAGTGGATTTGAACAAAAGTGTCTAAGATTGAGGAATCTACAGAATGGAAATCGTAGAAAACTATATCCAGCGCAATCTGATAAGTTCTGCACTAACTTTGTACATGGAAACTCTTTATATAATAATATCCGCAGTTAGAAGTTCATGTTTGCTTCACTAAGTGTTGCTGCGCTCCTTAGTTGCTGCACAACTTCACCTATAGGAGATACTCCTGTAAATCTTGGTTTTTTTACACCTAGGCGATAAGAAATATAAGCCTTAAACTAAGAGATACTCTAGCAAAATGCGCCCAGAGCTATGTTTTGGTTTGTTGGTGATGATGGAGATATGTGGGGTTTTCCTTGATCAAGAAGAAGCAAAGAACCGACTTTGGATATGAGTAAGTTACATAATAACTTTGTACATGGAAACTCATTATCCGCTTTGCAGAAGTTCATGCAATTGTAGAACTAACAATAATGTATTCACCTATATAGACAAGATCGTCAAGTAGAAAAACAACATAATATGTCCCATAACAAATTTTGTGTCAGTACAAATATTAACAATCAAGATTCAAGCATAAGATGTTAATAATTTTGGCAGCAAATATGATGAATGATTTGTAAGAGTACTGTTTGCATACAGGTTTTCCTAAGCTAGATGGAAATTAATTGGACAGATCGGTTGAAGGAGCTCCACAAGACATCATCAACGGTACGACTCAGAGGGGACCATTTCATGAATAGGTAGCTCAAATAGTGTCGTTTAGTTACCTGTTCTGAAATGAAAGAACACATCATTGACAATCTCTATGCAACTCCGCAGCGGAGCAACAAATCCTACAGCGTCTGGCATTCCGTGCCCTGATTTGTTCCATAATTTAAATGTAAAACATGGCACCTAAACAACATTCTCATTCCTCCATCAAAATCTGTGACCTACAGATAATTTCAAGGTACATTCGTTTCGTACCTCCGATCAAGGAGCTAGGATAAAATCATCCTTCTGTAACATATTTTTGTTTGAAAAAAAAAAAACTGTTGATAATCAGGCTTCAACCATGAGATGTAAATACTGACAGAACCATCGTCGCTTTGTGCTAGGGTTCTCAAAGGACGCTACTTCCCGGATTCAGATTTCTTATCTGCTGGGAAACCCAGAGCTGCCTCGTTCACATGGCGCTCAATTCTGTTTGGGAGAGAGCTTCTCATGAAAGGGCTAATGTGGAGAGTGGGTAATGGTGCTACGATCAATATTATGCAAGACAACTGGATCCCTGACATCCAGACTGGTACCTTTACAACACTAGAACCACTTCCAAATAATGCCAAGGTTCAGTTCTTGATGAATGATAGTGCTGATGCTTGGGATATGGACAAGGTCCGAACTTTCTTCTCGGAGGGTTTGGCGCAAGTGATTCAGGCTATTCCAATCAGCAAACATGGTGGGGATGATTTTGTGGCGTGGCCACATGACAGGTTCGGCATCTATACTGTCAAGTCTGCCTACTACCTAGCGAGAACATGCAAATTCTTCTCTGTACGGTGTGCTAAGAATCATGGAGGTAGCTCTGATCTGGTTACCCAGGAAATAGCATGGAAATCCTTATGGGCTATTAACGCACCCGGAAAGATGAAGATAGTGTTATGGCGCATGGCCCATGACTGTCTGCCGACAGGTTTTCAACTTAAACACCGGAAGATACCAGCTAATGATCTCTGTGTCTTCTGTGGGAGAGTTGAACGGGTAGAACATGTGTTCTTGTTCTGCCCCTTTGCCGCTGCTGTGTGGGAGTCGGTTAAGGAGGCCTTCCCAGTGCGGCTGAGAAAGAAATCTTTCAGTGATATGAAAAGTTGGATCTTCGAGTTCCTAGGAAGAGCCTCTAAGGTACACGCCACGACTTTGGCTGTGGCCTGTTGGCAGATTTGGGAAGCTCGAAATGATGCCAGGAACGAAAAAGGTGAGCTACATCCGATGAGAGTGGCGGCCAAGATCAAGGCTTATGTGGAAAATATTGTGCTTCACTGCTTCAAGTCCTCAACAGCCACCAGGTGTGATTCCTCCTCTGTACTTCGCTGGAGTCCGCCGCCGGCTGGGAAGGTCTGTATAAATGTGGATGCTGCTATTTTCCAACAAGAACATCGGATGGGTTGGGGAGCTGTGGTGCGAGATCATGCAGGCAATTTGCTGCTATCGGGCAGTGAGGGCATTCCAGGCATCCAGTCCCCCGAGCTAGCTGAAGCTGTTGCCATTCAGCGAGCTCTGACGGTGACGCGAGACAAAGGTTTCAGAGATGTTATTCTAGTCTCTGATTGCCTCTTGATGATCAACAAGGTTCTTTCCCCGGAGAGAGACCGATCTTTTGTGGGAACTGTTGTAAGTGACATCAAATTACTTGCCTCGGGGTTCTCCACCTGTATCTTCAAACATGTTAGTAGGAAGCTTAATGTTGCTGCTCATATCTTAGCCCGTACTAGTGAGCTTGCTATTTGTAATATTTCCTTTGATGTTGTCCCGGATTGTATCCGGGAAGTACTCTGTAATGATGTGCCTTAATCAATAAAGTTGAAAATTGTCTCAAAAAAAAAAATTCAGCAGGAAATACAGTGCGGTCGTAGGAGTTTTTTTGCTATACAGATTTTCCTAATCTAGATGGGAATTAATTGTACAGATCTATTGGAAGGGGCTCCACAACGCACTATCAATGATAGACTCCCAGGGACCATTTCATTGGTAGCTCAAAGAGCGTTAATTGATTTCCTGTTCTTCCTGAAATGAAAGATCACGTCATTTTTCAACCTCCTTGCATTGCAATTCCCCAACAGAGCAACAAAAGTACTGCATGGTCTGTATCACATCTAATGGCAGCCTAGTAGAAAAGAGGAATGTAGAAGGGTTGTACATTATTGTAGTTATTTTCAGTTACTATCTCTCAACAACTAATGGAATCAAGCTAAAAATCCGTGGCACTGGTTTCCTCCAGAATCCAAAATAATCTGTGACACCTAAATAACATTCACATTCCTCCTCCTGTCAAAATCTGTGAACTAGTACAAATAATTGGAAGGTACTACGTTCGTACCTGTAATCAAGAAGCCACCACCAAATCATCCTTCCATATGTTTTCTTCAGCCTCTTGCCGGCTTCCGCAACACCGCGGAGAGGTAGATTGACGTCGTTGCGCCACCGGCCTTCTCTCCGGCAACCCATTTGAGTTTCTTGTAACCAAACCTCTCAATGAGCTTCACAACCAACCGCCTCCTCTCCTCACTCTGACACAGGTAGCTGTCAATCCAGAGCAGCCCGCCGACGCGCAGCACCCGGTCGACGTCGAACATGAAAAACTCCAGCGCCTCCGGTGTCCCCGCCTGCCCCATCGCGGGCGCGCCGGCTTCGTCCAAAGCCGTGGCGCCGACGTGCACCAGGTCGAACACTCCGTCGTAGAAGGGGAATCGGTGCGCCGGCGAGAGCAGCAGCGGGAACAGGCCCCTGGCCGCCACGAACTCGTTCATCGGCTTCCCCGCACCGTCGAGCACGGAGGTGACGACGGTCACCCCGCGCTCCCTCATCCGGGCGGCGAAGTTGGCGGCGCCGCCGGCGACGTCAAAGCCAATCCGGATCTTGGACGTGCTCAGCCGCAGCACGTCGTCGACGAGGAACTCGTGGACGTGCAGCGGAGGGGCGATCCAGCGGCGGTGGTCGAGGCCCATGCCAGAGGCGGGGAGCGGGGGACGGGGCCCGCGGGAGAGGCACCGGCGGCGGGGGAGAGGCTCGCAGCCCTTGGATATGAGGCGGCGCGGGAGGGTGGCGTTGCGCGGGCAGGTGGCGTGGGGCGCATAGGACATGAAGGGCGAGAGGAGGGCGAGCGCGGAGGGGGACCGGAGGCAGGCGGCCGCGACGGAGGACTGCATGTGGGTGAGCCCCGACCGCGAGTCGCGGCCGAGCGGGAGCGCGTGCGGGGTAAGGAAGAGGAGCAGCTCCGGGGGAGGCCTTCGGGGAGGCTGGCAGCGGTGGAGGATGCGCCGCCTATCTCGCGCGCGATGGCGGCTACGTGGGCGGAGAGGTTGTTGGAGGGGGTTGTATTGCTGGTGGTGGCGGCGGCCGCGGGGTCGTGGCGGGGGGAGGCGGCGAAGAAGGCGAAGAAAGCGAGGAGATTGGTGGAGAGGAGGGAGAGGAGCATGAGGAGATTGAGCAGTGCCGGGGAACAGAGGCAAGAGAGGAGGCGGCCGTGACGGCGGCGGGACGCCGGCAATTTCAGAGACACCGACCCCATGGCTCGCGCCGAGGCGCCTACTCCGGTGCTTCCACGCGCGCGAGCGGAGGAAGGCCGCGGATTTTGCTTGCTTAACTAGTGGAAACCCGGCGGCGAGGGATCTCGTCGCGCCGGCGCGGCTTCCGCTCTGCCTGCTTTGTTGCTCAGTGGACTGGAGTGAGTAGTGAGAGTGAAAGAAGCGAACGAGCGAGCAGCTGGTAGAGGTTGGCTTCGAGGAAAACATTCGGTCTTGCAGCTAGCTTAGATTAATCAGCTCTGCGACCGAAATATCCATCCATTCTACTGTATTTTAATTGAGTTGTTATCTACTAGTAACATGTCTAGATATATCAACATTTTGTGGATAGAAAGTCAATTAAATTGGAACGGAGTGAGTACATGGAAGAACCGTACCATAATATCTGAAAATAATTTAAATAAGTCTAAAAAAAATCTGAAACTGATATTCGAACAAACATTATCAACTATTTTATCCATACAATTTTTTAAACTATAAAGTAACTTTTACTACACCTGGATAAAAAATTTGCCTAAAGTAGCGCTATATACACGCTTATTTGTCAGAAATTTCATCGTTTTTCCGAGAAGTAAACGAATGTACCAGCAATTTTTTTTACACTAGTGTAATCTTTAAGTGTAAAAAAAGTAAGAATTTTTTTACTGTATTTTGAATTATTATTTTTCCCATATATCAGGCTACATGGTACCCGAGAGCCACAAATTAGAATCATGGAGTAGAGAGCTTGTTATATCTATATCTTCAAAATAATGAAACAATGTTCAACATGTAGGGTGTGTTTGGTAGGTCGGCCCAGCTCAGAAAATCCCACCTCACCCGAAATTTGCTTGTTTGGTAGCCCGTTCAGCCGTCTCAGCCCTGCCCACCAGATACGAATAAGGCCTCTCAGCCCTGCCCACCTGCGAAGCTCGAATCGAGCTTCTCCACTCGACCGGGGCGAGCTCATCCGAAAACGAGTCCCGCGCGTCCCCGAAAAAATCCCCGCGCGTCCCACCCGGGCCCGGCGAAATCACCTCACCCCCTCAGGAAACCCTTCCCCATTCGCACCCGCCGATCTCTCCTCACCCCCGCCGCCAGCTCCCGCCCCCAGCACCGCCTGCCCGCACGAGCTCTCCCCGCCGTCGCCTGCCCCCGCCCTCCACGAATCCCTCCACCGTCGTTGCTTCTGCACACGCCCGCGAGCTCGAGGACGACCACCATGAAGCTCGGGACCTTCTCCGCCGGTCCTGGTTGATTTGCATCGACAGCTCGGGACCCTAGCAGTAGCTCCGAAGCAGCAGATCGACGGGCCCTGCAGAAGATCGACGAGTCCCGGCCGCAGCACTCCACCTCGTCCCGGCCGCAGCAGTCCACCTCGGACCAGATCTACAGCACCTCGTCTCCACCTCGTCCCGGCCGCAGCAGTCCATGACGGACCTTCAGCTCGGCAGCACCTCGTCTCCTCATCTCCACTCCGGCCGTCTACAGCACCTCATCTCCTCACCTCCACTCCGGCCTTCAGCTCGGACCAAGGTAGCCCATCTCCCTGCCTTGTGGTACTGTGTTGGTGTTTTGTGTTTGTTAAATCATGAATCGGTCCTGGATTGTGCTCGTAAATACATGTTAAAGCAGCTGTCAATTGTATTACTTAGCTCCATGCCTTTATTTTTGTATTACTTTGCTGTCAATTGTGGGCTGATGGATGAAATTGTGTCAATTGTGAATTATTGTTGTTGGATGATGGATGTTTGTGGGCAGCACCTCATCTCCTCACCTCCGGTCCTGATCTTGTTTGACTTGGAGTTGAGATTTCATCTCTTTTGTAATGCCTTGTAATGTAAACTTTTTAATATGGATTTATTATGGATAATGTATGTACTATGGACCTTTTATGTTATATCTACCTAATTCGTGTGCTGAATTATGTGATTTAGGTTGCTGTAATATATTGTTTATGTGCTGAAATATATTATTTATGTGCTACAAATATGTTGTCCCTTCATTAAATATTTATTTTATATCTATATGTTGTCCAAATTTTGTTTAACAACGTATTTATGTTGAAATCATTATACAATTGCATAAAATGAAGATTTTTACACTCTCACCAATTCAGAAAGAATTTTACCACATCAAATTCAGAAACAGGCTACCAAACAACATCTCAACTCAACTTATCCCGACTGATACAGGCTACCAAACAGCATCTCAGCTCAACATGTCTCGACTGACACAGGCTACCAAACACACTGCAAAATCTCAGCTGAGCCTGTATAAGGTCAGCTTGTATGAGGCGAGATAGACTTGGTGGAGTGGCACAGGCTACCAAACACACCCGTAGTGTACGGTAGGGATTTTCCCTACTGTTTTGCACTTAAAAAAACATGTAGTGTACAGTGTACATAACGAAAATATATGTTTTGATTAATGGACCATACTAATAAGGACATGTGATCCAGATTAGTTTTTCGCATGGAATGAATATGATAACTGATCATGCATGCATGTAGCCACATAGATTTCCTTTGGCTTTAAAATTTCAAAATATTTATCTCTTAAACCGTAAATCAAAACTCAGATCTGTTTTCTGGGTTGACTAAGTAGATTTATTTTGATATGTTTTGACAACTTTTTCTCAACCCTAATTACCAGATTATAGTTACTTGGTCAGTAGATAGTGTCAAGTTGATTACCATGTTAAAATCAAATAGGTTGCCTGATTTTCTGAACTTCACTATTCACCAATGTAATTCTTTCATGACAGTAATTCCATATTTTACTCTCTAAACATGTAGATCATGGCTATAAGAAAAACATGTAAATATTATCTGCTAACTATGTATTATTTGGGTGGTAACTGTTAACTAGTAATATGGTACCTATAGCGTTATAACCTGGCCTAGAAGAGTTTTTTTACTAACTATTGCTTGGGATTGGGTTTTACACTATTCAATACAAAATAGCTAAACGTGGCCCGTGGGGAGGCAATAGATTGATCTTGTCCTTGGCTTATTTTGGGAAGAGAGGCTAAAGGCTATCTGACCCCTTACTATTGAAAACAGTCTCTTTGTCATTGTCGTAATTCCTCCAGCACAATCTCACCACTTAATCTCCTTGCACGTAGTTGTTGCACCCTGGGTTTTCAGATAGTGGTTGATTGCTCTAGAGTGATAAGTGCTACCTTCGCCTTAGCACCTTGGTGTATCAATTCCATAAATTGGATATAGCGATAAATAAGTCAGCAGAAAAATTCTAAAATTTAGATAGAAGAAATGTTGTTTATTCTATTTAAAATTAGAAAGAATGTACTCTTCTACCCAAATCCAATTTGCATCGATAAAATAAATCTAAATTCCAGCAGTAGATGAATAATTACAAATTTTTGTGTGTATGAGATTAGAATAACTTCAAAATAACTGAAATAATTTTTTATTTTTCCTGATCAGAAAACGACCGTTTTTTAATCGGTACTACAGTAGCTCTTTGGTTAGCTATTGGAGCAACATTACCCATTGATAAATTTTAACTTTATCCTCACTCAGATGAAAGAGCTCTCTGATATGTCCAAGGGCAATGCTCCAAAGCTAGAAAGGTTAGAGCAAGTGCTTAAGAACTGTGCTCCAAGTTCATCAAAACATATTAAGATGAGATATTGTTTTACAATGACATGGATTTTCACCGTCAATCGCTGGCCGGAAAGAACTGAAGCCGATTAAAAGGGAGGGAGTGGTCGCCCTTCGACCATCTTGCCAGATGGCAGTCGATGAAGAGCTGTCATGGATGCACTCCAATAAGGAGCTTCTGGAGTCCCCTGCTGCGCTGAACCCGCTGCCAACAGGCAGAAGGGTTGGGCCCCCTTCTTGCTTGCCTCCATGACAAGCCCCAGAGGGGATAACCACATCCCAACCATGGTCGCCAGATTTGTAAATATTGGCCTTAATTAAGTTTCCTCCACCGAATACAGCCCTTGTCACCGCCGTCCACCATGAACGCAACCACGAGAGAGGACATATGCACCACCGACACTATCCGCAAGCACGAGGAGCAAGCAGCAGTAAGGCATAAATCGTATTCAGTCAATGAAAACATGGAAGTTTCGTACAGATTTATTAACAAAATAAAACAAGAAAGATAAAAAGAATGAAAACAAAATTAAATTGGAAAAAAAAAAGATAACGCTAAATGGTGAAAAAAAAAAGGAAAGAAAAATCATAGCCAACTGGCCGGCCCACTCCACTCCTCACGTTGGCGTCGCGCTCGCGCCCGCCCAACACTCCGATTACCATCTCCAATTGAGGCCCACAATTTAACCAACCGACCAAAGCCACCGCCTTCACCTAATACGTTCAAAGCCCAAACCCACCAAACCACGCACCGCCGAACCCGAACCCCTCCCATCCGGCGCCGACCCAGCCACCACCACCATGGAGCCCACGGCGATGGACCGCATCGCCGCCCGGCTCTCCGACGTCGACGGCCTCTACTACCCCACCGCCTTCCTCCGCCCCACCCCGACCTCCTCCCCGCCGTCCCCTCCGACCCGGAAGTCCGCCCTCCTCGCGCTCCTCTCGCGCGACGCCTCGCTCTTCCTCGAGCGCTACGGCGCCGCGCTGCGCCCCGACGAGCTCGCCTCCTTCGACGCGCTCCGGGACGACTACGAGGTCGGCTGGCACCTCCGCCGCCTGCGCGCTGCCGCCTCCGGGGAAGCTCCCGGCCCCGCGCGCGTGCGCAACCGGCGCCGCGCGTACCTCCACCGCCTGGTCCTCGAGGGAGAGTACTTCTCCGAGGAGGCGATGCGGGAGCGGGAGCCATACCTGCACCACGAGTACCTCGGGAGGTTCCAGGACCCGGTCGGGCGGGCCATGGGGCGGCCTGGGGAGAAATGGTCTGAGACACTGATGCGGCGGGCCGAGGAGGCCGTCATCGTCGAGAAGATTCGCGGGGAGCAGATTAGGAGAGGGGTTGACCCCGGCGAGTGGGTGGGTGGTCCTGTTGAGCCGGCGATGCAGGAGCAGGAAGAAGAGGAAGAGGAGGAGGAGGAAGAGGAAGAAGAGGACATCAACATGGATGAGATTAGACGAGCGAATGAGGTTAGTTTTCTTCCGACTAGTATTGATGTTTACATGTTCTGATTTGATTGTGCTTGATTTTTGTGTTACATTGCTTTTACTTGACATAGAATTGTGCAAGTTTGTTTTACATTCCTTGCGTTTACATAGAATTGTATAAGTTTGTGCTGTGACTATATATTGAGCGATGTATTTGTGCTTATATTGATTTATGTAGATATTCGATTCGTTGTGACTTCTGAGGACCTAATTCCTATGATCTGACCTAACTAGGTGGTTCTTGAATGCGTAATCTTACTTTTTAGTACGTGTTGGCGTGTTGTGCAAATATGTCATTATAAAAAATAGTCTGTGTCTTTGGATGCATAAAATTAGTCGTTTTGCAGATATGACAATATTGCATCCAACTGAGTTAAATGGTTAGGCAGAAAATTTGCCTTTTTATCGCAGAGATATTTATAGTTCCGTCAGGCCTTATTTGGTACTCTAGAGGTTTTCAAGGGATTAGTGGGGATAATCTCCACAGGGATTGGCTAAAACCCCTACGTTCACCCAATCCCCTCAATAACCATCCCAACCGTCTTCCCTTCCAATCCCATTCCCCAACTCTGTTTTCTAGGCACATAGGAATGGTCCCGCACATGCATTTGGTTAGTCCCTATCAGTTACAACAGGACACAAAGGACCATGATCACAAGGCGATGCAAGATTAAAGAGTGTAGCATATATAGAAATTAGGCAACTGCTCGATCCAGACAAAAGAGTTAGGCTGACAGATTAGAATCATCATGTCCTAAGCATGTTGTGAAACATAACCAAGTGCTCAGAAGAGACAATGCTCAACATCCAGCAGGAACATTACATTAAGACACTTCAAGATTTTGACAGTTATGATAAGCTCAGCTAGATGGTTCTTGAATTTTCAATTTTAATTTTTAGTCTGTTGGCGTGTTGTGAAATATGTCAATATGAATATGGAGAACAGTTTTCCCTCACAATCTGCACTGTGTGAAGTCTTTGGATACAGAAAATTAGTCGTTTTGCAGATACGATAATATTGCATCAAACTGATCTAAATGGTTAGACAGAAATTCCTTTTTTCACAGAAAATTAGTGTACGATTGTGGGTCTCCCACAATAGCCTATTTTTAGGTTATGTTTGTGCTAAGATAGGTTTACATTTTAGACGGGGGAGGGAGTCTATGTTATTCATGTTTGGTGTGGAAACCGTTTTTTCATATTGCAATTTGGAACTGCTATTACATAATTGTAGCTAGATATATAGCAGATTCGTTCTAAAGAACTAGAGGACTGTTTTTTCTTGGAAAACTTGTATTCATGAGTTATGTGTAGCCTCCTCGGATGTAGCTGTGGTCAGACCTGCAAATCATGTCATTGTTATATCTGAAGTAAATGAGAGTAGAATCTGAGCATTGGATAAGTTGTTGACTAGGACAGAAACATAATGGTCCAATTTTGTATGTGTGTTAATGTGTGGTCTGGAGAAATGACGATCTGTTTCAGTTAGGCCAAAATGCTAGACTTGGTCAATCTAAAGCTTATCCTTCAGCTATCATTGCTTTTGGCTTGAACATATAACATTTGCCTTTTTGTTTTTGACTGGAAAAGAAAATAGGGATAGCTTCTCGCCAAGTTCAGACAAGAATTATTTCCTATTTTCATTTTCATTTGCCCGTAGTAAACTTTACCATGGCAGATTGGAAAAGGATCACATTCTTCCTATTTTCATTTTCCCATAGTAAACTTCATCATAGCAGATTGGAAGATGTTCACTTTCTTCCTAACCCTGATTGCAGGATGTTGCACACGAAGGCACTGATCAGGACCCCAATGGTACTGCAGGCCCCCCTGCAGGGACTTTCAAGCAATTATTATCGAACGAAGAGATGCAAGATCAGCTTGATCAGTTTACTTCTGTGATGCACGAGAAGTTCCTCTCAGGTGAAGACTCTGAGCATATGGACTATCCTCAGATCGATAACGACGAGATGCTGGATGACCACTGGTCCAAAGAAGCCAACTTCGACGCGGAGGAGAAGTATTTCGATGAAGATTAGGGCAGTTGGGAGTACTCTGCTATTTAAGTTTCATATCAGTTTAGCGGCGTCGGTCATGTTTAGACCATGTAGTGTTTGCAGCATGTAAATATATGACACATCTACACTTCCCGTGAGGCATGATGAGCTATAGAGTATATCAGATAGTAGGCTAATCCTGTGTTAAATCGCATGTCATCTGTTTAACTGAAATAGCAGTGTGCGGCCAGACGGTTCTTCTCTTTTTTCAAGAACATGAGACGGTTCTTCTCTGAAATTACAAGCATTGTACATGGCATGACTCTGCTGGAGAGAGTGTTCCGCATTGAGAAGATTCAGTGATCCTCATCTCAGTGATTACCGACTGCCCATGAGGATAGGGAGCCCTCGATTAATTGCTCGCACTGGCGGATCCACCTTGTGCCACCCGGGTGCACAGGACACCGGGAAAAATTATTTTCCTTTGTAAAATAGCAGTTTTTCACCACATATGCACCCCAAAATATGTTTTAAATGTGTTATGTCACCATGGGTGCACCCTGGTTCTAAATATTCTAGCTCCGCCACTGATTGCTCGTGCTGCTAAATCAGGCGAAAGCAGCTACCATTCCACGGTGATTTTCGATCTTTCTCCGTTTCACACTACCATGATGGATAACTGTAGCTTTCGGTCTTGCTTTTACTCTTGTGCCATTGCTTTCTCCGCCTCCGAAAAGTCATCCCTTTTTCCTCTTGTGGTCTCTTCTTATCTCCCTTTCTTCCTTTAACATTTGGAAGCACTTGATACCAGTTGTATCTCCATCTCATCTTAGCATGTTGTGTCACGACCAGATGATGAATTGGTCCAAGATACGTACGATTTGTATAGAGAGAAATAAATTGAGTATTGCCTTCTGGCAGAAACAAACAGCTACAGCTGAATCAATGCATTCTTCAACAAGATAGTATAGAAAATGCAATATGATTCAACTAAGATGCACTAGTATTTTTGGACGTGGCTACACGGTTAGAAGATACGGCGGGAGATTTTTTTAGCCAACATGGGTGACCACGTGATTTACGGATTGGCCCTCCATCGCCTTAGACGATCTACGGTTCATAAAGTATACTTGTTTTTTCATGTAAAAAAAAGTATCTTACTTGTTTTTCGTTTTCTTTTTGTTTGTGAATCTGTTGCGGCTTGTGTGCATCTTAATTATACAGAGGCAGCGTATAATCCTCCATTTTTTGAGTAATAAAGAGCCTTTTTCAGAAAAGTAAAATAGTAGAAAACGATGTTGAATTAGTTCCAGAAATGGCTCACCGTGTTCTCCCACTAAGACGATGTTGACACTCCATCTCTAAAAAAAAGTGCTTTTGCACACGCCTCCGCTTGGCGACCTCGCCTGCGCCGGCCGCCGACCAGAGCGCGCCAGCGCCACCGCCCAATCCGTGACGGGCACGTCACCTTCGCGTAGCACAAGCACATAAGCAAAAGCAAGAGCAACGATCGGTCGACGAATCCTCCTCCCTCAGATTCGAATCAAACTCCCCGCTCCGCCTTCTCTTACCAAAACTCCGGTCGTCCTCCTCCGCCCCTATTTAACCCGGCGCCTCCCTCCCCCGTTCCTCTCGCTCTCGCACGCTTTCCCCGTCGCGCCGAATTCGCAGGAGCCGCCCAAGCCCAACCAAAATCCGTTCCGGTCCGCTGCCCCACGCGCCTCCCGACCCCACGTCCCGCCTGCAGCCCCACGTGCGCCCCGACCGAGTCGTCCGCGGCACGCCACCAGACCCGCGCCGGCGGCGACATGGGGCGCTGCGGCGCCGTGATGGCGCTGCTGGTGCTGGTGGGGGCCCTCCTCGCCGTCGCGGGCGGGGCGCAGGACGCGTCCTCCGAGGAGGCCGCCCAGCCGCTGCTGCTGCCGCGCCCGCTCGTCATCGAGCTGCCGACGGCGGAGAAGCGCGGCGACTGCGAGGGGGCGGACGAGGAGGCGGAGGTGCGGTGCGCGAGCTGGAGGCTGGCGGGGGAGGCCAACAACCTGGCGCCGTGGAGGGCGGTGCCCGAGGAGTGCGTGGGCCACGTGCGCCGCTACCTCACGGGCCCCGCCTACCGCTCCGACCTCGAGCTCGTCGCGCGGGAGGCCTCCGCCTACGCCCGCGCCGCCGCCTCAACCGCCGAGCGGGACGGCGCTACCGGCGCGTGGGTGTTCGACGTCGACGAGACGCTGCTCTCCAACCTCCCCTACTACGCCCAGCACGGATACGGGTGAGTCTGCCAGGCCCTCGATTTTCGAAATTGCAGGGCAGGATTCCGAATTCGTGAACTGAAATTGCGATTGCTCACGCGCATTTGCTGTTGCATTTTGAAACGGCCTCCAGGCTCGAATTGTTTGACCACCTCGAGTTCGACAAGTGGGTCGAGAGGGGGGAGGCGCCAGCGATCCCTTCCAGCCTGGAGCTGTACAAGGAGGTGCGTGACCTCGGCTTCAAGACATTCCTGCTCACCGGCCGCAGCGAGGGGCACGAGGGCGTCACCGTGGACAATCTCAAGAAGGAAGGCTTCCATGAATGGGACAAGCTCATACTGAGGTATAATTTCTTCACCATCCTGCTACTGTTGACAATGCACATTGCTTATTCTTCTATTAGGACAATTTGGGTAGTACGGTAGTAGTGTTCTGATGGTGATTGTTCTAATAACCTGACTAGTCCATTGCCATTTCTATGGAGACTTTCTCATTATTTTGGCATTTCATTGAACTATGGCCTGTTCCAAATAGTAAGGTGGTAGGTATCGAGGTGCTCTTCACAATCAGTGGTTCATCAGACATCCATTAGAATGCCTAAATTGCCAAATCCAGTCTGTGCCACAGAAATGCCATTGCAATCTAGGCAGTGCTTCAGTTGTTCATTATGTTTGTACAAGTGCTGAGTACTTGAGAGGTGCTTCAGATTTGATTTCAGTGGCAGTCCTTTTACCCAGAATCCTAATGTTCATTTGCCATTACCACAACCTTATTGGAGGTGAAATTATAATGCTGTGTTGCTGAATTTAACAACACTAATCTCGTTCTATCCTCTCAGTTGGGACACATACTCTCAATTGCGTCAACTGAGCATCCGACATCCAATTGCTGAACAACAATGCACAATGCTTATTCTTCTATTACGACAATTTGGGTAGTACCGTAGTAGTGTTGTGATGGTGATTGTTCTAATAACCTGACTAGTCCATTGCCATTTCTATGGAGATTTTCTCATTATTTTGGCATTTCATTGAGCTATGGCCTGTTCTAAATACTGAGGTGGTAGGTATCGAGGTGCTCTTCACAATCAGTGGTTCATCAGACATCCATTAGAATGCCTAAATTGCCAAATCCAGTCTGTGCCACAGAAATGCCATTGCAATCTAGGCAGTGTTTCAGTTGTTCATTATGTTTGTACAAGTGCTGAGTACTTGAGAGGTGCTTCAGATTTGATTTCAGTGGCAGTCCTTTTATCCAAAATCCTAATGTTCATTTGCCATTACCACAACCTGACAATAAGTTGGAGGTGAAATTATAATGCTGTGTTGCTGAATTTAGCAACACTAATCTCGTTCTATCCTCTCAGTTGGGACACATACTCTCAATTGCGTCAACTGAGCATCCGACATCCAATTGCTGAACAACAATGCACATTGCTTATTCTTCTATTACGACAATTTGGGTAGTACCGTAGTAGTGTTGTGATGGTGATTGTTCTAATAACCTGACTAGTCCATTGCCATTTCTATGGAGATTTTCTCATTATTTTGGCATTTCATTGAGCTATGGCCTGTTCTAAATACTGAGGTGGTAGGTATCGAGGTGCTCTTCACAATCAGTGGTTCATCAGACATCCATTAGAATGCCTAAATTGCCAAATCCAGTCTGTGCCACAGAAATGCCATTGCAATCTAGGCAGTGTTTCAGTTGTTCATTATGTTTGTACAAGTGCTGAGTACTTGAGAGGTGCTTCAGATTTGATTTCAGTGGCAGTCCTTTTACCCAGAATCCTAATGTTCATTTGCCATTACCACAACCTGACAATAAGTTGGAGGTGAAATTATAATGCTGTGTTGCTGAATTTAACAACACTAATCTCGTTCTATCCTCTCAGTTGGGACACATACTCTCAATTGCGTCAACTGAGCATCCGACATCCAATTGCTGAACAACAATGCACATTGCTTATTCTTCTATTACGACAATTTGGGTAGTACCGTAGTAGTGTTGTGATGGTGATTGTTCTAATAACCTGACTAGTCCATTGCCATTTCTATGGAGATTTTCTCATTATTTTGGCATTTCATTGAGCTATGGCCTGTTCTAAATACTGAGGTGGTAGGTATCGAGGTGCTCTTCACAATCAGTGGTTCATCAGACATCCATTAGAATGCCTAAATTGCCAAATCCAGTCTGTGCCACAGAAATGCCATTGCAATCTAGGCAGTGTTTCAGTTGTTCATTATGTTTGTACAAGTGCTGAGTACTTGAGAGGTGCTTCAGATTTGATTTCAGTGGCAGTCCTTTTATCCAAAATCCTAATGTTCATATGCCATTACCACAACCTGACAATAAGTTGAAGGTGAAATCATAATGCTATTTTGCTGAGTTTAACAACACCAGTCTCGTTTTATCCTCAGTTGGGACACATACTCTCAATTGCGTCAACTGAGCATCCGACATCCAATTGCTGAACACTGTTTTGCAAACAAATGTTCCTCATTTCTGCATAGTCATGGAATTCTGAAACATGCCTTCTGCTATGTCCAGGGCAGCAGCTGACCGGAAGAAAACAGCGACGGCTTACAAATCAGAGAAGAGGCTGGAGATGGAGGCAGAGGGGTACAAGATTGTAGGCAATTCCGGCGACCAATGGAGTGATCTCTTGGGCTACTCCATCAGTGCCCGTTCCTTCAAGCTCCCCAACCCAATGTATTATATCCCCTGATAGAACAAACATGACTGGCTAGTGAAAATGCAGTGTTTATTTAGGTGCATTTTTCACGCTCGCCCGGTTGAACTGTGTACTAACTGTGCAAACCAAAATTGAAACTGATACTGAGATGAAATTTATCCTGTACAAAGGCTTCACTAACTTCATGCAGGACAAATTAAACTTGTGAGAATTACCCTATTCTCATGTTACTTCCTCTTATTTTACTTACACTATGTCATAATGTGCGACATTTGGATAATAAGATTTTATTTGTCATATTTATAGAACTACTCTCTCTTTCTCACATATAAGACGTTTTGGCAAGCTAAAACAACTTGCCAAAACTTTTTATATTATGGGACAAAGGGAGTATATTATTGTGTACTCTGTTCCATAAAAGAAGGCTTATAAGTGTTTTTAAAGTCAAACAATATAAAGTTTGACAAAATGTTTAGAAAAAACTATCAACTATTATAATACAACAAAGAGATCATATAAAAATACTACATCCGTTCTCCAAAACAAAGCGTATAATTTTTCTGAAAACTCAAGCAACGTTAACTTTCACCAAACCTGTAGAAAAAGCTATTAATAACTATTCTTGATATCCCATAGATATAATATGAATATACATTTCATTATGTATTTAATGATATTGATTTGACATTTTAGATGTAATAGTTTTTTCCTATAAATTTGGTTAATCTTTACATTGTTTGACTTTGATCAAAATTTATACACCTTATTTTGAGAAACATAGGGAATATATTTCAAGATGTATCTAAAGAAATTGATTTTGTATCGTAGTAATAGTTTTATTTCACATAAAGCTTGGTTGAACTTCACATAGTTTTATTACTATCAAACGCTTAACATTAATCCATCCGTTCCGTAGAAACTCTTGAAAAGAACTACTCGCTGCGATCTAAAATAAGTGTCGCACATTTCAATGGGTTCGTTTAATACTACGATACTTAGGGTGTGTTTGTTTGTGCTTTTTCTAACTTTCAAGTGGAAATAGCAGGCCAAACGAACCAAACGGGGTGCGTTAGCTGTGGGCTTCGCCGAATCCAGCGAGCAAAATAGGCATACGAGGGAAAGCACCTCCTGGGGTGCTTCCCGCATCGGCGACCGAAGCGTTTTTCCTTTTGGACATGTCGTTTGACAAATTTACGAGCAAAATGCCACCCTGAGGCATAGGCCATGTACTCCCAGGCCTGATGAAGAAATTTACGAGCAAAATGATCGTGATGAAGAAATTGACGCTTGACATGGCTGTGTTGGGCTACTATGGTAATCCAAGAGGATTCCACAACAAACTGGGCTTGAATGGGTTAACAAACAACTTGTAAATAGAAAAAGATGCTACAAAATGTTCGGAATGTACCCATATGTGTTTCATCGCTTACACAACCTTCTAGTTTCTAGCTATGGGTTAGAGTCAACCAGAGACATGTCATCCGTTGAATGTCTAGCTATGTTTTTATGGATGGTTGGAGGGCCACAGTCATTTAAACAAGTTGAAAACCATTTTAGTCGTTCAACTGAAACAATTCACAGGAAGTTCCACATGGTTTTGAATTGCTTGTATAAGTTGGGTAAGGATAGCATAAAGCCACTAGATCGAAATTTCACGGATGTGCATCCAAGACTTTAAGATGCACGCTTTGGCCCTCATTTCAAAGATGCCATTCGCATCATAGATGGCTCACACATTCCTGTTGAAATCGATGAAGATGAGAAGACTAACCCCACTTGGTTATGGTTACACATCACATAATATGCTAGTGATATGTGACTTCGATCTCAGATACACGTATTCTACGAAGGAGCATCGAGATGTATCCATTAGAATTTGTAGTAATATTCTCTATGATTATTCACATGATTTTGCTACAAATGCATTGTTGTTTGTTTGATTATGATTATTCACTTTTCCTTATATGTGCAGATACATACTACCTTGTTGATTCTGGTTATCCAAATAGAAAGGGATTCCTAGCTCCTTTTAAGAACTACACGTATCATATACCAGATTTTCGTCGAGTAGGGTGACCAACAGAAAAGGAAGAGCTTTTCAACTATCTACACTCATCGCTTCAGAATGCTATCGCGCGTGTTTTTGATATCTTGAAAAACAAGTGGCACATATTGAAGTATATTCCTTCTCACGACCTGGTTACACCAAAAAGAATTATCCTCGCTTGCATAGCGCTTCACAATTTTATTAGGGACTCCCAGTTACGTGACAAACAGTTTGATCGATGTGATGAAATTGAGGAGTGCGTCCCTAAGGTTCAAAGGCAGTCAACAACATTAGTGTGATACTGCCCTAGGTGGAACAAACACAGATGATATGAAAAAGCAAGGCGTGAGCTACTGCAGTGTTCAATGCTAGAAGAAGATGATTGATTCGTGCTAGCTAAATAATTATGTGTAACCTCATTGACATGTAGTTTGGATAAATCTATATTTATTATGGACGATATCTTATTTGTGTAATGGTACGGACATGGGACAAATATATATCTTTTTAATTATTTGTTGTGTTTAATATTTTGTATTCCGGGTATTTTATAGGGATAGATACACTTATACACTTCAATCAGTAAATACATACGTTCTCGGAACTATTTTAGACATACAGCTAGACAGTTAGCCAAGTCGCCAAACAGTAAAACTCAGAAAAACAGTTTTCTGTGCACAACAGCTTTCTCTACACATCAAATTTTCCTGCACAACCAGCTAGCCACAATCCAAACAAACACCCTCTTATTATGGATCGGAGGTACTATCACTCAACCTTTATAATGTCAAATCCCAATTAAACTCATACGCTCGTACGCAAGCCAAACACCAGTATGGAAAAACAACGTCCGGGTTCAAACTCAGTTAACACTAGTTCGCTTTTTTCCAACAATATCTTCATGTGCACAGCGGCAAACAGTCCTCTCCTCTCAAACGTGGATTTTGCTCATGCGTAACGGTACCCATGCGCAATCTGGGCCGTCGGATTCAGCGATCCGACGGTCAGGATTTACCGGTAATTACCGGTAAATCCTGACCGTCGGATCGCTGAATCCGACGGCCCAGATTGCGCATGGGCGCCCTTACGCATGGGCAACTTCTTTTTCGTCTTCTCTCCCGTTGATCTGGAGCTCTGGACGAGTTTGCTCGATCTCTACACGAGGGTTCTCGATTTCCTGCTTAAAACCCTCGTGCTTTGATTTGCGCCTCTGCTCAACGATCAAGGCGTGTCGCGGAAGCCATGGACGCCCTGGCAGAGGACATGCTCGCCGACATCCTCGGCCGCCGCGCGACCTCGCCGCGTCCCGTTGCGTCCGCAGGGCATGGCACGCCGTCGTCGACGCCCGCGTACGGTGCGTGGACTCTTCCTCAACTACGGGGACCACGTGCGGCCGCGCTTCTTCGCCCGCCCTTCCTCGACCTGGGAGCTTCCCGCGACCATCCACGGCGATCTCAGCTTCTTGCCCCATTACGGCGGCGGCTCTAAACCAATCCTGGATCACTGCAACGGACTCCTGGTGTACTCTGACCTGAGGACTCTATGCGTGGTGAACCCTGCAACTGGGCGTTGGGAAGATCTTCCCTGGGAGGATGTCGGTTGCGATCCGTACCTTGTGTTTGATCCTGCAGCGCCGCTGCACTATGAGGTGTTCTCCGTCCCGCAAGAGCCTGAGAAGGTGGTCCTGAACCCGTCGGAGCCAAGCGATGAGTCTGAAGAAGATTCCGAAGACGAATCCATGGATTCATCGCCAGAACAGCCCGAGGGAGAAGAGGCCCCACATGATCGGATGGAATGCCCACCATCCTCGTGGACGTTAAATGTGTTCTCATCCCGTACAAGGCAGTGGAAGAAGAGGTCCTTTGTCCGTGAAGCCGTGGCTGGGGAGACGGTGACTATAATATGCTAGTAGATCCATTAGAGTCAAGAACTTCGTGGTGGGCAGGTCCGAGATGTACATGCGGTGTATATTGGAAAGGATCACTCTACGTGCATTTTGGTGGTGCATTTGTTATGAGGTATATACATTGTAGCGCGTCTTTGCAAAATCACAGTTTTAATTGTTGCACTAGTTAGCTCTACAGCATGGAAACGTTCTTAGCATTCGTTATGAATGAGTTGACATTCTTGCAGGTTATCATTATCAGACGGGAAGTATCGAGTAACAAAAACACCAATAGATATTGAGGAATGCAAAGGGCAACCTTACATTGGGAAATCAGAGAATGGGGTGTACTTTGCAACAATGCATGATAGATCTCGACTTCGCATTTGGACTCTCGTGGAATCAAGTGAACGGGTAAACTGGGTGCCCAAGCACCATATTGATCTTCAGGCATGCGGAACTATCGGGTTGATCAATCTTCAGAGATTTGACAAAACTTGGATTTTAGATGACGGCAATGAAGTATATGGCAACAACAGATCAAAAAATTTAAACTGGGACTCCGACGACGATAACGTTGTGAATATGCAAGATGCTTACGAAGGTTTCAACAGATATGTCTTTCTTGGGTTCCACCCCTACAAAGAGGTTGTTTTCTTGAGGTTAGCATCGTCTAGAGCAATAGTAGTTGCTTATCATTTGTATAGCTCAAAATTTCAGTATCTTGGCAGATTACATCCAGAAGATTTACTTATCTAACATCTTCGGATCGTTTCCGTACACCCCTTGCATGTCTGGGTATCTTCTAAAACACTTCTAAGAGTAGTACATCCGGGCTGCAAGTAGTCTGAAGAATGGCACCCTGTTCTTTGGATCCTTGTTTTTGCAAAGATTGTTTCTCAAGGGAAATGTCAGTTTCTTGGGCTAAATCATGCACTCTTTTTAAGAAAATACTAAGATTAGGATTCAGCTGTGGACCTCTATTTGATATTTGCTCTCTATTGAATATATGCAGAATACTAATGTGTGTTTGGACAATTTGTAATGTGTTTATCTACCACAATTGCCTAGTGCACGTATTATATTCAGAACATGTGCATTTACTCTTAACATGGTGCCTGATGGAAGGTAGTGAAAAGTAACAGCTACTGTTTGTGGTTCCTGACAGATTGATAGATTGAATAGAACTATTTCTTATTGATTTGATTGTATGCGGTACAAGGCTTTATATATGCGGTACACAACCGACTCAATCTAGGAAATACAAACCGACTAGGATAAGTATACTTGTGATCCAAGTAATAGTTTAACATCCCCCCGCAGTATTAACGGGAGGTTCGACGACGTTGAGACTGAAAAGAATGTCTTGAAATGGCGTAGTAGCAAGTCCTTTGGTGAAGATGTCAGCAAATTGAGCCGTTGTAGGAACATGAGCACTCGCACTTGTCCAAGAGCCACCTTCTCACAAACAAAGTGAATATCAATCTCAATATGTTTAGTCCGCCGATGTTGAACAGGATTCCCAGACATGTAAACACGGAGATATTATCACAATATACAATAGTAGCCTGCTCAATTGGTCGGTGCAGCTCGAGAGGAACTGACGAAGCCAGATAGTATCAGCAACAGCATGTGCCACAGCATGGTATTCAGCTTCAGCGGACGAGCGGGAGACCGTAACCTGTCTTTTGAGGACCAAGAAATCAAATTGTTACCGAGAAAAACACAAAATCCGGATGTGGATCTCGAGTGTCTGGACAACCAGCCCAGTCTGCATCAGAGTATGCGGTGAGAGAATTGGGAGTAGATTTATTGATGTGAAGACCGTGATTAAGAGTACCTTTCAAATACCTAAGAACACGTTTGACATGATTGAAATGGGAAGCTGTGGATCATGCATATAGAGACATGCTTGTTGGACAGCAAAGGAAATTTCAGGACGAGTGATAGTGAGATATTGGAGAGCACCTGCTAAACTACGATAAAGAGATGCATCAGAGTAAGGTTCTCCGTCAGCTGAGAGTTTGAAACTAGGTCAACAGGAGTGCGAGAGGGCTGACAGTCAAGCATACCGGCACGATTAAGAAGGTCAAGAATATATGACGTTGGGAAAGAAAAACCAGAAGAATCATGAACAACAGCCATGCCCAAAAAATGATGAAGAAGACCAAGGTCAGTCATAGAGAATTCAGAATGAAGAAGAGTGATGATGTGATCTAAAAAAGTTTGAGAAGATGCGGTGAGAATGATATCATCTACATATAGAAGGAGGTAGGCTGTGTCGGAATTGTGATGGTACACAAAGAGGAAGTATCAGAAAGCGAAGAAGTGAAAGCTATTGTTTGTATAAAAGAAGAGAAACGTTGAAACCAGGCTCGTGGGGCTTGTTTGAGACCGTATAGAGATTTCTGAAGAAGGCATACATGATTTGGATAGGAAGGATTTTCAAAACCAAGAGGTTGTTGACAATACACGGTCTCTTGAAGAGAACCATGGAGGAAAGCATTCTTGACATCTAATTGGTGAATGGGCCATGCGGAGGAGACAGCATGCTAAGAACGGTACGAATAGTACTGGGCTTGACGACAGGAGAGAATGTTTCATCGTAATCAATGCCATGTTGTTGAGAGTAACCACGGCATACCCATCGGGCTTTATAGCGTGAGAGGCTCCCATCAGAGTGAAATTTTTGGCGAAAGACCCATTTGCCAGAAACGATGTTTGTATTGGAAGGGCGAGGAACTAACTGCCAAGTATTGTTTTCAATTAAAGCATTGTATTCTTCTTGCATGGCAGTGGCCCAGTTCGAATCAAGGAGAGCAGTTTTGTAAGTTTTTGGGATAGAAGAGAGAGATACGGTAGCATGAAGGTTGAGGCGATCTTTGGGCTGACGAAAACCTGATTTGGCACGAGTACGCATGCTATGATCATTGATAGGGGCGACGGTAGGAACAACACGAGCTGGTAAGATAGGAACAGGGGTGTCCGGCGCAGCGGAAGATGCGGACGTTGGAGAAGGGGTCGATGGTGGGTTGGTATCGGTTTGCGGTGATGGTGGTGTTGTTGCAGTAGGGTTCTGGTTGGGTTCGGTTGCAGCATGGGTGGTGGTTTTTGTGTTGCGGCAGTGGGTCGTTTGTTGGGATGGGAGAAGCATCGTCTGGTGGGTTGGTTGGTACTGTCGTAGTAGGAGTGTAGAGTTGAAAGGGTCGGGGAGAAGAGGTAGTGGCCGGAGAAGTGATGCTCGATGGGGAGTGGGTGCGTTGAGCAAAAGGAAAAATGTTCGGCGAACGTAACATGACGAGACACGTGTACTCTTCCAGTGTGTAAGTCAAGGCAGCGATAACCTTTGTGTTCGTCGGAAAAACCAAGAAGGACACATGGGATAGATCGTGGAGAAAGTTTATTGTCGGAGGTAGCATATGCATTTGGAAAGCAAAGACGGCCAAAAACATCGGAGTAATTGGGATGACAAAGAAAAGAGAATAATAGGGAGTGATGTTTGGATTGGCTTTGGAGGGTCGAATGTTGAGAAGGAAGGTGGCCGTGTGGAGTGCTTCTGCCCAGAATTTGGAAGGCATGGAGGACTGAACGAGAAGTGTACGAACGATGTCATTGAGGGTACGAAGAGAGCGCTCGGCTTTACCGTTTTGAGGAGAAGTGTAGGGACAAGAGAATCGAAGAAGAATGGCATGTTGTAAGAAGAAATTACGATTTTTAAGGTTGTCAAACTCACGGCCGTTGTCACACTGAATAAAACGAATGGGGAGGAAGAAGTGGACAGAAACATAGCGCTGAAAATTGAGAAAAAGAGGGTGAACATCGGATTTGTTGCGGAGAGGAAAGGTCCATACAAAGTGAGTAAAATCATTTAGTATGACAAGATAGTATTTAAAACCGGAAACACTTGCAACAGGTGAGGTCCATAAATCGCAATGTATTAACTCAAAAGGATAAGTACTAGAAGAGCTAGAGGAGCTAAAGGGAAGACGCACATGTTTGCCTAACTGACAAGACTCACAAAACGAAGAATTATGGGAATCACGATTACATGGTATGGAAAATTCACTAAGCATAGAAGCTAAAACAGCAGGGTTGGGATGTCCTAAACGACGATGCCAAAGGTCGACGGAGGCCACCATGGATGTAGGAGGTGCGGCGGCAGGGACACCATGAAGAGAGTAGAGTTCTCCGGAGCTATTGAAGCGGGCGATCTCGGCCTTGGTCTGGTAATCCTTCACAGACAAACCAAATGGGTCAAACTCAACAGAAACTAGATTGTCTCGAGTAAATTGGCGGACGGAAATTAGGTTTTTAATAAGAGCAAACAAGAACATCTCGAAGAAGAAGTGGTTTAGTGGGAGAGGGAATTTGAGCTTGACCGACACAGTATATGGGAATAGATGAACCATCACCAAGAGTAATGGAAGGAAACGGGAGGGAGTGCAAGAAGATAGCAAATTACTTGATGCAAACATATGACTAGAAGCACCAGAATCAAAAATCCAATCCGTACCTGAGTTTCCTTGAGCAGCAAAATTGTTCATGGCCTGGAGAAAGGCAGCTTGATCCCAGCTCGGCGTTGGAGTAGAGGTCGGTGTAGGCAGCAGGGGGCGGATACGGTGGTGAAGGCAGCAGAGCCGGCGATGGCATGTAGCAGGGCCCCCCGTCGGTGTAGGAGGCTGGTGGAGCGCCATATGGAAATAGTGGGAGCAGCATGATAGGCGTGCGTCGGCTGTCGGGTGCGAGGAACCCGGGGGCCAGTATGTGGACGAACACCGGGCTGCCAAGCGCCAGTATATGCAGGTGGAGCGCCGAGAGGAGACGGCGCAGTCCAGGGCATGGGCCATGCCTGGACAAGCCCTGTCCATGGATCATGCGGAGGACGCCAGGATGGAGCCGCGTGGAGCACTCGGAGCCGGCGTAGGGTGTGGAGGCGGCGGTGCCGGAGGAGGCGCGTGCGCGTCGAAGGTGGCCTGTAGATAGGGTTCTTGCCACGGTAGTTGGGACTTGGACGCCAGCCTGGAGGTGGCTGTGGATGGCGTCATGGCGGCGTGGCGGCAGGAGCCTGCATGGGAGGCGCTGATGAAGACGCGTAGGAGGACGAGCGCAGCATGGAAGACTTTTGGGCGTGAGTCCTTGCGAGCTTTCTGCCGCGAGCTGCAGCATGGAGCGTACTTCGGCGAAGGTTGGAGGAGGCCGCATCATGGGGATGAAGGAGGCCTGCTTGTCAAAATCCTCACTGAGCCCGACGACGATGATGTTGATAAGCTGCGAGTCGCTGATGATCGCCGAGTTCGCGGAGTTCGTCACCGATGGCCTTGACACGCTGGCAGAAGACGTTCACCGGGGCATCGCTTGGGCCATGTTACGAAGCTCAGTGTGTAGAGCGTTTTTCCGAGCGTCGCTATTGCTTTGAAAAAGCTGCGAAGGGAGCTCCAGATGTTGGCGGCGGTGGTGCCATCGTGATCAAGCATGTTGAAGATCTCGGTGGTGATGCGGGTGTACAACCACTGAACAATCGCGAGATCGTCTTTCACCCATTGAGGATCATCAGGTCGAGGAAGACTGTTGGCGGCGACGTGAGACCGGAGGTTGCAGCGTCCCAGGTGTAGATCGAAGAGGTGGCGCCAATGATAATAGTTGTGGGTGGCAAGGTCAAGAACGATGGGGATAAAGGGGCTAACATCGGTGATGGTGTCGGCGAGCGATATTGGTGCCGCAAGGAGAGTAGTAGGAGGCATTGGAGGTGCTAGGGAAAGAGAGAGAGGAAGAGGATGCCGCGGCGGTGGCGGCTTTAGCGATGAGAGCAGCCCGGTGCTCGAAGTAGCCGGGCGGCGGCAGTGGTGGTGGGGTGGGCGGAGCCATACCCTAAACCCTAGGATTGATATCTGATACCATGACAGATTGATAGATTGAATAGAACTATTTCTTATTGATTTGATTGTATGAGGTACAAGGCTTTATATATGCGGTACACAACCGACTCAATCTAGGAAATACAAACCGACTAGGATAAGTATACTTGTGATCCAAGTAATAGTCTAACAGTTCCATTAGCACTATCTTTCTGTAACATATAATGGTCTGACGCAAAACTCGCATGATTTTCCTTGGCCACTTGAACTCTCGGCTGTATATTTATTTTTTCTCTATAAGCTGGATGGTTTTGCTTTGCATTGTGAAAGAGCAAGGATGAGTGCCCTTTTGTCTGAATCACAGCATCGAATCAATGTGTTCGGTCGATCTTTGTTTGAATCACACTGAATGAACACGATGGGCCTCTTGATTATACTCTAAACGTTGTGTGCTGTTGGATCTCATTCCTAACAGTACGGCGTATGGCGTTCCGACAATTGTTGTGCTGCTTCTTTTTTCTCGTGTTTGTTTGTACAGTGTGCAGGATCTGAGGACGTACGGGTCGTTTGGTTTACTTTATCCCAATGGAACCTAACATTTGCCTTCTCTGGATCTCGTTTTGCTTTCAGTTGTTTCAATCCACATAAGCGTACATGGTACTAGTGACTTAGAGTGCGAAGATGATCATGGCATTCTGAGATTCGATGCCGTTTAAACATGCCTGGGATTCAGTGTGTGGCACTTATTTTTTTTGTCGGGGCACATCTTGTGCCCGAGCAATCTTCCCGGAATCCCAGCCAGCATCTCCGGCACCTACGACATCGCCGTTGCCTACAACGAAAACCCAGTCACGGTTTAGGAGAACATCCGGAGACAGGGAGAGAAGGAAGAGGACGGCCGTTGGTGTCGATACCGCTTGGTATTCGTGCCGGTTTCCGGCTGAGGCAGCCATACAAACAGCTGAATTCGAGCCTGGACATACAAACAGGCTCTCACAGTTTTTCCTCTCTCCAGCGAATCGTTCCACAGAGCACCGGCAAGAGATCGACGCTACCGACGGCCACTGGCAGCAGGTTCGACAATAACAGGAGGGGTTCTCCTCTCGCCACCACCGGTCGTCCTCCGAGGAGCTCAGCCACCATCAGCACCAACGATGGAAGAACTAGCTGATTCATTCTCAGAGCAACTGCTTGATGATACAGAAACACAAAAATCGATGCATGGTGGGGTCGAGAAACGAGCTAATATGAACACAGTCCTCAGTCCCAAGCAAGTCGGGTTAGGCAGATCATACAGCGAGATGTTGGCGGATGAGGAAGAAGACATGGTTAAATACCGTCGCTTCTGGGAAGACGTTTGGGGCAGCTCCTCTGGTTCCTTCCAAGACTGCAGTAAGCTACTTCTCTGATTCATGCTCTTCTTTTATTCTTACTCTACTGTTATGTCTCAAGCAGGTTACATTCTTCCTTGTCGCTTGGCTCATGCGTACCTTGATTTTTTTGCTTTCTACTAATACTTAGTAATTAACTACAAAGGGGATTTTTTGCGTCAGTTTTAGATTTCTAGACTCAATTAAGGGACATCACGAAGAGCTGATCAGTTGTATCTTTCACATTGTTTGGTTGCAGCGTTTGTGACTCCCATACTTTACACATATGGAGCCATCCCAGCACATGCTAGCCTCCGCAGCTGCTTGCAGATCTTCTCCATCAAAGTCATGGAGAACGAATTTTGGAGCATCAGGTGGCCGGTGGAGGTATACGGCTTTATTGCCGCTCGAGACACCGTGGATCACAATCGCAACCTTCTGTTCAGCCGCACAAGGGATGACCCCCAAGTTCTCACTCCTCAGGTAATTTTTCTTCTTCTAACTAATTCTTTCTTGCTGTTGGAACTGACGCCTAAATCTACTATCGTCCTCGGCACCTGATTCGTTCCAACGATGCTTGCACGATCCATCCTTGCAGTTGACAGGCCCGTGTCGCCCGATTGCGTTGATCGACCCTGTCGACTTTGAAATTCAGCTAAAAGTGAAGGGCAAGACGACAGAGTCTGAAGACGAAACATTCATGGCTCAGCGGTTCGTATATGGACATGGTTTTGGACAGTCCGGTCATCTTGTCCGTCGTCGTTGGGACGGTAACTTTTGCACGCTAGAGATCACCTCGGCTCTGTTTGGTAGCACGGTTGCAGCAACTATAATCTCTGCTGACATTATTCAAGGATCATGGCCTGATTATTATGGAGGTCGTGTGGCTTCCCGTACTGCTGGCATAGATGAGGATTTTCTGCTGCTTGATTCTGGAGATGCACCAATGCATGTGGATCCAGATGGTCATATTATCCTTCAAAGGAATGTTGTTTGTGTGCGACGTGCCGGAACACTCTCGGTTTCTGTCGAAGCCTACTCGGAGGCAGGTTTCTCTGCAGAAGATTGTGTTGAATTCAGGCCCAGAGATTCCCTCACAAGCATAGGTACTTGCAACCTTGGCTTCTGCACGGTGATGTTCATTGTTGGCTGGTCCCTCGCGACAACAAAGTTTGAAATGAAGTATGATGGCAACTGAATAGCTTTGTTCGACTCTATATGTTTGGCGTTTCCAGTAGTATGTTGAAGATGTCAAACTGTTTATGTACGGATTAACAAGTCTTGTTAGGTCAAGTGTCCAAACTGTTTGGGGAAATGAATCCCAGAAAGACCGTGAGAGCAAAAGGAACGGTCGCGCGCTAGGGTTCCGCCCGCGCGCCGCCGCCGCCGCCAGGCTCCTCGTCGCCGGCCGCCCGCCCTCCTCCCCAGCCGCCCCTCCCTCTCCCCGGAAGGTTCTCGGGCCGGGACCCTCCTCATCTCCCGCTCCCGTGCGGCCGCGCCGGGCCACACCGGGGCGCCCCCGCGGACTACGAGCGGGTGCCCCTGCGTCTCCCCCTCCTCTCACCGCCGCCGGAGACATCGCCGGGCTAAGCCTGGTTGGCGCGGCGGCGGCGGGGCCCCTTGGTCGCCGTTCTCGTGCGTGGCGGCGGCGCCCGCGCCCGCGGCTCGAGATGATGCAGCTGTGGGCCGGCGACGACCATGCGGTGGCCACGGAGAGGAAGGCGGCGCGGCGGCGCCGCAACTGCATCTGGCGGCCGCGGGCCGCCGGCGTTGCATCTCGCGGTTCGTGGCTCGGCGTCGTGAGGTGACGCCCGCTGCTGCCGCGGTGGAGGGGTGTTGGACATGGAGGAGCTGCGTTGCGGTGGCTGCTGGCAGCGGTGTGCCGGGGCGGCGGCCCCGGGTGGAGGTGGTGCCGTTTTGGTGGCGGCCCGTGGTGGTTGACGGCGGTCGGCGCGGCGGGCGGAGGTGGAGACTTCAGTGCTCTTGCCGGCGTGGTGCTCGGAGGTGATGTCCGTCTTCGTCCCGGTGCCTCCGCGCGGTGCAGAGCTTTGGTGCAAGATCGATGGTTCTGGGCCTTCTTCTCTGATGGTCAAGTGGTGGTTGGGTGCGGTGGGTTGGGCGAGGTGCTGGGAGTAGTGGCGTGGAGGCTATGCCGGCCAGGTCGGGTCGGGCAGTGGGCCGATGATGCGCCGGCGTTGGTGGTGGTGGTTGGTGAGGCTTGCCGGCGCCGGTGTTGGTGGTGCGACAGAGGGTGTGCTTGGAGCTGGGGTGAAAACCCCGTCTCGGTCTGTACCATGGCTAGTGATGGCGGCGGCTGTGGCCGTCGTTTACCTTCTTGGAGGCATCGCTGATATGTTGCAGCCCCCTCATGCTCCATTCCAATCGGTGGTCCAGCTCCGGGGGAAACTCTTGACCTTGTGGTCGGACGATGACGGGCCCTGGCGTCGTTTCCCTCTTGAGGGCTTCGTCTTTGGAGCAGGATTTCGGCAAGAGGGACCAGTGGATGCCCGAGGTGTTCGCGTTGAGGCTTCTGTGGCAACGATGATGAGGACGAGCGATGTCGGAGACGTGGCTTTGGCTGCGGTAGTCGGCTCTTCTCCGGCGTGTCCTTGGGGCTGCCTCGGCATGTCTTGTTGCTGTGAAGTCGAAGCTGCTGCGGTGGGTCCCCGGTGGTGTACGATGACTGGACAGATGCTCCTTTTGGCGAGTTTCCTCGGCGCCAGCCTGCCTGGTTCTCCTTCTTAGCTCTTCCTCAGAGTCGGAGCTGCGCTGCCTTTGCGCTGTTGGGGGAGCTGTCGCAGCTCCCTGGAGGATTCTTTGTGTAGCGGCGGGCGTCTTTTAGGCCGGGGCGGCGGCCCCGGATGTTGGTACAACGTCCGTGGTCTGCGAGCAGCTCTCCCTGGGCAGCTTGGGCTGCGGGTGGCTGGTTCGTGCGGCGTCGTGGCTCGGTTGCGAGCGGTGCTATGTCGGGACGGCGGTCCCGGAAAGGGGTGCTGGCGGCGAGGCTGTCGGGCTGCTTGGGCAGCGACAGCAGCGGTTGCCTTTTAGGCCGGGGCGGCGGCCCCGGATGTTGGTTCGGCGGCCGTGGTCTGCGAGCGGCTTACCTAGTGCAGCTTGGGCTGTGGGTGGCCGCGTCGTGCGGCGTCGTGGTTTCTCGAGGTTGTGGGCTTCGCCCCGTGGGTTGTGTCGTGTTGTTGTATGGTTTTCGCCCAGTTTCTTCCATAATAAACCGGGCACCTTCTGCTTAATAAATGGTGAGGCAAAGCTTTTGCCTCGGTTTCGAAAAAAAAAGTGTCCAAACAGTTTAGGAGTCTATGTCAAGTCAAGTATCTAAGCCATGTTTGATGAAGTGCCTAAACTATTTTTATTTCAAAAAGGGAGAATACCGGCCTGAGATGCATACATAGTTTTGGTTTATTTCATTTATTTAATAAACACCGCCAAAAAAATTACAACGAACATACAAACCAAAGCCACCAAACAAGCTGACAACACACCACCAGCTAGCACAACGATGGAGAAAATGAGGCCTTATGTCACGACCACAACAATAGTTGGCTCACTGGGGAAAACTAGAGTGAGTGAGTGTCTCATGTGCATGCTCCGAAAATCACCGTCAACCCATCTCCACGGTGTAGATCGAAGCGAATACCTTCCCCAGGCTGCAGACATCACCACCGCCTTGCACTCGTCCATAATCACGCGGTTGTCGTCGAAACCCCACTGTGGTACGTAGCCGAGACTCATTGTTGTCGATGCATTAGATGCAGCACCGCTCCACATCCTGCCCTACCAGGCACCACCTACTCCAAAATCATGCCCTGGGAGAGAAATGGTACCAACGGTACAACCATCATTCGATCCAGGAGGGAAAATGGGAGGGTTCGTATCCCTAGCGCAAGTACCACCTTGTGCATGGGCATGCAATGTGTTGACCTAAGGAGTGTGACGGGCTAGGCACCGCTAATTTTCAAAAATATGAACATTGCGCTAATGCCCAAATGGGTTTGAAAGTTTTACCAGTCTGATGATTCGACTCGGACTAGTATCATTCGAGCGAAGCGAAGTTGCGATGAAATTTTTGGCGGCTGACGTGGGGTGGCCACGGCAAGTCCCAGGGTCGAGTACCCCAGGTTGATTGAGAAGGGAGAGAGGGAGTGCTGGTAGTTACCACGGCTGACAAGTAAGGCGATTTACCCAGGTTCAGGCTCCCGGAGGATAAAACCCTACTTCGTGCTTGTCTGAGATTGATATTATGGAGGTGTTACAATGGCGATCCCGGCGAGATATCGATCTCGCTAGGGTTCTGGTGGTGAGTATGAGCGTACCCTAGATCGGCGGCCCTCCCAGCCTTTATATAGGAGGCTGGGTCTCGGAGTTCGCAACCGATTAGGTTTACAGGTAAGTTAGGTTCCTACCGACATAAGTTTCGCCTGCCTTGGGGCGTACTCTGCTTTCTTTGGTCTCCCGTCGTGGGCTTCGAGTGTATCTTCTAGTAGGCCGCCTGCCAGACCCTAGTCATTGCGTGCACCAGATATCTTCATGGTGGGGCACCCGTTAGGTAGGCCCACGTCAGTAGCCCCCGAGTGCTTGGTCGAGTCGGAGAGTCGAGTAAGGACTCCTCCTCGAGTGCACGCCGTCTTGTTGCCTGTTATGAAATACATTAGCTTGAGCCGGCAGTACATCGACTTTCATATGCGTTCATGTTTTGCTGCCTAGTTGACAGGTTCTGGGGATAATGACATAGCTGGCCCGATTCATCCGACGGATCGGGATCAGTTAAATGCACTCGGGCAAAAACCTAGCTAGCCTGCCTCAGACTCGAGTCCCCGAACTCGAACCTGGAAAGCGCTGAGAAGCTTGTCGACTCTGGCCGCAAAGGTCTTATAGAGGATATTATTATGTGATGAAATGGGTACCTAACGCGTCCGTCAGGATTTTCTTCCTGCCTGCTGGCACGGAAATTACAGAGCGAACGCAGCAGGTGCGAGCTCTGGCCGGCTCGACTGATCGGCGGGTCTTATCTTTGCACTTGGTGTACAGCATCCTAGGATCATATGTGACGGACGCATCTCGGGTAAAGAATGTTTTGCGACTGCCGTGGTCATGATCTTTGTATAGGACCGAATGGCCTTGGTCGGTAATAACTTCGACTGCTTGCCTCAGGGGCTCAATGACCTCATAGTCTTGTGTTTATCGGGTGCGCGACAGTACTTCCGATGGGAGTATCCCCCGAGATTAGGCTGAATTGCTTGCAATTGAGGTTAATCTCAATGAACAGCCCAACCGAAAGAATTTTTTTGATGCGCTCCCGATGGGAGTAAATGAAGGACGTCTTGGGAACTCGACAGATAAAGGAGTATGTTATCAGCCGATTGGCCTACTATGTGACTTGTTCTGGGCACTCGAAGATGAACAGAATCCTTTGGATCAGCCGAACGGCCTACTGCATCGTTTGTCATTGGCACGCGATGATGTACGGAGTCCCTTTTATCAGCCTGATGGCCTACTGAATGTTTTGTTATGGGCACTCGACGATGTACGGAGTCCATTTTATCAACCCGATGGCCTACTGAATGTTTTGTTTGAACATGTATATACCTGAGTGAAATGAAGAGGAGGTTCCTTCGTTGCACTCGAAAGTCTGACTGCTTTGTATTGCTCAGATTCAAACTATTCTTTGGCTCGTGAGGCTGACATCAAGCATGACGACCTTTGCTTGTGCGACCGCTCTGATGGGACGCGTCTCTGCGGGCCCAGTGGCAGTGTTGACCAGCGGAGACGCTGGTTCAGTTCTGATTTGACCGCACGGCGCGAAACTTTCGGGACGTGATGATGATCTTCTCGATTTTCATGCGTAGTGGACGGCGCGGCCTGCGACGGTTGCCCTCCGTGGCTAACACGTGTAGGGTGAGATATGGGCCGTCACCGCCGATACCGTTTGGACGGGTGAGATTGTGCGGCTGCGTGGTATATTTATTTCACCGTGGGGGTAGAGATTGATTCTATTCCCCATTCTCGCCGCACCTCTGCTCAGCTTCTTCTCCTTCCTTGCGCTCCGCCGCCATAGCCATTGTGACCAATCTTCTCCATGCCTCCATGAAAGGACAAGGATGTCGCCTAGAGGGGGGTGAATAGGCGTTTAAAACTTTTCGCGGTTTAGGCTTGCTAATTGCGGAATAAAACTAGGTGTTTAAATTAACAAGCCAACAACCTAAATAAACTAGGTCACCTATGTGCACCAACAACTTATGCTAAGCAAGATAAACAACAAAGTGATAGCAAGATATAACTTCAAGCACGAAGGCTATCACAATGTAAATTGCATAAGTAAAGAGCTCGGGTATAGAAATAACCGAGGCACGTGGAGACGATGATGTATTCCCGAGTTCCTCCTTTTTAGGGGAGTACGTCTCGTTGGAGGGGTGTGAGTATCAAACTCAAGACGCCACAAATGGCCTCACCCTATTCTCCGATGAACCTCGCACAAAAGCTCGGTTCACCTTCCACTATTGATTTCCTTTTGGGCGGAAATCGAGTCCCTTACAACAAACTTGAGGCACAACCCACAAAAGGATCGGGAGCTCCCAAGCGGCCCCAAAAGGCCTTGCACCGCCACAAAAGGCGCCACTCGCCACAAAAGGCGTCTAGGGTCCAATGACCCAAGAGTAACAAGCTCACGAACTTTCACTTCCACGAATCTTCGTGGAGAGAGCAAACCGATGCACAAAAGCAATGGCAAGAGCACACGGAGTGCTCAAGTCCTTCACTCTCAAATTCCAACAAAGCAACAAATGCTTATGGGGGAATAAGAGAGGAAGAACAAAGGAGGAGAAACACCAAGAACTCCAAGATCAAGATCTACTAGGTTCCCCTCACTAAGAGGAGGAATGGATTGGTGGAAATGTAGATCTAGATCTCCTCTCTCAAATCCCTCAAAGATATGCAAGAATCATGGGAGGAATTGGGAGAGGGGCAAGCTTTCCAAGGTCAACAATGGAGGAGAGAGAAGGGGAAAAACGTGCTTGGAAGAGCTGAGTGGCTGAAGGTAGGTGGAGGGGTATTTATACCCCTCCCAGAAAAAGAGCCGTTGCAGCCACTTAGACCGGAGACTCTGGACCACGGAGGCCGGAGACTCCGGCCCGTGCGGAGACTCCGGGCCAAAAGTGCGGAGACTCCGGACCGGGGAGAGCAGGGAAAAACCGTTTGCAGAAAACTAACACCGGAGACTCCGGACCACAAAGGCCGGAGACTCCGGTCTGGGCGGAGACTCCGGGGAGACTCCGGACCAACTCCGGATTCAAAACAGCGGCTGCCGCCGCGAAGCTCTTCAACGCAGAAAAACCAGATGGGCCGGAAACTCTGGACCTTGAGGGCGGAAACTCCGGCCCTGCCGGAAACTCCGGGGAAACTCCGGACCTACTCCGGCCTCGATACCGCAAGCGCCGTGCGCGAGGCACTTAGCCTCAAAACTAGGGGCCGGAGACTCCGGACCGAAAACCACGGAGACTCCGGACAGAAAAACCAGCAGAGCAGCAAATCCTGAAATGCAATAACTTTCTCGTCCGAACTCCAAATCAGGTGAATCCAATTGCGTTGGAAAGGTAACGACAAGAGCAAGCCTACACATGGGAAGGTGTGGACCCTATCTTGAAGTGGACCGATAATATTTCCAAAGCCGAGAATGCAAACAAGTTTTCATCCGGACTCCGTTTTCAATGATCTTGGGCTTGTTCCGAAGATAATCACAAGCACTACAAGATCATGCACATACACATCATAGTCCATCATGTGAGGAGGAGACCACAAGGAGAAAGTTTGACCTCTCTAGAAATGACGAACCGGTAAAACCTCCAACATCAAAAACACCACAAGATATTCACTTGAAACCCGTTTTTGATGAACTAGAGCTTGGTTAGGAGATGAACACAAGCTCTAAATTCTCACATGGATAAAAGCCAAATAAGAACCAAGAAAGATGATATGCCAAGAATGCAAATGTTTGAGCTCTCCACAAAGATGCGATCAAGTTACTCACTTGAGAGCCCCTCTTGATAGTACGCCGTCTATCCTATAACCTGGTCTCCCACTAACAACATGAGACCGGTAAAATAGAAAACCTATCAAGATCATACCTTTGCCTTGCGCATTCCATGATGACGATCTTGATCTCTTCAAGTGGACCACCTTTCTTGATTGCGCTTGCTAGCACATGCTTGATGAAGACATCTCCAAATGCTCCCCCATACTCCATTATGGGAGAGCCTCGCTAAGCTCCGTCTTCAAGAATCCACTTGCGCTTCATATACTTCTTGTCTTGATATGATGATGGCTTGGAGATAAACATGAATCTTCACTCAATCTTCTTTTCCAAGCCACTCTTGCAATAAACTCATCTCTACACATGACCATTCTTCATATATAAATCCTTGGATAGAACCTTGGTCATCATATACTCTTCTAGAGTCCAACACATGAACTCCAAACTTCTTCATGGACTCGATCTATAAAGATATCTCAATGCAAACATTAGTCGATAGAGATTGTCATTAATTACCAAAACCACACATGGGGCAACACATGCTCTTTCACTCCACCGCTAGACGTAGACGATGAAGAAGGCAGGCATGAAGAAGGGCGTGGCGACAGCGAGTTCCGCCGCCGCCGGAGCGGCGGGAACGAAGACCAAGAGAGGAGGTACTGCTGCGAGCGTTGCCGCCGGCGGCGACATCGCGGGCGTCGATGTGCTGAAGAAGGTCCCATGCGACTGGGTGAAGTCGTCCGTCAAGGCGGAGCATCTTGAAGAGCTCCGAGAGGACGGGCTGCTGCCACCGGCGGACCAGCTGGCAGTGCGCACACCTGGGAAGGATGTATTCCCGCGACCTCGGACTGGTGAGCGTGTCTGCTTCGTTGAGTTTCTGCATCGGGGCTTCTGCTTGCCTCTCCATGATTTCGTGCGCGGACTTCTCTACGCGTACGGGATCCAAATGCATGACTTGACGCCGAACGACGTTCTCCACATTGCATGTTTTATGGTATTGTGCGAGTGCTTCCTGGGCGTGCACCCGCACTGGGGCCTATGGAAGGCCATCTTCAACGTTCGGAGGAACTTGGGCAGTTCGTGCCTACCCACTCGGTGGCTTCGGGATTTAGGTGCGTGGCGACACCACCTATTTTGCCTTGAAGAAGATCGACTCCGTCCAAGGCTGGCGGAAGAAGTGGTTCTACGTCACTGTCGAGCAGGAGGACTTTCCTGCCTTTGTGGCTGACAAGCCACTGAAGAAGACCAACGCCTGGGCGCATAACTTGTCGAGTGTGGAGAAGACAGAGGTAGCGCCCCTGCTGGGTGAGGTCGCCAAACTGCTGAAGTCGGTGGGCAAGGAGGCAGGTGGCATCTACCTGATTGCCACATTGATGAGTTTGCGCGTGCCGCCGCTACGCCATCAGGACCATCCCCTGTGGGAGTTCCAGGGCGTGAACGACTCCTCCCATCTGAAGAAGGAGGATTTGTCGAAGAAGGAGATCCAGACGAAGGTGCGATCCTTGACTAGCATCCGTTCGTCGGATCCCTGCAATGTCGACTGCCCCGTGGAGCCGTACGGGGCAGGTAACCCACTGCCAGAGGTGAGCTTCCTTGCGTGTCGATCAACTGTTCCTTATTGCTATTGTTTGCTTGCTGAATTTGCTCTTCGTTTTGACTTGCAGAATCACCCGGCTCCCGTATGTCTGCCACCTCTGCCCGAAAATGGGTCGAATGCGAAGGCGGAGTATCCTGAGGAGGAGCCGGCCGATGATGATGACTCCATTCCCTCAGCTTCCACCTCACACGACGATGAGGCTGAGGAGACGGAGCGGGACGACGATGAAGAACAGCCGTCCAAGCGCCAACGTCTGGATAAGGACAAATCGGCTGCTGAGGGCTCAACGTCCAACAGGGTTGTGGTCGATGAAGAAGTCGACTCGGGCTCGTCATCGCCCGTCTTGAAGGGTCCGATGGAGGTGGAGCCGCTTAACACCGCTCCTCCGGTTGTTAAGGCGACCAAATTCGGCGTGCTGTGCGACGACGATGCGTTAGGCAGCGACGACGATACCAGGTGAGCGTCTGTCCGGAAGGTGAACTGTCAATTTTTCTGTTTGTCAGCTTAGTGTTGATTCGATTGGACTGTGTTCAGCGAGGACTTCGACACGGGTGCGCCGCATTCTCCCGCTCAGGATCGCACACCAACTCCGAACGTCCCGGGGATGGAGGTGACCCCACCGGATGCGTCCACCTTGGCGACAACCATGACTCCCACTGAGGCCGCAAAGGCTTCGGCTCCCTCGGCTCCGGAAGTACCGGCTTCATCGTCTGCAGTCGCGGCATCACTCCTTGATCATGTAAGTGATGCTTGTCTTTTTGATGTATCGGGTGCACGTCAGCGCTCCCGATGGGAGTAGCCCCCGAAGCTATGTGTAACTAGCATAGTTGGGCATAGCTTCAAATGTTTTACTGTATCCTTGTGTTGTGCAGCCTTTTTGCCGCAATCTCCTGGAGTCGGGTTCTGCCTTTGTCCGACTGGAAGCAGAGAGGGACCAGCTCTGATCTGCTTGGAGCAGTCGAAACGTAAGTGTCTCCTACACTTGCTATCGAGTCGGGTTCTTGTCGTATGTATTGCCATGTTGGTCTGACAATGTGTGCTGCGCACAGGTGATCGCGAGGCGGATGCCAAGAAAGTGCTTGAACTGGAGAGGCAGTTCAAGACCCAACAGGCTGAAGCTGAGCGAAAACTAAAGGAAGCCGAGGGTCGTGAGGGTGCCCTGCTTGAGGGTGAAAAGCTGTAGGTGGCACGCTTGCTGGCACTCGCCCATGATGTTGGAGGTAATGCTCCTATCTTGTTCTGCACTTGTGTAGATTTTGGTCTCCCGATGCAGTTGAATTCATTCTTATGCATACTACCATGGGCAGGTACTTTCGGCGCTGTTCCACCTGCGGAGTCGACGGACGAGGACGTCCCTCTGGAGTGCGCTGTCAGCACCTTTGACGCCATGTGCGCCTACGCCAAGGATGCCTTGTCGAAGTCGACTGGAGCTCTTGCTGTCGTGCATAGGAGCATCTTCCCAAAGCAGACTCCACCCGCCAGCGGGGATGGTCTAGTTGGAGTGCTTGGACCAGAATCCACCACCATGACGGACTACACTCGCGCCCAAACGGTACGCGGCTTCGAGCTAACGTTCAAGCTGTTGCTGGGTCATGGCATCGAGGGTGATTTCGATAAGGTGGTGACGTCCTTTCCACAAAGGGCGGATGGGAAGACTGCATCTCTGAACTCGGTGAAGGAAGAGGCGGCGCGATTGGCGGAAGAATTGGTGTCCACCGTGGAGCGACGCGCTGCCGAAGTTGCTTCACGCTCTGCTAGGACTAGATCGGAGTCAATGTCGTAGGATCGAGCTCCTACCTTTATCTTCTGCTATGTAAAAACTGATGATGCTTGATAATTAACCTGAGTCTGCTTTTGCTTGATGATTTGCTTGACTTTGATGTCGGAGTTGAGCCCCCGAGTGTACTGTGTGGTGACTCTTTGTAGTCAGGAACCTTATGCTGTTTGGCTTTGTATTCTTGGCCAGGGTGATTCGCCTGGCGCATCTGGTGCTTCTGCTTCCGCGAGTGCACAGCCTCGGCCTGCTGGCCGCAGCAAAAATGATGAGAAGATAATGTCCTGGATGAAGGCTCGAATTGTGAAGCTGGAAAAGGAGTTGAAGGAAACTCAGGATGAACTGGCCAAACTAAAGTCGCGGCTCGCTCCTTCGTCCGAGCGAAAGAACTACTTGATTGGGGAGCTGGATTTGATCAACCGGCAGCTAGAATGTCAGTATGCTTGCCAGATCACTTGACTGCAAGCAGATTTCCTTCAGCTGTGCTATTGAGTAACTTGCATTCCTTGCCATGCAGGTGTGAACCCAGACTGGAGGGCTGAAAATAAGCGAGTGGAAGAACGCTTGGGTGCTACCGTGACCGGTACGCCGGGCTATCGGTACTTTTGGTCTGACAAGCCCAAGGCTCGGGTGCTTGCCATCTTGCTGGACCGCGCCTGGCGAGGGGGCCTGTTATTGGAGTCGTGCAGGTCGACACTGGCACGAGTGCACCAGGCCTTGTTTCCACACAACGAGCAGCCGCAGGGCCTACCTGCTCTGCTGACGAGGTTTCGTGACGGGGAAGTCATCAAGGATTTTCTGCATGCTCAGCTTGTTGGGGGAGCCAACGTGGCCTTTGCGTATCTGCGGATGCATCGGCCTCACCTGAGCTTTGAGAAGATTGTGGGCAGCTTGCCCGACGAAGACCATTATGCTGAAGCTCTTGCACCCACGAGGCAGGTGATTGATCAAATCCAGAAGCGGATGGAGGACCTTGTTGGGCCGCTAGGTGCACCAAAAGTTGAGCCTATAGATTAGAAAGCAAAAAGTAGACATGCTCGTAGAGCTAATTTGTACATTTATGATGTATATCCATGGGGGGCAGCCCCGAGTATCTGTAGGTGATTGTTTATAGATGGCTGGATTGCGCTCATGGCTGGATCGCAGCCTCCGAGCGTTCGGGTGTGGTTTCTTAAAGTAACCCGAGTGGCGCAGCCCCCGAGCATTCGAGTGCAGCCAAGGTTGTTTGTTTTATGCTAGAAGTAACCTGTGCGGCGCAGCCCCCGAGTGTTCGAGTGCGGCCAAGGTTTTTTGTTTATGATCTTGAACCTGTGCGGCGCAGCCCCGAGTGTTCGAGTGCGGCCAAGGTTTTTGGTTTATGAAGAAGAGGTAACCTGTGTGGCGCAACCCCCGAGTGTTCGAGTGCGGCCAAGGTTTTTTTTGTTTATGATCTTGAACCTGTGCGGCGCAGCCCCCGAGTGTTCGAGTGCGGCCAAGGTTTTTTGTTTATGATCTCGAACCTGTGCGGCGCAGCCCCCGAGTGTTCGAGTGCGGCCAAGGTTTTTTGTTTATGAAGACGAGGTAACCTGTGCGGCGCAGCCCCGAGTGTTCGAGTGCGGCCAAGGTTTTTTGTTTATGATCTTGAACCTGTGAGGCGCAGGCTCCGAGTGTTCGAGTGCGGCCTAGGTTTGTTGCTTTTTGACTCAAAACGTAAGAGGAGAAGGAGATATTCTCAATCATTATATTTATTAAGTCAGCAGGTCGCCTCATTAAAAACCTTCCAGCCCCCGTAGGTACCCTGTTAAGGAAAAGAGTGCGTCTGAAACCTGCTGCTTTTTGGCGTTTAAGCGCAGTTACATGAGTGTGTATGCTATGCGTAGAAACGGCGCAATTGCGCGGTGTTCCACGGGTTGTGGGAGAGTTCTCCTGTCTTCGCGTGCTTCAGACGATAGGCGCCGCCGTCGATGGCCTCTGTGACGATGAAGGGTCCCTCCCATGGGGAGGCGAGCTTGTGCACCTTCTTTTGCTTGAGCCGCAACACCAAGTCGCCAGGAACGAAGGATCTTGCGCGTAGTCGACGGCCATGGTAGTTGCGGAGACTCTGCTGGTAGACGGCCGTGCGAGAGAGTGCGATGTCTCGGGCCTCATCCAATACGTCGGCGCCGTCTTCGAGTGCTTCGTCAGCGTCGGATTCATCGTAGGCGACCACGCGAGGTGCGTCGAATCACAGGTCGTAGGGCATGACAGCTTCAGCGCCATAAACCATGAAGAACGGCATGTATTGTGTTGATCTGTTGGGCGTGGTCCTCAAGCTCCAGAGGACGGAGGGTAGCTCCTCCACCCAGGCACCCGCGGCACGCCTGAGGGGCACGAACAGTCGCTTCTTGATGCCGCTGCAGACGATGCCGTTTGCCTTCTCGACTTGTCCATTGGACTGAGGATGCACCACGGAGGCGTAGTTGAGTTTGATGCCTTGGTCCTTGCAGAAGTCCTTGAACTCATCGGCTGTGAAGTTCGTGCTGTTATCTGTGATGATGCTGTGGGGTATCTGATACGTTTCAAACGTATCTATACTTTTTGATGTTCCAGGCTTGTTTTATACCAATTGCTACATGTTTTGCATCTACTTTATATCACGTTTATATATTTTCTGGGACTAACCTATTAACAAGATGTCGAAGTGCCAGTTCCTGTTTTCTGCTGTTTTTGTATTCCAGAAAAGCTAGTTTGGAAATATTCTCGGAATTGGACGAAACTTCACGGGGGTCCCTATTTTACCAGAACTCACGTGACGGAGCAAAGGAGCAACAGAGAAGGGCCACCAGGGCCCCACACGCACCTAGGGCGCGGGGGCCCCCTCTGCCGCGCCCTAGGGTGGTGTGGGCCCCTCGGGGGTCTTCAGCCGCCGCCCTTTCGCCTACTTATTCCCCCCGACGCGAAAACCCTAAGTGTCTGAGCCAATATCCATGAAAAGTTCCAGAGACGCCGCCGCCGTCAACCCTAGCTCGGGAGGGTCCAGAACCTCTTCCCGGCACCCTGCCAGAGAGGGGAATCGTCACCAGAGGCTTCTACATCGCCATGCCTGCCTCCGGAGTGATGCGTGAGCAGTTCATCCTTGGACTACGGGTGCATAGCAGTAGCTAGATGGTTGTCTCTCCACTTTGTGCTATCATGTTTAGATCTTGTGAGCTGCCCTACATGATCAAGATCATATTATTGTAATGCTACATGTTGTGTTTGCTGGGATCCGATGAATATTGAATACTATGTCAAGTTGATTATCAATCTATCTTATATGTTATTTAAGATCTTGCATGCTTTCTGTTACTCGTAGATGCTTTGGCCAAGTAGATGCTTGTAACTCCAAGAGAGCGTATTTATGCTAGATAGTGGGATCATGCCTCCATTTAATCTGGGACAGTGACAGAAAGTTCTAAGGTTGTGGATGTGCTGTTGCCACTAGGGATAACCTAACGATGCTATGCCCACGGGCAAATGTGTTTGTTTACATTACGCGCTTTATTTAATGTGATTATCCGTTGCTTGCAACTTAATACCAACGGGGGACTCGGATGACAACCCGGCGGTGGATTATTAGTCATAGATGCTGTTGGATAACGGTCTATGTATCTTGTCGTAATGCCCAATTAAATATCATAGTAGTCATCATGTCATGTATATGCATTGTCATGGCTCACTATTTGTCAATTGCCCAGCTGTAATTTATTCACCCAACATGTTAGTTATCTTTTATGGAGAGACACCACTAGTGAACTGTGGACCCCGGTCCATTCTTTTACACTGATTAAACAACCACAAACTGCAAACTGTTCCTTTTTCATTCTCTGCAAATTAATACTCATTTTCCACACCATACGTTTAATCCTTTGTTTTCAGCAAGCCGGTGAGATTGACAATCTCACTGTTTTGTTGGGGCAAAATAGTTTTATTGTGTTGTGTGCAGATTCCATGTTGGTGATCGTATTGCGCCGTGCGAGCCACCAACAACCTTCTGAAGAGTTGCTGCTCCTACTGGTTCGATAACCTTGGTTTCTTTCTGAGGGAAAACTTGTTGCTGAACTGCATCATACCTTCCTCTTGGGGTCTCCAACGAGCGTGTGATTCACGCCATCAGTATCCCAAACCTGAAGATGATTGATCTGATGAAGTTGACCGCAGATGTGGCAGTCGAGCTTGTTATGGGTATGGCTTCAATCCACTTCGTGAACTTGTCGACTGCCACCAGGAGATGTGTGTGTCCACCCCGTGATGATTTCTTTAGCGGGCCCACTATGTCGAGTCCCCATTGGGCAAAGGGCCAGGCGAGCGGTATCGTCTTCAGCTCTGATGCAAGTGCGTGAGGCTTGGTAGCGAACTTCTGGCAGCCCAGGCATTTCCTGACTATGTCTTCAGCTTCTTGCATCGCTGTGGGCCAGTAGAACCTGGCGCGAAAGGCTTTGGCGACCAAGGCGCGACTGCTGGCGTGATGGCCACAGGTACCTGCGTGGATGTCGAGCAGGATTGCCTTGCCGTCTTCTGAGTCGATGCAGCGTTGCAGAATCCTAGATAAGCTGCGTTTTTACAGCTCTCCATTGATGATGGTGAAGGCTTTGGATCGGCGTGTGATGCGTCGTGCTTCTGTCGTGTCCGCCGGCAGTTCCTGGCGGAGCATGTATGCGAGGAAGGGATGCGTTCATGTCGGCTCGATGAGGAGGACTTCTATGTGATGATCTTCTGCGTCAGGTGCTTCGGGGTCCTTTGCTGGCGGGTCCTCGGACGATGTCCTCGTGGGCTCGTAAGAATAAAGCTGAAACTCCTAGTGTTACTTCCTAGGTTTGTCGGTCACCACGGTTTATTAATTCTGGATTTATGCATACTACCTCGGTAGCTTCATCTACGAGCCGCTCTTCTTCGGTTCCGAGAGCTACACCTCCATCAGTTCTTCAAGTGACAGAGATGCAACATATTGGTGTAGAGGATTGCCATGTGGATCCTGAGGAACTGACTGAAGCTCATCTCCGTCAAGCACGCAGCTAAGATGTGTCCTAGAATAAAAAGTGGGGTGGGCTTTCAGTCGATTGGTTAATTATGCATCTGTGGTCTGCAACTCATTGTCAGTCTCATCTATGTCTGTCATGGCCAGTTGGTGACTTGTATGGCCCAGTTTTCCTTTTCATGACTTTATGGATGTTTTAAACAGAATTTGGAGAATCTTGTGTTGGAATATTCGTGGCATCAATATGTCTGATAAATGGCCCCTTGTGCGTAACAAAATTGATGAGAGTCTTGCCTCTATCCTGTGTTTTCAAGAAACAAAAAGAGGAGATTTTTCTCTGAATTATATAAGAAACTTTGCACCCAAGAAATTTGACAACTATGCATTTGTGCCTTCAGATGGAGCATCTGGAGGGCTCCTGGTTATTTGGGTCGGGCAATTGTTTACTGGTACTGTGCTGCAACAAGAGAGCTTTGGTTTGGTGATCCACTTCTCATCTTCTGTGTCCTCGGATGAGTTCTATCTAGTTAATGTCTATGGTCCTTGTGAGGGGGTCGCCCGTGAAAGCTTTATTGCCTGGCTGTTCAGTTTGGATGTTGATGATGATGCACTCTGGCTATTTCTACATATATTCAGATAGTCGAAACAGGCCGGGGGCCAATCTGACTGACATTGCCACTTTTATTGAAGTTATAAGTTATCTCGGCCTAATTGAGTTGCCTATCAAGGGGAGAGCTTACACGTGGAGTAATATGCAGTCAGAACCACTTATGGAACAATTAGATTGGTTTTTTACCTCATCTAGCTGGACAGTTAAATTCCCTAATACACTTGTGCTCCCTCTTGCCCGTCCTACCTCTGATCACATTCCTTGTGTTGTGGCGATTGGGACTACGATTCCAAAAGCTAAGGTTTTTCGATTTGAAAATCATTGGGTTAGGATGCCTGGCTTCCTTGAGGTTGTTGAACGCATTTGGAACATCCACTGCCCTGGTGATGGTGCTAAATGTATATCTGCTAAACTGAAGCTCTTGAAGAATTGAAGCACTAGTCTCTCGGTTCTGAATATGCTGGTGGAGAATTGCAATGCTGTCATCTTTATGCTCGATGAGATTGAAGAGCAGAGACCTTTGGACATAACTGAATGGAATTTCAGGAACTTAATTAAAACTAGACTATGTCATCTACTTTGGTGTAAGCAAGACTATTGTAAAAAAAGGTGTACTGCAAGATGGGCTAAATTTGGTAGTGAAAACACATATTTTTCCATGCTATGGCAACCATCAGATATCGAAAAAACACTATCTCATCGCCCACGAGAACTGACGGCTCGGTTGCTGTTGATCATCATGAAAAGGCTGGTATTCTCCGAGGATCTTTCCAAGAGAGATTGGACACAGTGGTCCCTTTAGATCCTAACTTTGATTTCTCTGAATTCATTCATCCTGTCGCTGGTCTAGAAACCCTATCAGTTCCCTTCACTCAAGCTGAGATCGATGCGGCAGTGGCTGATTTGCCGCCTGATAAGGCACCAGGTCCGGATGGTTTCAATGGACGATGCTTTTATCATGTTGATCCCGAAAATCAATGCGCCCGAAGGACCAAACGATTACAGACCCATATCTCTGTTGAATACTTGCTTCAAATTGCTCACCAAGTTTCTGGCTAACCGACTACAGAAGAAAATCCTGAACCTTGTACATGTAAATCAGTATGGCTTCCTTAAAACTCGCACCATTCAGGATTGCATTGCTTGGGCGTATGAATATATTGATCAAGTTAAAAATCTGGCAAGGAAGCTGTTATCCTAAAGCTGGACTTTGCCAAAGCCTTTGATACTATTGGACACCAAGCTCTCTTGCAAATTCTATGCTGCAAAGGATATGATGATCGCTGGCTCATGTGGATTCAGTCTATTTTCTCGACGGGTTTTTCCTCGGTTCTTCTGAATGGTGTGCCAGGAAAGAAATTTCCATGTCGTCGTGGTGTTCATCAAGGGGACCCCTGTGTCCCGTACTTTTTGTGGAAGGTGCGGATCTTCTCCAAACCATGGTTAATCATCTCGCACATCAGGGCGTTATTGTGGCCCCTCTGCTGATTCTCGATACTGACTATCCGATTGTTCAGTATGCGGATGATACGCTCTTGATCGTCCAGGCTTGCCCTTTGCAGCTTCAGGCTCTTAAAGATACTATACATCAATTTTCATCGGCTACTGGTTTATTTGTGAACTACAACAAGACTTCCATGATGCCTATCAATATATCTGCTAGCACGCTCGAGCAGCTCGCTGGGACCTTTGGTTGCGTGACGGGAACCTTGCCTTTCCCTTACTTGGGTCTGCCCCTGGGCACCTCTCGCCCATCCGTTCATGATTTATCCCCAATTGTTGATTAGATCGAAAGGAGACTCAACGCCACTGCTCGTTTCCTGGATTATGGTGCTAGAGTGAACCTAGTTAATTCAGTAATGTCCTCGCTCCCAACGCACTATCTATGCTCTCTCAAAATCCACAAAACGATCATCAAAACTTTCGATTGAGGGAGACGTCATTGCTTGTGGGCCAAGGAAGAGGACTCCAGCTCTACACATTCTCTAGCTGCCTGGGAATTGGTTTGTCGCCCTAAACGTCATGGTGGATTGGGGATTCTTAATCTGGAAATTCAGAATACGGCGCTGCTGCTTAAACATTTACATAAGTTTTTCTTAAAGCTGACATCCCTTGGGTTAAGCTGGTTTGGTCGTTATATGGTGACAGCCCTCCGCAAGCTCAATCGCGACGTGGCTCCTTTTGGTGGCGTGATATCTTCAGCCTGATCAATATCTACAGAAGCATCACTGTCTCGGAAGTTGGGGATGGGAAAACAATATTGCTCTGGAAAGATTTTTGGCAGGACGATACATTGCTATGTGATAGATTCCCGCATTTGTTCTCCTATGTGCTTGATGAAGATTTATCGGTGGCGACAGTTTCTGAACGTGTGAACACTCCCGCTCAACTGTTTGCGCTTCCTCTCTCGGTACAGGCGTTCGAGGAAAAAAATCAGCTTCTGCAGCTTCTGAATTCAGTAACACTGGACCCCGTAGCCACTGACACTCGCAGGTTTGCATGGGGAGGCACGGCCTACTCGTCCGCACGATATTATAAGTTCATTTTTGCTAATTCCCCACGAGATAGAGGCCTTGACCTCATCTGGGACTCCAAGTGTCTGCCAAAGTTGAGAATCTTCATGTGGTTGCTTATGCACTACCGGTTGAACACTAAGGACCTAATGATCCGCAAGCACTAGCATGTAGAGGGTGGGCCTTCGTGTGTGCTATGTTCATCTCAACTTGAAACAAGAGATTTCAGAGCGACGTTTTGCTGCACCAACATCGGGTTAAGCCTGCCCTCGTTGCTCCCCTAGTTCATTGGGTTAGACATACCCACTACTAGGAAATAGGCTATCAGTGGCGCACCGGAAAAATATTCTGTGGCGCATGGTGGGTGCGCCACAGATAAGCCGCCACTAATTTTTTCTGTGGCGCATATCCACATGCGTCACAGAATTTTCACATTTCTGTGGCGCATCCACACTATATGCGCCACAGAATTCTCAAAAAATTCAAAAAAATCAGGAAAAACAAAAAATGAAATAATTTGGAAAAACCTAAATATTTGAATTTTTTAAACTGATGACTTCCCGCTAGATCACCCATCCTCAAATTGCTCCAACCCAAGCACGCTTAACTTTTAAGTTCTATTTAATTCAGCTACTCTTATGCTACTAAAGTTCTTATTGATATAAGTATCATATCAATCCTCTTAAGCCTTGTATGTGTATATATCTGTATAGATGTGTGTGTCTAGGTTATGTGTGGTATGTGTATATATGTGTGTTTTTTAATTTTGAAAAAAATAAAAAACTTCAAAAGTTTCAAAAGTAAATTCAAATTTTCCAAAAAATACAAAAAAAAATCAAACAGTCCAAAAAAAATTCAAAATATCCAAAACAAATCAACAAATCCAAAAAAATTGAAAAATGACAAAAAATAAAAAAATAGAATTCCTCAAATTTTTTATTTTTTTGTCATTTAAAAAAACTACATTTTTTCTTAAATTTTCAATTTCTTTGGATTTGTTGATTTTTTTGGATTTTTTTATTTTATTATTATTTTTTTGGATTTTTTGAAAATTTTGAATTTCCTTTCGAAACTTTTTTGGCGCATATTGCTATATGCGCGCCACAGAAATACACATTTCTGTGGCGCATGTGGTTTTCGTGTGCCACAGAATTCCAAACTTTCTGTGGCACATGCAAAAATATGCGTCACCGAAATATTTCTGTGGCGCATGACTATTTTGGTGCGCCACAGAAAGTAGTTCCACCTATAGCCTATTTTCTAGTAGTGACCTTTGCCTAATATTCATGTATAGGTTGCTTGCTTTATCAGTGTTTGAATGGCTGTTTCTTTTTTTCTCCTTTGATCCCCCGATCTGTAATCTTTGTACTTGTTCGGTGGGTGCTCTTCTCTAGCACCCTGTTATTTATTTGAAAATCACACCGCAGGGGTTTCCAAACCCCTACGGTAATGCCCTTCAAAAAATATTCAGGTTTTATCATATTTTTACACAGCCCAAAATACAACATATTTTTATTTGAGATTTTACATCTTTTCATATTTTTTAAGCTCCAAAATATCATTTTCAAATTTTACAAAATAAAGCGCTATGTGTAGCCCGAGATACATATCGCAGCACTCGTGCACTACTATGCTTTACATTTGTTACTTGCCACGGTGGTAAAATTTGCCAAAGCATACTCGGAATCAATGTGTTCTTCGCTTTTCTTCCCTTTCTAAAGCAAATACGGTACTAATACGGAGTCGAAGATGCTGAATAAGCGTGCGAGGAACGCGAACACGGATCGGATTCCGGCGGCAGGAGGGAGGGGGACCCCGTTTTTTGCATGGTACTTAGGGCTAGGAGTTCTCTGGCATGGCGCGTCGTTGGGGTGGTGGGAGCGGCGCCCGGGCAAATAAATCTGCCTCAACTCTTCTCCCACACCGGCGTTGTCCTTAATGGCGGCGTCTCGGAGTTGGTGGCACTGTGTGCTTGCCGATCTTTCAGATTGGTGGCTTTAGAGTTTATGGATGGTGTCGGCGAGGCGGCGGCAACGACTCCATCAGATGGTTTTTTCCTCCTGCTCTGTCCCCGTTGCTGCGGCGTTGTCTCCGGCGCCAAGGTGGAGCAGAGAGGATTCGTCCAGGAGTACGTGCAGACGGTGGTCTGCACTGGTGACAGCTGGAAGATGGTGCACCTTGTGGTGGGTTCGTGGTTGAAGGCTGATGGTTCTGGTTCCCTACTCCGACATCGTCGTGCGTGGGTGCCAGTGCTGAATTTCGATGGCGTGTCCGGGGACATGCTGCCCCGGTCTGATTCTTTCAACGGCAATGGTTTGTCGTATGGCAAACTACATTGGAGGTCCGAAAAGCTGATGATCAGCGATGGAGCCGCGTCGAGTTCGGGTGAAGAGGTGATCTGTCTATTTTTTCCTTGGTGGCTGCTACAGTGGTGCCGAAAAAGATAGATAGGCGTTGGTTTGTCGCATAGGTTTATCCTATCTTTCCACGATCGGTGTATACGTACTTTGTATCTCCCCTTTTATTTATGAGAATCGTATTGCCATAAAAAAAACACGGATCGGATTTCAACTCGACTGAGAATATACCCCCATACCGATCGGGTTTCTGCTCGACTGAAATTTCTTTACCTCTTCGCCGTCGACCTACACCAAAAATTTAACCCTCCCGTTTCATCTCCCCGCACGCCGGCCGCCGATGACTCCCCTCCAGCCCAAGGTTGCCACTAAGTCGATGGCGACCGTTCAGAGTGGGCCCTGCTGTCTGCCGCCTCCAAGGTACGACCACCATGACGTCTCTCCCTTCACTGTGGTGCGGCGAGTCTCGATTCTTTGCTGAATGGAAAGGCTCCGACTTCTATTCCCCGGATTTACTGATCGGGATTGAGGGGAGAGGAGGAGGCGACTCACGTAGGACTGTTTGAGATAAACTATCCCCTCTCATGGAGCTCGTTTCTTGTTCCCTTCAGGTGTGAGGAACATGTCGGGGACGCTGCTGGGCCGGCATTTGCACGAACACCACATGAGCAGGCCGATTCGCTCTCAGATCGACCACTTGGGGAAGAAGGGAAGCCATCCATGGAGATCTTGGTGGAGGAGGACCCGGCTCTGCACCGTCGCGACTGGGAATCCTCTTGGGGTGGCAAGTTCGGCTCCTTCAGAGACTACAGTAATAATCCACTTACTCATCTAGTTCTTGATCTTCTTTTCTTAGTCCTGTCCTATGCGGCCTCGACTAGAATAGTTCCTTGCTTGTAGCTAGGTTGTAGTATCAGAATTCTTCAGTTAATGTTTGTTTTCTGGGCTGATCCGAGACTTCTCTGCAGCGTGCGTGAGAGCCATGCTCTTCACGAGCAAACCCACCCCAGCACATGCAGGTGTCAAACCCTGCTTGCAGATCTTCTCCATAGGAGTCAAGAAGATTAATGAAGGTCTCGAGTGGCCACTTGAGGTTTACGGCTTGGTTGCCACCCGAGACGCTGTGGATCATAACCGTAACATTATCTTCAGACGCGGAAGGGATGCCTGCCAAGTTCTTACTGAGCAGGTTTTCCCTCTGAATTATGTTGCTTCAGTGCCGTTAATTGTAACCTCGATATAGGTGACTGGTTTGTTAACGGGTACAAATCGATGCTTGCATGGTTCTTTGATGTTGACTGGCCCTTCTCGTGCAGTCGTGTTCACTGACGCCGTCGACATTGAAATTCAACTAAAAGTGAAGGGCAGAACAGAGCCTGAAGACAAAGATTTGATCTCCAAAGTGCTGGTATACGGACGTGATTTTGGTAGCAATAATCTTGGCGGTGCAGGTCACCTTGTGCGTAGCACTTGCTCCGGCGTGTTCTGCTCAGTGGAGGTCACCTCCGCACTAATCGTCGGTGCGGTCGAGGCCACCATCATCTCCGCCAAGCTTGTCCAGGGCCGATGGCCTAAAAACTTGGGAATTTGTGTCGTCTCCGGTACTGCCAGCATAGACGAGGATCTCGTACTTCTTGATGCTCGAGACGGAAGGTTTCGGGTCGATCTAGCTGATGGTATCATCACCCTTTCGAGACACATTGTGTGTGTGGAGAAAGATGGAGGACTGAAACTTTCTGTCGAGGCTTACAAGAGGAACGGAGATATCTATGAAGGATCTGGTGTGACAGTCTTGACGCCCAAGAGGTCATCCGCGAGTATTGGTATATGCAAGCTTCCCTTCTGCACGGTTCAGTTCACCGTCGGTTGGTCCTGCCTCGCGAACGTGAGTGATCTGAAGTCCTATGGTATCTGATGCAACCAACCATTTGGTTCTGTCGCATGGAACTTGAGGATACCATGACCCTGGCTGAAGCTGTTCATCTATATCTATTGCTGAAGCTGTTCATTTATATCTATTAGCGTTTCCAGTAGTATGCTAAAAGATGTAGAACCGTTTACGTAGTATCGCTAACAAGTAATGTTATATCTGTGTCCAGGCCACTATTTTGCAAGTCATGTTTAAGAGTCCAGACTCGCATATTTTATATTTGTCTTTGTTGATCTGCATCAATAATTTAGTTTCTCGCATCTGTGTTGAAACGAAATGCAGGAGATTTAACTTGTACTGGAGCAGCTGTGCGCCTTTTATTCTTTTCTCAAGTAATGCTATATCTGTGTCCAGGCCACTATTTTGCAAGTCATGTTTTGGTTAAGAGTCCAGACTCGCATATTTTATATTTGTCTTTGTTGATCTGCATCGATAATTTAGTTTCTCGCATCTGTGTTGAAACGAAACGCAGGAGATTTAACTTGTACTGGAGCAGCTGTGCGCCTTTTATTCTTTTCTCAAGTAATGTTATATCTGTGTCCAGGCCACTATTTTGCAAGTCATGTTTTGGTTAAGAGACGTCCAGACTCGTATATTTTATATGTGTCTTTGTTGATCTCCATTGACAATTTAATTTCTTGCATCTGTGTTGAAACGAAATGCAGGAGTTTTAACTTGTACTGGAGCAGCTGTGTGCCTTTTATTGTTTTCTCAAGTAATGTTATATCTGTGTCCAGGCCACTGTTTTGCAAGTCATGTTTTGGTTAAGAGTCCAGACTCGTATATTTATATGTGTCTTTGTTGATCTCCATTGACAATTTAATTTCTTGCATCTGTGTTGAAACGAAATGCAGGAGTTTTAACTTGTACTGGAGCAGCTGTGTGCTTTTATTGTTTTCTCAAGTAATGTTATATCTGTGTCCAGGCCACTGTTTTGCAAGTTATGTTTTGGTTAAGAGTCCAGACTCGTATATTTTATATGTGTCTTTGTTGATCTGCATCGACAATTTAATTTCTCGCATCTATGTCAAAACGAAATGCATGAGATTTAACTTTACTGGAGCAGCTGTGTGCCTTTTATTCTCTGGACACCAAAACTTGCGTGTCTGCGCCTCAAGTCTGGCGAAACAAACCAACGGACGCACAAACTTATTCAAGCTTGCCCACCATCTTCTTCACTGACTCACGCTCGTTCTCCTGCTTGACCGTAAACATTGCATCTTGTAGTAATCTTGTTTCATGGAACTTCCAGCAAGCATATTACGTTAAATTAGGCGAACATTTTTGTTTTGTTAGATGAGCCGTTTCTGGATTCTGAGAAGCATGCCATAGTTGAGTTGCACTGGACACAGATCCATGAACACGAATCAACGACTGATGAACAAGAAGGAATGTACTATTAAGTAGTAATAATACGGAGGAAAACATGTCGGTGTGGCATAATCCAACAGAATATCTTCCCGGTATTCAACTCAAATCTAGAATACAGTAAGTTGACAAAGAAAATTTGCACGGTAAATTCACTGGACCATTGCGTCGGGGTTTCCAGCGGCGAGAATATCAAGTAGAGAGTTCTGGGGCTCCATCTCTTCATGCCACAGTGGCAGTTTGTCACCAGGGTGGAAGCTCCTCTTAACACCGTCCGCATTTATCTGCGATGATCACAAATAAGTATGCCTCATTAGGTACAATTCTTTGGGAAACAGAGAAAACTTTTTAAGCCACTGAGTTGAAGTTGAAAACTAATTTTTTTTAAAGGACACGTTTCAACTTGACAGTCTGCTTTATCAGCCACTGCATTACACAGTTTTGCAACCAATCATGATTTTCAGCAAAAAAAGGAGCTATACAAGATAATGATAATTGTTCACCCTACTTATTTCAGCACATGAACCAATTGAAAATAGTTTAAAAAAATCAAGGGCCGACGGGGGCATAGCTATGCAATATTTTCCCATAGAAGATGACAAATTTGGTCTTAATAATTTTTACTGGTCTCATTTTATAAACTGTCAAAAGAAACTGTCAAATATTGGTTTTAAGGTTGTGATCTAGTTTTCAAAGTTACCAATCATCCAGGTTTTATCATCTTCATATTGGAGAAAAGTCCATTCAAATCATTAAGTATAACTGTATAATTTCTTCCGGTAACGTTTACTTCTGAACAAAGGAACGAAGCAAGAAATTTGCATGAGAAGAGGACATACAGTAACAGTGCGAACAACCCTCCGCTAGCACCATCACGGGCAATGGCAAGAGAAACCACCTTCACCACAAACTTCTGTTGAGATCACGATAAGAAAAACTATGTTAGGAGATGGTCGCAAGGATAAAAAACATTAAGAAGAGAAATAATGCTCTATTCTGGACTATGTAATCAATATGACCAGCGCTTTACTCAATGTCAGTGATGAGTAAAAACTGACGCAAAAGCCATAATAACTAAAGAAAAGCAACCAAACAAGTAAACTGGAATAAGAACAAAATAGGAATTGAAACTTTATACGTGAACCTCGTACATTGAACACACTATGTCCTGTTACTCCATTTTTAGCCCAAAAGATCAATTAACATCTTGTTTCCGAGGACAAACTAACTGACGTACCTCAGCTTCTTCCTGGGTCATCCCCTCTTTCCATTCATGATCCATCAATCCATACAGGTAACTGGAACCAGATCCTGAAAAGGTAGGCAATGACATAGGAGTGTGAGAACCTGAATCTTGTATAGCATACACTAAAGCTACTTTAGGAAAATTGCATGCTCAATGTTTCTTGGCACAGCTACGTTGCACTCAACAAAGACAAGGAGTGTGATTAACAGCCAGTGTAATGTGATACAACCCACAGGCAACTGAGTATTACCTAGAGTACACAAGGTTTGTTTCAAGAGAGTAATAAAAGCTACTCAAGGATCTATGCTCAAGCATAGGAAAGGAATGATGCACTTACCTCCAATTGCAAATGGTTGCCTAAGAATCGTTCCACCAAGAGGGACTGAGTAGATTTGGCCTCCCTCATATTTATCCCATCCACCAACTATCATTCCAGCTTGCAACATGCTCTAGAAATTGATAACAAGTATCAGATTGAGATGCCAAGTATTCAAGATCAACAGACATTAAGCACCATCAATATTCTTATTTTTCTCAAATGCCACCAAAGACATACCTTGTTCTGATAGGCAAGCAACCTAACTAAGTTGGACGCAACTTTCACAGTAGCTGGCTGCCCAGACTGGATACTGTACATGAAGGACAAATTTTACATTAGCTATCTTGGAGATCAAATACTCAATTGACTGTACAATCATATTGGCATATGAGATCTAGGTACTCTTTTAACTCATTCAATGATGTCCTACTTTACAGTGTTTTGTATAGAGTACTTACGTGTGTTGGTGGAGAAAATAACGCACATAATCCGAAATAACTTGTGTATCAGCAGCCTGCATGATAAAGACAAATATGTGAGACAGAGAACTTCGAAACAAAAAATGGATCTGACTACCAAGAAGAAAGCAGGAAATCATCACTACTAATGTGGTCATATAAAACAGGGAGTTCCACTCTTCCAGAAGAGAAACAATAATAAGACAATGAAAAAACGATGGCATGCAAAAGCATAACACAAGATCTTGTCTCAATAGCTAGTTTTTTTTATTAGACCATAAATTAAACATGCCCTAATGCTAGATTTAGAAAACAATTATGAAGAACGAAAGTTACAGTAATTATGAAATCTACTAACTCAACAATGTCTACTCAAAACTCAAAAATCAGAAAACCATGTTAGCTATAAATAACTTGTGTATCAGCAGCCTTTAATATAATGAGAAACGTTTTATGTTATATGGGAGAAAGAGATCTGCTGAACAATGGGATTTCTGGCAAGCAAGAAAGCAAAAAAATCAACACTGCCTACTCAAATCTCAAAAATAAAATAACACACAGAGAACAGCATGAGAAGTGTTCAATCTTCAACATAATTGTAAGCACTTACAGATCCAGAGCGGCAGACATAGACATTATCAGTCAGCTGACTAATCTTGTCCGAAGCACGGTTCGCCACATACATTCCTGCGAATTAAGAACAGGGAGCAACAGATATTTAGCAAAGCAAATAAAAATCCAGAGAGCAAAAGAAACCACTGACGGTTTCATTCAATTCGAACATAAGGAGCAAGACTTTGCAAACTTAGGGAGATTGTAAAGCAGTAACAACTTAGGGAGACATATTGTCCAAGCTAGATGGCAATGGTACAAGGTTCCAGATTGATAAAAAAAGCGCAGCGCTCTCCAGACAAAAGGATGCACAAGTTTCTAATTCTTCACTGCCCTGGAGATAACTATCATTACAAATCCCGGGTTCGGTTGCCTCTAATTCAATGGCACCTCTAAACCTAAGATGCCCAGCTTCCCTCCAGTACTAAATTACTCGCCGCAAACACAGACGATTTCCCCTGATGCCGCAACTAAGATACATAAAACACCCAATAAGGAAATACATAGCAACCGCGGCAGCTGCATCCCTAGTTTCCCCACGATCTACGAGCAAAATCACACAAACCCGACGCCGCATGGCCAGCCCAAACCTAACCACTACATCGACGGAAAAACCACCCGCGTCACGGCGTCAGGCGCGGATCGGAGGGAGGCGCAGCTTACCGGTGCTGGTCCTGGAGTCGGCGGCGAGGACGACGCCGCCGTGTAGCAGACGCCGACGATGGTGGTGCCCATCCGGTGCTCCCCGGAGGTGGGCGCGTCGGAGGAGGAGCCCATGAGCGAGGAGGCGTCCATGGCGGCCGGGGGGCAGATCGGCGAACTCGAACCCTAGCGAGTTCCGCGGCGAGCGAGGGAGCGAGATGTGAAGCGCGACGAGGTGGGCGGTGTGTGTGGGGTTTGGTTTCGTTCGCAGGCCTGGCCTGGCCTCCCACGCAAGAAAGAAGGGGAAGGTGCCTGGGTCGGACTCGAGCGTCCGGGTCGCGGTGCGGCTGGACCTGATAGATGGACGCGTGTCCGCGATCTGACCCGGCAAGTTCTTCTTCTGCAAGATGATCGTCCGAGAGCCTTTCTGCCTTTTTTTCCTCGCGAGCGAGGGCCTTTCTGATTGACTGTTGTTTCTCATTAAAAGCTACTCCATCGATAGCGATGTGTCTCTCGTGGTTCAATCTTTCGGAGGTAACGGGTAGAGTGTGCGTTCATATGGGTGAGTATACGACTATTCGCAAAAAAAATTCAATGGCACAGAAACAGGATTATGGTGCCATGTCCTATTATCCGCAGGAATTTGCATACAAAATGTTCGACTATGGAGAGTACCCCGAACGAGCTCAGGAGCAACACCAGCAACCTATTTTCAAGAAGAAATAAAAGGTAGGATGTCTTTGATTTGCAGTCTCGTACAAAAAATATTAAAGTAAATACATAAAGAATAATGCTATCGCCACTTGATTTCTCTGTTTATGCCCTCTCTTGCGGAAATCCATTTGTTTACGAAATAGACACACGAGCCGGTTCTCCTATTACAAGAACAACATCATGACTTGACAAGATCAAAGACTGGAAAAGAAACGGTGCATCGACAGACTCTTCGCTGGATGAAGATACTAATTGCAAAAACTATTCTGATCATTCATGAAGAGAGGCCTATTCAGGCTCCACAGAAGTCGATGCCACAGGCCAAATACCATCGGAGTATCAGAGTAACAACACCAGCTATGATAATAGTCAGTAAATAGATTATCGAGTGAGGTGTGCCACTAAGTTCAACCACGTGCTTGCGAACATAGTATGTACAATGTTACAGACATTATTCCTCATAATCTGGAAAACTGTTTTCTGTGGGGTTTTCAGTCATCTTGGATACACATGATTCTGCTGCCTCCTAAAGCAGACCAATGTTACTCCTCCTTGAACCCGAAATCATCGAATATCCCCTGAAAGTGGAAGAGAGAACTTGTTAGCCCTTTCAAATGCATGCCAAGCCTTTCAGGTGCGGATTTCCAAGATCATCAAATATGCCTGTGGGCATTTTCAACTTTAGATAGAATGGTTGGTTGCTGAAAGAATCAAAAGCTAACCTCGGAGTCATTTATTCCATATGCAACACAATAGTGTTCCTGAAAACAGAAAATTTAATGTATCGAAACTCAGAGCACAAACATATGTAACGATATTTGTATGGGAAATGGGATTCCCTGAACTGACCAGAAGTAGTTTTGAAGGAATTACCTGCATCATATGCCACTCTTCAAACTCATCAAACAACTCTAGCCGCTCAATCCTGCAACCATGCAGTTTCATGAGTTGTGGCAGCAAGAAAACCAAAGTGCAAAGATATACTGGAACGTACATCCTTCATCAAGATAATATCTAAACTCTATGGAGCAATCAAAAAGAAATTATTCACTGGACCCTCTAGAGTGACCTTTAAAATTGTACGCAAAAAAGTGCTGAAGAATAAGGTATTCTCCCTTGTGATAACTACAACTCTAAATGGTCAATTTAACCTGCTTTTTGTCGCCCTCCTAGGAGGCTTGAACTGCTGTACCCTTGTACCTTTTCAATGAAATGATACGCAAAAGTTTTTTGCGTTTTCTCGAAAAATGATATCAACCAGCACTACTCAACAAATACATGATTATAAGTTGAGTTCCACATTCATCCATCGCTTATTAGTTGAGAGGAACTAAAATACATTAATCACCCTTTAAAGCTGCGAACAGAATCTTACAGTACTACGCCGTATTTTTTCAAGGACAGTCAGAAACATTACCTACGCCTTTCTGCACTGTCAATGAAATCGTTGTATATTTTCAGCATATCCCGCGCAACAGCTCTCTGGAAAATCAACCGTCAGATCCCTAGAAAGACTTCCTATATTAAAATTCTATGGTTAATCAAATGTATACCTTCCATCCATGGTCAAGAAATAGTTTTTCCTTGTGACTTAAGGTTGGCGTAGCATTTATACCAAGGAGCGGGCATCCTCTACTCTGTGTAGGACAACAGGAAGCATTATGCTATGCATCAATGCTAAAGATGAAGGACCAGATACCTCAATAATCAATATATATTTCCGCAGCAGAGAAAATAATAGATGCTCAATCAATTGAGATCCACAAATACAACATACTTGACCCAATGACTTCTAATATTTGATCGCAAACTTTAACTTGGCAATGCAGTTTTAATTGCACTCTTCACATCCTCCTGAATTGCAGTTTGCCTACTTACTCTTCAGCTATGCATATAATAATTCCATATGCTCTATCCTTTAATTGCCATATAGCTAGCAACTCATGGTTTTAAGGACGATCTAGTAGTCCTTGCACCTGATTGTGGTGAATAAATTAAATAAATATAGTCTATGATAAGCAAAGGCCACAGCTCACATTTATTAGGTAACTCTCTATCTATTTAGTTAAAACTTTAATATGGAAACACAGTTGATATTCAAGTATTTATTTCCAAATGGAAAAAATATCATGCAACAGTCATAAAAAAATGTCCCGGTACTTTCAATCATTCCTCAATACAAATGGTTCATGCAACCACAGTGAAACACAGGTAAAATGGTACCTCAAGATTTCTAATCATTTGCTCCCCAAATGCATCATCTGGATGGATCTGCATCAACACAGAAGTCAACAGTGCCAAAAGCTATCACATATAAGAGTAGCAACATAGTACATCAAGAGAGAATTATTTAACCTGCTCGTATAAGAAAAAAATTGCAGTGGAGAACTTTTGAGATGCCCAACTAACAATAGCATCGGTTGAAGTTGGATCTAAGTAAATTAGCACACACTCTGCAATTATAAAGGTCGGCAAGCTGATGGCAAGAAAAGTTTTATCAAAAGCTTGGAAAGATGTGATTTAAGTCAAGAATGGAAATAATTGTGCAGCATAACTCCAAACCAGTATAACTTTCATTAGCAGATAAAATGGGCTAACAATTTTCATCCAAACAAAGAAACAAACTAATCCAAAATAAAATAAAATAAAGATATGCTCATATAAACAAGAATGGAAAACCCTGCTTTTCAATTTGTGACATGCACATTAATACAAACATAAATAAAATTCAGTTATAGCATATGTGGCCATCATACAGGCTAGAAATTTTGATTAAGCTAACAGAACTTGCCCACTTTGTATATCAAAAAAAGGAGAACAAAAGAACAAGGTACATAGAATATACCTAGGATCCATTTCAGCCATGCGAATAACTGAATCTAGTTTTGGTATATCACGGATATCAGCAGAAAATAACTTGTAGTGTGTACTCGTCACTTCGCCTTTCTCTGAAATATTTGGCCATGGCCAGTATCAGTTATTGTGCAGGCACACAGGAACAGAAAAGTATCAAATTGGCAAATTCTGTGACAAAGAATGGTCACTTAACCTAAAAATTAATTTGGAATTTATAAGTAGTATTGATGTAACTAAGACTGTTACGTTTTCAGTTTAAGTTCTAACAAAGAGAAAAAAAATCCAGAAGGAATGGAAGATGAATATATAACAGAATTCTCTACTAAAATAACCAATAGAACATGCTTCCTACAACAAAACCAACTTGCTGTAAGTCAAGTTATAACCAACTGTTCACCTAACTTGATGGTAAGATGGACAATAAGCTAAGGATATTGTCAGATTTGATGGTCACTACTACTCAACAAGCAATCCATCATTGCCTGTTGTTGACGTCAATATTTCTGTTAAAGGTACCAAGATAACACAGTGACCAGCTATACGTAAAACCAAGAAAATAAATAGTGATATTGAGATTTGTGGGTCTATTTCAGTACAATCAGGACTGCCCTTAGATGAATAGGGGTATGCAGGCAGTAGACAAAAACATTACAGTAAATGAGAGAGCTACCAATTGAAATAGAAGCTTCAGGTCCCAATTTTTCCTTCATGTCATTATAGTGGTTGATGATGGCCGCCTTTTTGCTGGTTACCTGCCAAATATCAAAAGTTTCCATGCATGTACAAAGATAAGAAGCTGGTGTTGGGAAGGATAATCAATAAGCATAGTGAATCTTAAGTTCTTAACACAGAAATGATAGTGCATGAAGTAGCAAGCTACACTTGAATATGCAAAGAAAAACATTTCCATACCTCCTGAAAGTCCAGCTCTACATAAAGGTACGGGGCAAGCCCTTCGCCCTACAATAGCAAATACAGGGCATAAAGAGAAAGTGATAATGTTTCTTATACAATCACCAACAGAGTCTATGCAGTTCAATCGTCTTCGATCCCTCCAAACAAAATAGAATACAGATTACCCGCAGAAATACAGATAAGTAGATAACAATGAAGCGCACAGCAGGTTAAGTTTAATGTTAAAATGGCATGAATGATACGGGGGAAATGTAAATGAACATAGGTCAGGAAAAGGGCAGTAAGCATGGACTCGTGATCTCATGAAATATGGAGTTGAATACTAACCTGCAACTGGAAAAATGTCGTGTCAAAGCCAGCGCCAAGAGATAATATTTGCTTCCTCTTCTGACCATTACTGTCATTCCCAGCACTGAGGAACTGGAGCATAAGCTTCCTAAGGACAGACCAGCGGGCATAGTAGCCTTTGCAAGGTCATTTGAAGAGAAGTAAATTAAAAAAAATGCACATACTGTATATTCAGAGAATCAGATTAAACAAAATACAGAGGCAGTGCCTACCACGGTTGATTATAGGCGCCCTTTTTGTTGTTCGCCTAACAAAATGGTGCACGTAATCATCCTTCATGTATCCTTTATTAACACAGGACCTACAAAGATGATGATCATGTCACATAACACACGTAAACAGTTCAACCCCATGTCTGCTCTGCATATCAAGACCCCAAGCTTGGAAGCATCAATTCATTGAAACCGATTGTAATTTATCATAAACAGGGGCACATCTCTCAGCAAATAAATTAGACCCCACTGTACGATCCGTTGCTGAAAGGATGCAGGCAAAATGGAAATGGGGGCATAAATAAGCTAAGAGCGGATTCATGTGAAAATTGGATCAACCAGCTGTCATTCGTCCCTAACTAGACGAAACAGCATAACCGCGCACGAAGTTTGACCCTTGCTAAAACGTTCTCTTAACCGCGATTTACTGCAAAGGGAAAGCATACTAACACAGAACTGAGCATCCAACGAACTACCCCAGCTCGCTTCAACAAATCACAGCCTCTACTGCATCAACGGAAAACTCTAAGCGTCCGCACGGCACGCGGCGAGCAGCAGCAGCAAATGAGGAGGGGAGAGGCGGCGTGTGTGTAGAAGGAAGAAGGGGTAAGCGAAGGAGGAAGGGGGGCGTTACAGCTTGCTCGCCGCGGCGTCGTCGTTGGTGGCCTGCACGGCGGCCGGGCTGCTTCTCGCGGCGGCGACGCCGCCTCCCGCCTCTGCCGGCTCCATTCGGACGGTGCGCGGTGGGGTGGGGATCGACGGGAGGGGGAGGGGAGAGAGACCAGAGAACCGGTGCTTGCACGAGAGGCGACTGGACGGACTGGAGGAAGAGGAAACGCGACCGATGTAGCTGGGCCTCGACCTAGCCCGATAGCTGTGGAGTTGTGCCCGGCCTTTACGAGTGGGCCGCAGAAGCACTAGCATTTGGGCCGACTGCACGCGGCGGATAAGTTGTGCTGCGTAGTACGGGCTGCTTATAGTGCGAGTTCAGCGTGCGAGGCCGACCAAGCCTTCGCGCCTGCGGCCCAGATATAAGCCCAGCCCACCAGAGGTCGTCTTCTTCCCCCGGCAAACTCGAAGCGAGATTTTCAGCGCCCACCTGGCGTGTCGGGCGACCAGCCACATGCTCTCTCTGACAACCCAATCATGAAGCGCGGTGGGACAGTGAGGTGTGTACGTGCGGCACAGTCACCGTCCACATTAAACTTGGCCGAGCCCACGCTCGAGCAAATGATTGGCCATGAACCGAACCAGACTCCGACCGGGCCGTGTGCCTGGTCCTGGTCCATCCTACCACCGCACCACCTCACCTCGGCTAGCTGGCTGTCTCATCTTTATTGCCTCGTTCGCTTGCTGCATGCATGGGCCTAGATCTGGTCATCTTGATCGGTTGTTGATTCGTTTGATTTTTTGTGTGGCCCTTTTCAACATCGTTGTGGACAATTGTCGCTGCAATTACAATCCACCATGATGGGCATAAGTGTGCGTGATCTAAAAATGTGCAACTTTTTTCTGAAAAAAAATCTCAAACTTGAATTTGGTACTTAATTTGATCTAAAATGTACCACTTAAAGAAGCAAAAATTGTTAACCGTGTTATGTTTTCGTATGGGGAAACGATATTACTACTCATGAATGAATACGATTACAATTACTTCATTCGTCCTAGCTAGTTTGTAGGGCATAATCCCAGAACCAATTAGTCCCAAAACCTCCCACCTTTTAGGCATAATTTCATTTAATTCTCTCTCAATTATTGGCTGTTTGCCTCTCACACTAATACATGCAACATTTCAGCTCCAGTCAACTACTCCCTCCGTTCCAAAATACGTGTCTTCCATTTGTCCAAATTTGGATGTATCTATACACAAAAACATGTCTAGGTACATCCGAATTTGGACAAATGGAAGACAAGTATTTTAGAACGGAGGGAGTATCACCTTGGGCCAAGATATTTGCAAATTGAGCCCTACAAACTAGGAGGGAGTAGCTAGCTGAAATTAAACTTTAGTACCAATAATAATTACAACTTTAGTACTACTAATTATTATGTTGATCATTCATAAATCTTTCATGTGCAGCCCTGAATGAGAAAATAACGGCGAAACATAGCAAAATGGGGTTTAGTTTCGGAAAATAATGGCAAAAACTTAGCAACATGAGACAAAGTTTACAGCAAAGATGTTCATGGTTTGAACGATAAAATATTTTGAAGTTCTCAATCTGTACATAATCTTTGGCTATTAATGTTTTCATGCAAATAGCTTTTTCCACACATGCACGACCATCATCGTGCTATATTCTTAAGACACACACAATCGTGGGCTATACTAGTCATTGATTAACTAAAGAATACCATTTTTCGAGAACCAAACAATATTGAGAATGGAAACCCAGTTATCTAATAATTCGTTGTACAAACAATGAGCAGTCAAATGAAGTCGTAGGTATCATTGGAGAGAGGCCGCACTGATGCTCCAAACATTTGTAATTTGCAACTTGCACGTGAGGAGTAATGTAGTGTCGTGTGCTTTGCTACATGATCAGCACTAATTCTGTACCTTAATCCTGCGTATGTATGTTGATCGCAATCATCACTAATACCAAAATGCCATGTGCGGCAGCAAATGATTCAGTCGTTAGCCAGATAGTTATGACATGGCTAATCAAGCTCCAAGAGATGGGAGAGCCCCTGATCATCGATCGAGTTAGTTACAAAGTACAATTAGGCAGCCGTTGAATCAGTACAGTATGATTCCAATAACATGCCCTTGTCGATCGGGCTAATAATAGTACCGAGCTTAAGTAAGATCTCGTTAAGCATTAATTATCGCGTCAGCTAGCTAGCGGCTAGTTAATGGCCATGAGGGAATTAATATGTGCTAACCTTCCAATTATTCTGAAGAGATGATCATGTAACGATAACGATTAATTATGATGTTTCTTAATTCTTGCAACTGTATATAGATTTTTTTTCTTTCAATTATTCATGTTTAACGACCACAGATCGATATTCTCTCGAGATGCTCTAACCGGCCAAACGGCTAGCTATATAGCTGGACTGGACAGTCATGAGAATCAGATCGTACAATCATGGAATTAACGACCAATTAACTTCTCTAGATCCGAGTCACGGCCATGATCATCCCTGTTGATGAGTCTTGTCGACAGGAGTTAAACTAGATTAACAAGTCTCGACTGATCATTCATGGCCTGCTTTGCTGTACTTAGACGAAATGACATCTAAACCTTTAAAAAATAAATTGCTAAATCAAATAATAAAAACGAGTTTATGGTTCTTGTAATCTGTTTGGGTCAATCTAAATATATGTGGATTTATATTGTGCACACAGATAAATATACATATAACTATTTGTGAAAGAAAAAATCTCCGTGGCTGTTTGGTGGGAGGGGGCAAGGGCCCCCCGGCCTCAGGATGCAGGCAGACACGGATTCCGCCAGTCCGCTCTGTCCGCGCCGCTTCAGGGCCCAAAACGGCCAAGCGGATGGGCCGTGGAAAATTGGCGGCTCTGGCGCATCTGCTTGTCCACTGCAGTATGTGGCCGCCTCGCAGTCAACGCCAGCTCCTGGCCGCTCGGCCGCCTGGATCCTCGAACGCCGTCTGGCCCCTGCAAGCCCCATCGACGGTGGCGGATGGCAGCGACGCCACCGGCCCCCAGCACCACCTAGGGCTCGCCGCCCTTCCTGGCCCCCAGCGCCACCAGGGGCTCGACGCCCTCCCCGTCGCCCAGCTCAGCTCCGGCGAGATGTCCTGCGTGGTGGAGACAGCGGCCGAACACGCATTGGTGGACGGTGCAAAGAAGCTGCCGGAAGAAGAGGAGAAGAAGCCGCCGGAGGAAGAGTAGAAGAATTCGGCGATGCGGACAAATCGAGGGACCATGGCCGGCGGCGGACGGCGGTGCATCCACGAGCAGACGGCGCGGTGAGTCTTCTCCTTCAACATAAACTAATTAGGTTGAATCTTGCACCAACATGATTGATCCTGTATAACGTGAATGAAGCCTGAAAGTTAATCGGAACCAAGATAACTGAATTATTCAAGCATGTGTTTATCTGATTGTTCTTAGTTGCACATATCTTAATGCCAAACTTTTTCTTGGTTGAATCTGCAACCTGGTTCTAGTAATTCTTAATCATAGCAGTTGGACATACAACCAGTACCCCCAAGTAGACATGCCAAGTTTTTTCTTGGTTGAATCTGCCCCCTGGTTCGTAGTTGCAAATATGATTTAGGAAATTGCCGGAGAGACTGCTCAATTTGGGAGCAGAGCCCTAAGTAGGAATATCTACAGCTCCTTTAATATACAGTTAACTTTGTCAACTTCTGAATAATTGTCGAACATGCAACCAGCACCACAGATGTCCAGGTTCCAGCAGGCTGCATATGCGTTATTCAGATAAAAAAGTGTTAAAGCTTGTGCATATGATTTTTAACTGACGAAACTGAACTTTGCAGGTTCAGAGCGGTGCTGCTCAGGCTCGAACTCGAACTCGGCCATGGCGGCAGGCTCGGGAAGGAGAGGCAACGCCACATGCAGGACCGTGAAGAGGTGGGGAGAGCGGGAATCGACAGCGGTGCTCACCCTCGACACGTGCGTGTGCTTCGCAAGGACGGAGGAGGTCGAGGATGGCAGCAATGGCTCAGCGAAACTTCGTACCTGCTAGTATCAGGATGTGTGCGTCCTTGTTTATGACGAATATCTCTGATTAGAAACCTCAAATATTTTTCTATGAATTAGCATGGTGGTCATATGTGGAATCCGTCTTCCTTCAAGAGAATTCAAATAACTTTCTGTACTATGATGTATTTGTTATATTGCAGTACTACCTTTTTTTTTGCGGGGATATTGCAGTACTACCTAATACTCATGTCTCTGTTAGTTCCGGTGCATGATGTGGTTGGGTCATGAATGGTCTAGTAGAGGATTTTGCGAGCTTGTTTTCGAGAAAATCTAGTTCAGCTAGTACAAAATGCATGCAGGGGGACAGTATTATATGATGCAGCGGACGGACAGAGTTGTCCAACGGACACAGCGGACAAACCAGTTACCGGACGCGGAGGCCGTAACGATGTTAATTAGCGTGAACGGACGAGGCGGAATGTGGCGGACAGTCCGTTGACTTGTCCGCCTGCATCCTGACCCCGGCCCCAACAACATAGCAGTATAGCAAGCGGAGACAAACTTAGCCCGTTACTATGAATTGCACGTCCTAGGATTTGCATCAGCAACAACGCCAATAGCCCGTCGTCACCCAACTGGAACCGTCTCCTTTGGTCAGTCTAGCAGGAGGACCGAGACTACGAGCTCCTCCTTCTAGTACTTCACGGTCACATTCACCCTTGTCATGCTCTTGGTCTTGCTGGGCGCCCTCGCCTTCCTCGTCGTGAATATTATCTATGAGTTGGATTTGCCTCGCATCACCATTGATCCCTTGCACCTCTCCTATCTTGCCTACGATAGCTCGACGGATGTCCAGCTATTCCCCCTCGACATCGTCGCGAAGAACCGCAACCCGCGGACGACCGTCACCTTCAACAACCTTAGCCTTGGCCTCAACCTAGTATTTCACGATACGATGATCACCACCATGAATAAATCTAGAGCTGCCAAGAAAGACTTCATGCTCGGCCTACTACACCATGTCGTTGTGGCAATCGGCGCTGCTCGATGGCGCTCGGAGAGCTACACGACCCACTCAGCAGTGGTATATATTGTACCCTTCACCCTCGTCGTACAAGCGAGTACGAGCTGGAAAAAGGGCCACGACATCGTCTTCATGTCGTGGACGCGGCTCTCCTGCGAGTTGTCCTTATTTGGCCTGGCAGCGCATTCGGACATCCGGTAAATTCTTCTGTTCCATATATATTTGTATGTGTGTGGCTTGATATTGGACATACGAAGTATATGTGAATGGAGTGTGTGGCTAAATAATTTACTCCCTCCGTGTCAAAATATAAGTCGTACTAGTCACTTACCACACACATGTATGTAGACATGTTTTAGTGCAAGATTCACTAGTCACTTACATGAATCTTGCACTAAAACATGTCTACATACATATGTGTGGTAAGTGACTAGTGCGACTTATATTTTGATACGGAGGGAGTATATAGGTAGCAAAGGTGTTTGATTAGTACAATGACATAACTTCCGTGACATATAAATTCATGTTTTGTTTGTCAAACTGATGATTCAAAATTAGACCTCAGAAAACGCGTGCGCCACATAAGTAGGACGGAGGAAGTAGCACCTAAAATATTGTTGAACTACACTATTGTTTTCCCCTGATGTTGGAAAATCCCTTGGAAGGATCGGATAATATGTCGGGGCCACATGCATATGCTTTAAGATTCGTGTTTCTACTTCTTCTCCGGAAGGAGGGCGTACATGGCGACCGGCGCTGACAGACCGATGGATCTGCAGGCAGGCAGGCGCACGTGCGGGCGACGCGGCCGTACGAGCGTCCGCGCTGGCGTGCCTCGTGATCCCCCGGCTCGCCCACATGCGCGCGCGTGCATGCGAGAGAATATCCGGTGGAAACCCAGTTTCGGTGGAAACCGGTGAAAACCACGGAAAAATCATGTTTAAAAGTTTAAAAAAATTCTAACAAAAAATGCATTACATTGGGAAGGTTGCGTTCTACGGACATGCAAAATGGCAACTTGAAACTCAAATTTGTTTAGGAGCTATGAAAATGACAAAATCAGCAATGAATAGTGCTTCAGCAGTGAATAGTAATTTCTGGTACTATTCATTGCTGATTTTGTCATTTTTGTATCTCCTAAAAAACTTAGAGTTTCAACTTGCCATTTTGCATGCCTATAAAACTTTACATCCCCAACGCAATACATTTTTGCTAAGAATTTTTTGAAGTTTTTAAATATGATTTTTTCGTGGTTTTCACCAGTTTCCATTGAAACTGGGTTTCCACCGGATACTTTCTCCGTGCATGCAGCACCAGCACTACTGCTGCTACCCAATAATAACCAACAATTATTCATTCAGCGGCCAGGGCAGGGCAGGGCAGGAGCAATGATTAGTGGAAAAAATAGCATGTCCTGGGCTGTCTTGCCTTGAATACTCCTGTACACCTGACCCGCACTGTCTGCCTCTTTCATATTCCTCTACTAGCTGCTTGATTGTTTGATTAGTTAGTTGCTAGATCTGGACTACTATACTGTTATGTCTTCAGAATATATATTGTCTACTGGTCCTACTTCGACCTGTATGTATGTGGTTTTAGGACAAAAAAAACAATAGTGCTAGTATTTCTGCTTGAAAGAAAGACAGTAGCATGCATTTTATTATGTAGAGACAAGTGTACAAATGGACTACATGAAAAATATATTGCACGTATATTTCTTCAAGGAAATTACTGTAAATACTGATAGCTATAACCCCGATTTGTTTTTCCAGCATGCATAGGAGCACGATAGAAGACGTAGTCGAAGTTCTTGTTGAAAATAGAGGTTCACGTGTGCTAAGAAAAGGTCAACAGATAGTTTATTTATGGATGAAGTATAAATCCTTGTGATTAGTTGAATGTGATCATTCGTAGGAAAAATGATTCTCGAGAATCATTTGATACTTCATTACTCTATTATCGGGTAAGTACTATATAATACACATACTACATTGTATAAGCATTAGTATATGGATCGCACGTACAACCATCCGTAACGATCGACTAGATTAGCAACAACTTACGGTCGATCCAGCCAGCAGAATCATTGGAATCGCCAGCAGCGACGGCATTGATCATCAGCAGCGTTTAGCTAGCTTGACAGTCTGACAGAAGCCCATGCATGTGATGTGTGTGAGGTCGGTCGATCGCATGCATGCATGAGCGCAATGATTCGACGGTTAGTCATCGATCGATCGATCGATGAGTTCTCTGAGCTGGTTCAGAAAGATAGGTAGTAGATCCGATCGATCGGTCTCGGTTGGATGCATGATGAGGCGCACACGTAGACGTAGGAGTACCACTCCTGCCTTTGCTCGTTTGTTGCGTTGCATGATTTGCACCACATGCGACTGTCGGGGAATTATGTGCGCTCGTCCAACCATTCATATGATCGATTTATGGACTGCTATATATGGTGGTCACATGGGCAGCCCGACCCGGCCCGAATATCCCGGGTTAGGATTTTGAGTCCGACGGTTAGACCGGACCGGGCTCATGCTTGCAAAAAATCCTCCAATGTTGTCAATGAAGTATCACCCACAAAAAAAAAGTATAACAAAAACATAAAAATCTTAATTTGAAATACTTTATATTCTGATCTACAAAAAAATGATAAATGTGTGGATATGACCTACATTTTATCATTTTTGTGCATCCCTTTATGAAAATAATTTTGCATCGTGAGTTTGCACACATATAAGATGCACCAGAATTTGTTTTGAAAAAAATAGAAACTTATAAATATAGTTTTTGAAAAATTTAAAGTAAAGAGAGCACTGGACCCGGGTGCCAAAATGACTTTCCGGGAAACCAGATTACTACATTACACCAGCAATGCGCGATGGAGGGCCCATGTGCACATATATGATCATAACAAAGTATCAAGTTTGAGATATTGCTTACATTGCACTGTTGATGATCTCTCCGGGTCTAAATCCTTTTCAAGTAACTGCACCAACCGACAACTATAGTACAATGACTAACTGAACATAACCTTATGATTTCCAACATAAGGCTAAAAGTGGCCATCAAAAGGTTAATGAGGACCCTGCTACCTAGCTAGTGTAGCTTATCATGAGACACGACACGGTAAAATAAGTTTGCATTGAGCTTTGCTACTTAATTGCTAATTATTAGGAATTAAGCTGATGCAGAAGGATGTGGTTTTCACTATTCAACTCCTAGCCCCTTCACTGTCCACAAATATAGGTTTCTTTAATTACATTTTGGGCAGATCCCCTATACCAAGTCCCTATCCCTATAAACCATTACCGGTCTCTAAAAGGGAGTAAAACCGAACTCCAGCTGAGTCCCTAAACGACACCTATCCCTGAAATTTTTGGGACCCCAATAGGCATTACCTAAATGCTCCTCCTCTAAGTCCCAACGCACGTGAGGGCCCCAACGATTCGCTGAAATTCCGCCCGTCACCGCCAACCTACTCATCAGCCTTTACCATAACTAAATTCAATAGGAGAAGGGTTTTGCGGCCGCATCGGGATCTGACACCATTTTTCCAGCCGTATCCCCATCCTAGATACTCCCCCGCATCTTTTCTGACCCTCCGACTGTCAGCTATATGCTCCTCTTCTACTGGCGGCTCATCCCGATGTGTCACATCGACGTTCATTGTAACATCCCAAAAATTACCAATATTTTTAGATGTTAGAACTAATAAAATAAAGTGTTCTAAATTTCATATGGAACGAACAACTTTTTTCATATCACCTAGAAGTAATTTCTAAAATTTAATGAAAGACACACAGAGGAAAATATGATATCTTCATGAAGATTTGGTATTCGAAAATTTTAATATAAAAATATAATCCTATTTGTCAAGAAGTTCAAAATAATAAGTTTGGACATCATATAAATCCTAAGGGATTTTTTTGCAAAATATTTAAATGATTAAATAAAATTTATTGCATAAAATGGATTTAGAAAAACAATCCTTAGAAGAAAATGGTTTTCTCATGTTCTATATTGAATGAAAAGGGGTATTATACAACCCCCTAATCACTATTTTGTAATATTCATAAAATTCCCTATAGGACAATATAAATATTTCATTTTTTAAATTTAGTTTACTGTAAAAAATGTCTCCCTATGTTTTCACTATTTTGATTTTTTTCTAAATTGTTTTGGAGTGATTTTGACCCTATGTGAAGTTTAATCAAACAAGAAAAACAAAAGAATATGAACAAACAACAAGAGGACACAACCCAACCCACTAGCCCTAGCCTATCTAACACCCAGGGCGAACCGCAGTAGTAGGCCACGATCCAAACCTAACTCGCGCCCTCTTCTCCCTCTCCCTATGAAAGGTGGCGACCACCTTTGAGTAGCAAAGAGCGACGCTAAGTACACCCCTCACCGGAAACAGTAGCGAGAAAGGCTACGGTAAAATATGTTTACTAATTGCAAATGAGGCCTTTGTTGAATGGACAATCGATGGGCTTCCCATGTTGGCAACAAACAAAACAATTATATCTTTCCATTCTGTTTTCTCCTCCTCTATTTGTTAACACTGGGCTCGTCGCTAATGTAGATCCATGTTTGTCCATGGTCAAAACTCTACATACCATAAGTCCACATGTTCTGCTTATAAAGTCCTGCACCCACGTCACTCTCAGTCATTCCCAGCCCTATTCGATCTCACACTCTGTTCGCTCTCGCACTCCTCTCTCTCTGATGGCATCCGTTGTCGGCTTTTTTAGAAGTGGCGTTCGCGGTCACGGCTATGGCCGGCGCCTCAGTGCCCGACTGTACATGTAGCAATAGTGTCATATGGTTAATTTTGTAGGACCAGCACGCGATTGGGCTCAACACCGCCTCTACACAGGACCTGGCCTCCGTGTCGGTCGTTCTGGGCCGCGTCCGGGGATTTCGCATCGCGTATTGCGGTGGCACCCGGCGTGGCGCTCCTCGCCACCTAGGCTCGGCCTCGTCCTTTTCCTTCTCGTCGTCGCACAAGGACGACGACGATTAGGCGAGCTCCAGTGCGGTGTCTTCCACGCTGATTCGAGGGCAAGTGGCTAATATTTATCGACCTCCTTCCATGGTTTTGATCAGATAACAACATAGAATTCGAGGTAACAAAGGGGAGATAAAATATAACCATCTCTCTAGTTTTAGTTTCTACTATCACGCACGACTACTTCCAACAACCATAACAAATGAACAGTGCAAAACCCCAGTTCTCAACACTTCGATCTCCCACTTAAATAAAACACTAAACCATTAGTATCTCCCTACTAGTTGTTTTCTGATCTTAATTAACCTCTTGAAGAAGGCAAATCACAGCCCTGATCTCCATCGGAAGCACTATATGCATGGTAATGCTGAAATCATGCAACAGCTTGCACACTGAATATTGTATACATATGTCCCACTTGCTTGTACGTGCTTCTCGTACGTTGTTAGTACTATCATCTGCGTATTTTACACGGATCGACGATTTTTCTTTCAACGGAAGTACTAGCTACACCAATACATTTTGGACGAGTCCCTCTAGTCTCTTGCTTGCTAGTACCAGCGAGCAAGCACATATTCATATCTTAATCCAACCTCACCTGGGAACCTGAATTAGCCAGCAATTAACCAGTTGATTACTCCGGTAATGCATCCCCAGTGGTTTCTCAAGGGTCAAGGCCGCCATGGAAACTCGCCATAGAATCTCCAAAGGAGATCCACCCCACGCGCACCAGCTCATCATTGTCGCCCGCGCGCTTCCTTCCATTCTCAGTGAGTTGATCGATTCCTCTATTTAAGCCCGCGCACCCGCGCATCATTTGCTCATCACCATTACCACCACCGGCGAGCTCTATCTCTTCTCTGCTTCTCGATCTTCCTACGCGGACAGAGCTTAGGGAGTTAGCTAGGCATGGCGCCTCAAAGCTTGGATCTTGGCCTGAGCCTTGGCCTGGGCCTCGTCCCCCAGTCCCAAGCCAGATTCTGGTACACGGGCGGCAATGTGGCGGCGGACGCTCCCGCCGCGGCGGCACCGGCAGAGGAGGATGTCACCTGTTCGCCCGGCAGCCCAGTGTCGAGCGGCAGCGGCAGCGGCAGCGGGATGAAGCGCGGCGCCGAGAGGTCGGCCGGAAGCGGCGACGAGGATCAGGACGACGACGGCGGCAATGCGCGCAAGAAGCTCCGGCTATCCAAGGACCAGGCCGCCGTCCTCGAGGAGTGCTTCAAGACGCACCACACCCTCACTCCGGTACGTGTCTCACTACACGATCGTTCACATAATGATATATGGAGAGAATGCGGGAGTTGACATGGATTTCTTCTGATTGTTGCAGAAGCAGAAGCTTGCGCTGGCGAACAGCCTCGGGCTGCGGCCGCGGCAGGTGGAGGTGTGGTTCCAGAACCGCCGTGCTAGGACCAAGCTCAAGCAGACGGAGGTGGACTGCGAGTACATGAAGCGCTGGTGCGAGCAGCTCGCCGAGCAGAACCGCCGCCTCGAAAAGGAGGTGGCCGAGCTCAGGGCGCTAAAGGCGGCGCCGGCGCTGCCATCAGCGCACGGCGGCGCGGCCGGCCCCCTGACCACCCTGACGATGTGTCTGTCGTGCAAGCGCGTCGCGTCGACGTCCTCCTCGACCTCGGCCCGCGCCACGCCCAAGGCGGCTAATCTTTACACCGCCCACGCCGCTGTCGGCGTCAACAATGCCGGCATCGGCATGCCATCTCCGGTGGCGCTGCCCAGTCACCGGCAATTCTTCTGCGGATTCGGAGACAATGGAGCGGCGTACGGCGGCTCGTGCGGCCCTGCGAAGGCGGCCAGATAGAATAATCCACCTTCATGCTGTGCCGCCACGATCAGAAAGCCAAGCAAACTGAACGCATTGCGGCATTGTCACAACTCACAAAGTAAAGCAAGTTCTTGGTAGAAAGTTAATCTGTTTTCTGTGTCTCTGAGGGAAATTTAAGTAGTTTTGACAATTTAGGATCGATCGAACGGTGACCCTCCCGTCCAGATGAATGTATGCATGTGAAAAGTTGATAAATGACATCAGAAACTAAATCAATCCTTTGTCCCAAAAAAACCCCTAAACCATTCGAACTTAATTGTCTACTCTGTCTTGCGTACACGTTACCCTGAACAGTGTAAATCCAGCTGGTGTATCATGACTTGACTAGTGCCTCTGTTCCAAAATGACCTACTCCCGAGGTCCAGTGATTACATGATTTTATAAAAATCCAAAAAAATATTTAAAAGTTTCCGAAAAATCTGAAAATGAATACAAAATTTTCAGGGTAACAACGCCCTAAAATTTCAGGGTAATATGTACAAATCGTGGAATCACTCGAACTCGGGAGGCAATGACTTTCCGTGTTTTGGTCAAGCTCAGGGCGCTAAAGACGGTGCTAGTGCCGCAATCGGCGCATGCCGACACGGCTGGGCCTCTGACTAGTGTATCGTGGACATGGATTATGTTGTATCATGTGCATTTGTCTTTCTTACAGGTCAGTTTTCCAAGTCCAACTGTCCAATTAATGTCTTAGGTCCATGATTTTTCTTCTTTTAATTACTCACATATTTCATCTTGTCCTTTTTACGGCATTTGAGCCTTCATTTTTTTTTCCTGAAATGGACTTGAAGTGTCCTTTAAACCTACTCGTTCTAAAAAACATTATGTTTAATTCTACAATTCAGACGTCTCTTATAATTTTGATTTTCCCTCGCTCTACATGAATCTCAACAGGAGATGTCAACGTTGACTTAGACACAAGAAGTAGATTCACACATGTTGGCAAAATGTCAGTGAAATAGCAATATGATAATGGTACTAAGCGTAAATCGAGCATTTGGGTTTTAAAACATTAAGAAGAAATAGATAAATGTAGACAACCGATGTTGTAGAGAAGACTAGTAAGGGTAACACTGGGATCTTAACCGAGAGAGGCGCCCTAGGTCGTCCCCTCTAGACGACCAAGGGGGCGAACCCTAGCGTGCCGCCTCCACCATCCTCCCTCCTTCTCTGCCCTCAACGACCCCGAATGCCGCTACCATATAAGGACATGTGATGCCTGTTATGGGGTGGTGGGAACTTAACCCCCTAGTTGTATCATGGAAAACATATCCTTCGGGATCTTCTGTGTGTCATCTTTTGCGTTTGTAGGGCGGAAAGCCGAGGTGGTGGCCCCGATCTCATGCGGTTTAACCGTCGTCGGACGCGTTTAGATTTGTATTGCGATTTGTGTGATCTATGAGTTGTAATTGCAACTGAGATTTTTTAGTTACACATGGGTTGTGTAGTCTGTGAGTTGTAATTGCAACTGAGATTTTTTAGTTACACACGGCGGCGTGCGGCAGGTCGAAGTGCACGAACAACGAATCAGATACCGCGCGGCCGGGGACACGATCGATCGCTCACACGTACGTACACATGCAGCGATCGAGCGTCGACGACGAAAGTGCCAGGAAGGCGACGAGGCGGCGTGATTCAACCACGACGCCTAGCTAGTTGAAAAGTGAAAACTTTTTTTGATTGAGAAAAGTTAAAACTTTGATAAGAACAGCAGAGCATTAATATACTCATGTGGAATAAGTAGCGCGTTTGGACCCATTTTTTTTCCTTCGATGAGTAGCTGAGCACATCGATCGTCTGATTAACCGGCCCGAAGCAGAACCACTGAAGCGATCAGTGCAACTTCTGCAACGTTCCCAATTAAGGCATTTGCGGAGCATTCTCTCGTCAAATCTTTGTCTACTTTGTCTTTGTGACCTACAATGATATCTCTCTTAAAACAAAAACTAAGGGGGAAAAAAGCATACTTTACGCATGTGAGAATTAAGGAAAGAAGAAAATGGCTAGCTAGCCACGAGAGCCACAGCTAGGATCGATCGATCATGGAGACGCCGCCTTTTGTCCAGTGGAATGTTTGACCAGCCGAGATAAAGCGGCCGCTGACCGCGCTGCACGTGCGGTCGACATGCGCCCCCGCTGGCGCCGCCTCGGGATTCCGCGCCACGCTGCCACCATGCCATTGCAAATTCCTGGCTAGCTGGAGTAGCTTCCTTCTTCCTCTCACCCGGCCGGCGCGCGTCGTGCTCGCGCGCGGGAACCGAGGCACGGTGGCGCCACTGGCATTTGCATATTGCGCCGCGCCTGTTGTCGACTGCTCTAGGAGTAGTTTACTACTAATCTGATCGCGCATCATTACTGGCCGAATCAGCTGTCTGAAGATTGATGGTGGTTTTGTGAGCCAGACGAACCCGGATTTCATGCGCCTAGTAGTTGTTAACTAACCGGAGCTAGAGATTGCACGGTCTGTTTAGACTGCCGTGCCTATAGGATGTAGCGAGTCGATGATCAAGTTGTGGATTTCCTTTGTCGCAAATAAGGGGCAAAAATAAAGCAAAAGTACATGCACACCACACCTAATTTTGCAGGAAATGATATATTTGCATCAAGGATTTGGTCGGAGAGGGGCGGGATTTCCGAAAAACTACCGGACTGGACGACATTTGCAGTCAAAATTTGAAATTAGAACGTGAAACAATAAAATAATTAAAAATAAGATTTCTAAAGGAAGAATCTAGTCCAACTTCAAACAGTCTAGATTTTTTCACCTCATTTACCGGGCAGGCAGAGAAATCCGGTTACCTGCCAATACCCGCGGTAATACGGGCGGGTAGAGAAACATTCCCTGATTTTGCATACGGATCAATGCTGATTCTGTTGGACCACTACCACTTTAGTCAATCAACCAATAATAATGAACCATTTGAAGCATATAAATATATCATCCGTTTGAAAACTCATTTCATACTGTCATTTTGCCTGCAACGTATAGGCGGTACAGCCCATAAAGGCAGATCGTAACAAACGAGCAAATACAACTATCACAAGCATGCATGGTAGCTTAGCCGCAGCTTCCTCCCTGCACGTACGCAATAATTGTGATAATCTATACGCATACACAAGCGTATAATTCTTTCATGGATCGATCTGAGGACGCATGACAGGAAATGATTACTAGCATCACATGGAGGGGAGGAGCCATGCATGTGCACCTGGAATAATTCAGAAGTTAGTTACCGACAGGTTGGGTCCGATGGATCCAACCTACGGAAAAGGTATGCAGTGTGCACCCTGCCTGCATGCCTATGGCATTTGTAAACAGCAAGTTGATCTCGACTTTGACAGCCCGGCCATGTCGGCCAAATCAATACTGGTAGCTACCGGCGGTGGTAAGCTAAGGTTGGGGTAGCATGCATTATTGGCAATGAACGCCATGTAATAATGTTTCCTTCTTTGCAAGGCGTGTTTTGGTCCGACATGTCGACTGATTAATTGGGAGGGCTCGAGATCGACATTGTCAGTGGAGAGAATTGCTTGAAGCATCCGATCGAGAACGGGGTGAATTCACCCGGCCGTGTTGCGCGCAAATTCATCGATCTATCTATAGTCTTGTGAACTCAATGTGTCCGTTTAATTTGGCATAAGTTTTATGTTACATGTCAAAAGGGGTATTTTTTGTCAAATCTGGCCGTTTTCACAGACTAACAACGTATCTGGCCCTTCCCGAGAACTAATTGCAAATCTGGACCCTCAGGTCGGCGCCATCTGCCTTGGCGCCGACATCGTGCAGGTCGGCGCCAGGGAAGCGACGCGCCGAGGTTAGCTGATGGGCCCCGGGGAAATCCTACGTGGCACGGTCGGCGCCAGAGGAATTGGCGCCGAACTCCCTGCGCTAACTGAACCCAGATCGAGCTGTTCGGCGCCAACCTCGATGGCGCCGACCTTTTAGGGTTATCACACCCTTTGACTTGCCCCGATCTGGATCCCAGCCCACTCCCGCGTTCAAAATTTCCCAACGCCCGCTCGTCCCCGCACCCGCCGCCGCCGGTCGCCGCCGATTCCCTTTCCTCTCCCGCCGCCGCCGGTCGCCGCCATCCCCGCCATCGCCTCCCACCGGAACAAGCGAAGCTGCCGCCTTCCACCGGAAGAACAGCAGCCGCCGCCTCCCACCGGCGTGGTCCTGCGTCCTTCTCCGTCGCCGGCGTGGGCCAAGGGCCCGTCGGCGTCCTCTCCTCCTCCGTGAAGGTATAATGCGCGCCCACCCGTCCCCCTCCATCCTACCGCACTCATTCTTCTCCAATATTTGAAATGAATATGTATTGCAATATTATTTGTCCATACGGTATACCCGTAAGAGTGTTTGTGAATTTTTTGGTACAATATTGTCTAGATTGGAGATAGAATGGATGACCGTATTAGAAATTTTGGTGCCCGAATTTTGATTTGTGTTTCCGGTTGTTAATTGTGTCAATTGTGTGTAGAATAGATTTATTAGTTTGGAGAATAGATTTGTGAATTAAGTGGCAATGGTGGCAATGGAATGTGGAATCGATTTGTTCATAGTAGTTATATTTATTGGTATCGAATTAATTTGTTATTGAGAGCTCTTTGTGTAGATAAATCATTATCTAATGGTAGAGGTATATTTTGTTTCCAATTATAGATGGCCTACACAAAGATTGTTCATGTTCATCACGGAGGCCGTGTTGTGCCCTCTAGCTGCGGTGTTGAGTTTGTGGAGATGACGAGCAAAGTATTTTTCTTCCCGCATAGTCCAACTTTGCGTGAGCTTGTTGTGAAGATCGAAACGGCGTAAGGTTGGTTAGGCACATGGGCTGTTGGTTTGCAAGGAAGATACGATGCCGGTGGATGTAGGTCTTATACTCAGATGATACCCATCCGAGACAACGAAGGGTGGGAGTTGTACAAAGAGCTTGTTGACAACTCGGAAATCAAGTCAATTGTTGTCGTTGCCGTGAAGGACGACATCACCAGTCGTACCGTAGTTCTCCCTGATGTGAACAAGCATCCAACGGTTGTTAAAGAAAACAATGATGACCGTAGTGAGCATGATTCGGGTCCAAACTAGCCTCCCTTGTGGGAGAAGGAGAGTGTTGACCATGAAGTTAAAGTGGAGTTGCTTAGGGAGCAGAAACTAAAGGGTGCAGCACGACCTGCAACTCATGTTGTGTCCTCTAGTATGCCTAGTAGAGAAGAGATCATTGAGGAGAAAGTAAATGTTGCACACTTGGAGGCGGTGAATGACGAGTTTGTTGGTGTCTCTCCAATCGACATTCCAGCACCACCGTTTGTACCTCAGGTGGCATCCTCTGAACTTGATGGAGACCCATATACTTTCAAAGATCACAATCCCGAAGACGAGGGTTATGATCAGGCCTATGCGGTTGACTCTGATGAGGATCATGAGGAGCCCCAGTGGTCCGTGGACGAGACAGATGCCTTCGTCAAGGTATGGGGCAGACATCCTAGTATTCATGAGTTCAAGGATGTTAGGGAGGCTCACCTAGCCGTTTCCGACTCGAACCTGCGGGAATATGGCCCACAGCATCCTGAACCCATCATCCAGGATGGGGAAGGACCAATACGACGGCCTAGGGCAAGGCCTTTGATATATGCGGGTCTCAAATTCAAGGGTCTATTGGAAATGCAGATATGGCTGCAGGAGTACGCCGTTAGGCATCATCGGCAGTACATTGTGTTCAAGTCTAACAAGAAAGAACGGTATGTTGTGATGTGCGAGGACACTGAGTGTGACTGGAAGGTGAGAGCAAGTAGGACTCCTCAAGGTTGGTGAAAGATAAGTAGCTACGATGGACCACACACATGCGGCGACAAGGTCCTTGCCAACAAGGCCCCTGGCGAGAAGGTTGTCCGGCGCACACACCGGCAACTGACATCTACTTTTATTGCTCACCGGTGCGCCGAAGCCCTGAAAGCTACGCCTACCCTCTCAGCGGCCTCCTTGATGAAGTTTATACATCTCATCTTTGAGTACCATGTCACGTATGGCAAGGCGTGGAGAGCTAAGCAGATGGCTATGAAGATGGCCTACGGGGATTGGGAGGAAGCCTATGGAAGGCTACCAAAGATGTTGGCGGCTATGGCTCATCGCAACCCTGGAATGACAATCGAAGTGCAACCGCATCCCACTTATACTCGCACAGTTAAAGGCATCACATACCCAGTGTTTGGAAGAGTGTTTTGGTGCTTCGGACCTTGTGTCGAAGCATTCAAGCATTGTCGTCCATTTCTTTCTGTGGACGACACCTTTCTGACAGGGAAGTTTAAGGGGAGCCTTCTTGTTGCTATCTCGTGTGACGCGGACAACCGTTTGGCCCCGCTTGCATTTGCTCTTGTCACAGGTGAGAACAACTACAACTGGAATTGGTTCATGCACCTGTTGAGGACTAAGATAGTTGGCAGGGACATGGTTGTTTGTTTGATATCTGATCGTCATCAGGGCATACTGAATGCCGTGAGGGAAGAAATACCTAGCCATCCCCTTTTGAAGCACCGGTGGTGCATGAGGCATTTCGCGGCTAATTTCTACCGTGCTTGCCGTAACCGGGAAATGGCCGAGTATCTTCGAAGGCTTTTCATGGTGTTTGAGGCTGATGTGTTCGACCAGATGTATGAAGAGTTGTATGGCTTGACTAATGCGAAGGGTAAGGCTTTCCTTACGGAGCATTTGCCGCAGAAAGTGCTTTGGTCCCAAGCATTCGATGAGGACGGGGTTTGGCACGGTCACATGACAAGTAACATGGCTGAGGTATTCAATAAAGTCCTAAAGGGCATTCGTGCGTTACCGGTGAGTGCCATAGCATTATTTACCTTTGACAAGTGCAACGAGTATTGGGTTACGAGGAGGGATGAGATAGAAGTGCTTTGGAATGACAATAAGAAGTGGTCAAAGACCGTGGAAGAAGAACTTGACTATCAGGAGAAGAAGCCAGAGACCCAAACGTGGGTATGTTTCGACAAGGAGGTGTGGAAGTATGAGGTTTGCGAACAAGGAGGTACCAACGTTGGCGGTGAGCAATTCGGTGGCCGCAAATAGTAAATTGATTGAATTATTGCTGAAAATAGTGAACTGCTTGAATTATTGCTGAAAATAGTGAACTGATTGAATTATTGCTCGTTGCAGTCCGACTCTGTCAATAAATAGCAATCCAGAGGTATGTGTTTTTCATTACAATCGACCACACTCACCCATTCCAGTACACAAAACACAATGGCTGGTGCCGGATCTTCCTCGGGGAAAGGGAAAGGGAAAGAACCCGCACTGGAACTTGTAGGTCCTCGTAGTGGCTCATTCGTGCCACCGGACATGCCGCCAGCAGAAGAGCTACATGGTTATCAGCCATGGATCATCCAGTGCGGTTGTGGTGTCGAGTGCTGCTACACAGCAGATGCTGAGAAGATCAAAAGTGGTGGATACGGTGGAAGCTGGGGATTTGTCTGCGGCCACACGACAGGTCCTGCGCCATATTTTGTAAGTGTTCGTTCGATTTGCAACATGTACTAAATAAGAACACATGTTTATAAGTGTGAGGCCTTTCAAACAGGAAGGAGCTCTGTGCAGAAAGAAATTCTTTTTTGAAACCGAAGGGCAGTACGAAGAATATTGGTATGGAGAAACATATGTAAAGAACCAAGAGGCCAAAAAACAAGAGGAGAAGAGGAAGAAAGAGCACAGAGAGTGCTACCAAAAACAATTTGAAGCTTGGGCTGCGCAAAAGATGGCCAACCGGATACCGTGGTGGCACCGGTGCATCTTTGCATGATACATTCAGATACTTGCCTTCGGTTACTTTTACTATCTTCATCTTGCGTGCAATGTCTTTCCACATGTTCGTGGACTCTAGCAAACCAAAATTGAAACATAAGAAGCTATCCTAAAGCTCTACAAAGTTAGCCACTATGTACACAAAGATACACATACATATATAACAAAAGTCAAATATAACAAACTATACAAAGCATATAGTAACCACACACTAATTTACACAACATATATATTCCTTATTTAGCCACAAAATTAGTAACCACACACTAATTTACACATACATATAGTAACCACACACTAATTTACACAATATATGTCGATCCTACACAAAAATTAACCACTACATATCTATCCTATACAAAAGAACTACTAACCACACACTAATTTACATATGCATTCACTATTTCAACAAAATATTACACCACAATTTTAGGATCTACAAATTCGAACCAACATAACTAGAAATTTCATAATAGAATTGATGGAAGTGGATGGAAAGAAGGAGATTTGAGTGAGAATACCTCCAAGAAGAGTTGCCATTCTCTAATTTGAAGAAATCCACGAGTTTTGACTGGATTTCAAGTTTGGGGCGGAAACAGGAGAGAGAGTGCTTAGGGGCGGCGGCTGTGGGGAAGGAATAGAGTGGGGGGAGAGGGAAGACAGCCGCTAGGGTTATAACTGTGCGGTCGGCGCCATCACAAATGGCGCCGAACAAGCAAACAAGGTTCAGTTATCTCGCGAACGTCGGCGCCATTTCAAATGGCGCCGAAGTTGCCATGTCGGATTTCATCCGGGGCCAGCGGCAAACTTCGGCGAGTCCCGGCTCTGGCGCCGACCTGCACTACCTCGGCGCCATCGGAAATCCCATGGCGCCGAACCGAGGGACCAGATCTGGAAATAGTTTCCGGGAGCGGCCAGATCCGTTGTTAGTCTGTGAAAACGGCCAGATTTGGCAAAAAATACTCAAAAGGGTAGTTACATTGATCCATGCGTGCGTGCGTTAATCCAAGTACTAACATGTCGAAAGTGGAATGATTCGATTCGATGGACCGTCCGTCAGGTAGCTAGCTCAGCTCGCTCCAATTATTCGTGTGCGAGACGAGATATCTCCTATCTGGCCCGGCCGGTGCACGTAGTACAACTGTACATAAGCAACGACTCCACCCGATGGATCATTCGAGCTAGATCGATCATCGCAGAGGCCGGGAAGCTAGCTAACGAACGCCGAGCTGGCCTTCACGTTGCATGCTGGCCTAGCTAGTTTTTTTTTTTTTTTTTTTTGCGTTCCTGGCCTAGCTAGTTAAGATCGACTACTACCACTAGTAGTTCAGTAATGTTCGTACATTTCACGTTTATACACGCACCGCCTCCAATTATACGCCCAACCAACCTTTGTTCTACTAAGTACTCCGTACGTACCAAGCAAGTGCACAGAACGCTGTGCACCGTTTCGTGGGTAATGTTGACACAGGGAGGTGGGATCCTATTCCTTCGCATCTTGAGGCAATTTGCTCTTGGTCGATGACCAAAGCTTTAATCCTCCCACCGGTTCGATCGTGAATGTAAGTTGCTCCCAAAACGTCATTGTGTAGACAATGATAGTACTATATCTTCGGATATACTACCTCTGTTCATTAATATAAGACGTTTTAGATAGTTTAAAGTGGGGCTAGATACAAACCAAAATGAATGAACCTAGTACTAAAAATAGACTAGATACAAACTGAAGTGAGTGAATCTAGAAAAGAGCTAGAACGTCTTATAAAAGAAAACGGAGGGAGTATATGTTAATTGAAGGTGGATCATATGTATCCATACATACATATCATAGTGTGTCGGTTCACTAAATCAGCGACAATTAATATGGACCGGAGCGAGTAACTGCTTTCTTTTGACCGACCAGCTTAATAATTATCACCACGGATGAGCAGCTTAAGATGAATTTTTTTGACAGCCCTATACTCATGACAATTGTATGTTTGTAGGAGGAACACGGATGAGCAGCAACGAATGATGGAGGAAGCAAGCAAGCAAGCAAGCGTCGTCCCGGCCGGGCTGTCCAAGCGAAGAAGAACCGCCCGATCGATCGACGCAGCGGTCCACCCATCCATCCAATAATAATCAATCATAAGCTTGAGCCAGCCGCACAAGTGGGGGCGTGTGGAGCGAACGATTAGAGCGAGGCGCACGACCACGAGGCCGGCACATGGCCAACTCCCCGCCACCCTCGTACATGTGGGCCTCCCCACGGCCCAGATGGTCGCCTCCCATCATTGCCCGCACGTGAGGGACAGCTACCCATTTCGCGTCCCCTCGCCCATGTGTCCTGCTGCCCTCACCGTGCTTCCGCCTCTGCGTTCCATTGCCATGGAAGGAAAATGCACTGCACTGCACCAGATCGGATGTATGCTGGACTACTGCAGCAATTCTTTGTTGAGATCCACAGTTCCATTATTTCTTTGAGCCCCTTAATTCGTAAAATAAAGTTCCATTATTTCTTCACCAGATGATCATCTTTAGAAACCACTAAGAAATTAAGGACGACGATCATCATCAGACCATTCCTTGTTTCAAAAGTAAGATAATAGTATAATATAAAATATTAGAGTTGTAGATTAGTTATTTCTGAAAATATGTTTTTTTTTCTTTCAGGATATGTATGAGTCTGTGTCCTCATTCTCGCGCTGACAAAGGCGGTGGCGGCTGAATCACCAAACAAATTATTGGCACCTGATACTACTCTATCATACTATTATAAATAAATAAAACATACATAATCTCCAAGTGCTTTCGGTTTAACAAATCTCTCTAGCCCCAACCAACCACGTACTGATGGCGCATTTCTTAAACCGTGGAATGGTGCTCACCTTTTGTTAACCAGCCCTCACTCCTACTTGTGATAAACAAATGTTCGTCCATAAACACAAATTAGTGCTCATCACTCCCCTCGCATACGCAATGAAATCGATCGATCGGTAGGGTCAAGGAGTAGCTAATTGCTAGCTTGTGTGCCTAATAATTTTGAAGATAGAATAAGAGCACCCACTTGAGCCGACAACAACATCTTGGGGACTTGAACGCCACCCTACCCGATCGAGCGCTATTATTCAAACACCCCATCTGCTCTTGATGCAGCTTCCAGTACAAGACTGGTCATGTCCTCTCTGTCATGCCAACATACATAAACATGGGACCTATCATTGCATCCATGCGTACCAGTTCCCTGATTCCCTCTCCCCGCTGAATGGAAATAAGTAGAGGAACAAAAGGCAATGATGATTTATGCATAAGTACGAGCTTAAATAACTTTGCAATGCAAAATTGTGAGTGCTATTGACCTTTATTGCTACAAATAAAACTATTGTATCTAAACCTTGTATATGTCTCCAAAATATATAAATATCCGCTTAGTTAACTTTGTAGTGCAAAATTGTGACTGCAATTAACCTTTATTACAAATAAAACTACAATGTGTAGACCTACTATATATCTCTTGGCGCTGGTTTTTATCTCTACAAAACGTTGAGTTTTGGCTTGCAATGTTTGAAGAAATGGGCATCTCAAAGATGTAGTCTCGCACCTTGGTAGTTTATAAAGTGTGCAAGGTCCATTCTTACCGTTTTGCGAGTTTTGGAGCAACCAATTTTCCCCATTAGAATCAATGTTAACAGCTGCTTTTATGCCCCCCCCCCCCAAAGATAGAGATAAGTGTTTTTTTTACAGTTCATCAATACTGCAATGTTGTAGATTAATCTATTACAATTGTACAAAAAATCTGAAATTTTCAAACCTAAACACATCATTATGTAAAATTTAGACCTGCAATTGCATTGGAATCCAGACAGGCCTATAGTACACCTATATATAAAAGAATGTTCAGTCCATTTGGAGTTTTGGACTAGCTTCATCTTTGAACAGCCTCAAGTTAAAGCTAAACTTGACCGGCCATGCCACTAGCTAGCTCCAGGGAGATTAGAGTTTTTTGGTTGTACCAACAGAAATCCAGGCAAGTTAATGATTAATCATCTTATCCTTATATTTCTTATGCAAGACCACTTTGCTTAACTACGTGTGGCTCGTAATCAATAGCCTAACTTTTAGCTAAAAGTATTCTTCGCTGTTCAATCCACAAAAATAAAACCGGAATCTAATGTCCTGTCAGATACCACAAGTTTTATCCACATTTCTTTTTTCTTTTCAAACATCCACAAACTATATAAAAAAGCAGGGTGCAGAAAAAGTCATGTGTTCTTAAGAAAAATAATACTCGGATGCTATTTGTTAGTACTAACAAATAGTAATACAACGCGCACACTTAACTGAGGATGCCAATCATATGGTGCGCCAGTCCAAAAGTGCAAGGCCCCGCATGCATTTTCGCAGGAGTAAGTGGAGGAGGAACAAGAACAACCACTATGGACTCGGAGGCAGGCATGGCCCATCCAATAATTCCTCCAACATGGGGTGAGGTAGGTTGGTGTAATTGAGTTGGTTCAGGAGATCAAATCAGATAGCATCCGTCCAGAAAAAACATAGATACTGTAGCTTGGAAAAGGCTGGAAATTAGACTGAATAATGTTGTCCACCTCAAACAAAATGGTGAACTAAATGCTGATTTTAGACATCTATTGTTTTTATTTTCTACGTTATTTTATGAAAATATATCTGGAGAGTGTATTTCAGGGTTGGAGGATTGAATTTGGAATAAAGAATAAAACACAGGAGCAGCAGTATAGTTTAAGCCGAGCAGTGGACTGATTGGAGTTGCCCAATGATTGCGGGGAGGGTTGTGGGTGATGTCAGGAAAAGTGCCGGCAAAGCGAGGCGCACGGCCGGGCCGGTGGGCCATCCGCTGTCTTATTTTCCCACCTTCGCAATCTTCCGTCCATCCAGGTGGGACCCGCCGCAGGGGGCTCGGTGCGCGCTGGAAATCATGGGCCTTTGCTTTTTTTTTTCTCCTGCCCCTGTTACGCGGCTCGGTCTGGGAGGTAGCCGATCAAGTTCGAGCCGGCTCGAGGTACTCTACTTACTGTGCACAGTACTACCGGGTAGGAGTACATCGCTGGAGTTGTACTGCAGGTGGAGTAATAATTTCATAACCTTTGCTTAAGATGTCTGTGAACAGAACTGGAGAAATAATGGTGTGGGAGACTAACTAGTGCAAATATTAGTTAAGAGTTTTTCTTTCTAGCACTATCAAGATCATCATGAAAACGGGAAAACAGGATCATCACTAGATGGAAGCAGTCGCCGAAGATAGCTGTGACACCACCTGCACATTGGCCCTGCTGTAGTGCATTTTTTACTGAACGTGTCTCCTTCAATTTTTATGCTCTTCTCGTGGTGTCTAATCTTAATTAAGCAATGGCGGCAAGGTTTATATATCATCGATGTCGACTCGATACACCCGTGTACGTTTAGCTACAAACAAATCGCAGGAATCGTGCATCTATATATGCATTAAACTGGACACCTGGTTGAGTTAGCAATACAATTAGTGTAGAGCCTAGTAGTATGTTAATCCTTACTTAACTCTATCGTCTGGCCTAATAACAACAACAACACCGATTGGAAGCCACAAGTGTTGTTTTGGCAGGGGACACGGACAGCCTACCGCCCCAGGAATCCCGACGCGAGTTCCATTGCCGCATTGACCTCTTCTTCTTCCTCATCATCCTCCAAAAAACTAATCCTTGGCGTATGCACCACGTACGCACGTGCGCATGGCTCCATGCAATGATGCAAACGAGATTCCTTCCCTCGTCAGCTACGCTAATCGCGCTCGTAACCCGGCCCGTTGCTGCGGGTTTCGCTCCTAGGAATCGGCGTTGCTGCGATCGAGAGGCGAGAGAACCATTCGTTGGCCCTTCTTGGCCAGATCAATCGGTCTCATAGTTTTCGCTCTGTGATGGCGATGGCCGGATCGATGCGCTTGAACTGGTCAGCAGCAAGATCCAACATACCTGTAGGGGATAACAAGGCGCCCGTGCTAGCTAGAACCATCTTCTTGTCCGGCCAGCTGCGGAATCAGTCTGAATCTGACTTAAACACACCTGTAGCAAAGGCCATTTTCTGTGTGGTATCTTCTATTTTTCGACAATCCAAAGGGAGACACACGCATCACGGTCTTATCACTAGGCCACAACCCACAAGCACATCCGTTGTTTGAAATGTGCCCGATGCATCTGCACAGTTAATGGAGTTAATTCCCAACCCTAAAACATCATAATCACTAGATTAGTCACTCACTTTGGGGTCTAATACTTTGGCAATGATAGTGTGGACATATTGCTTAGCAGGATAGCTAGTTGGAGAGGTGAAAATACCATGGTGAACATGGGTACACATGAACCTGAATTTAAAAATCATCTCAAAAATCGTATTTTAAAGTTTCATAAAATTTTGAAAGAATTACAAATCTTCATATTGCCTTGGTACTTGCTTGCGCAAAATTTGAAGAATATATATGTTGTACGTTGCCTCCACAAAATATGAAAATGGAACTTTGTATTTTTTTTCACAGTAAATCGAGGTCATATACATACCTTATACACTTTGTCTTTTTTGTACAAATTACATACTTTGTATTTTATTTTGAACTTATTGTGCGTGGACCTGTATACATTTTCTACACGCGTGATTAATGCCGTATTTTTTTATTGTTTATCAGGGATCATGTGTACTCATGTCGACCAAATCCGTGTTGATTAGAGAGGCCCTTATTTGCTTGCGGTAGTAGAAGAACTTCAATGTTCTTGTCTCACTAGAATTCCCATTTATTGTTTTCCATGGTCAAGAGGTAGTAGGAACAAGTAGTGGAAGCCAAATATCATGGAAAGCCGCTGTATTTTCTGTAGCACTTAACGATTTCCATGCCACACTTCCATAGTGAACCATGAAATGTTTGTTTGAGCGCAACCAGATCATTATTCCACCTCGCCTTCTCCAGAATATAAATCTTGGTGACCTAGGATAGCGAAGAGAGAGGCGTAGGTAGGTCGACGGTGGAGTAGAAAAGAGGGGTTTTGGTTCCGCGACACGTTAACGTGCAAATGTGCAATGACATAGTACTAATTGTGCGTGGATAGTTTGTTTAGTTCCGTAATTAAGCAGTAACAGTGACACTAAGACTAGAGTGATCAAGCAAGCACCAAGGAAGGAAGACAGCCGAACGCACGCACCTTGTCGCACCCGCATCCGAGTCCCTATACAGCGTCATAGGCTATAGCCATGCAGCCGCACGCCCAAATGGCAAGTAGCTAGTCGCTGTCAATAGGAACGTCGCCTCCCACTATGTCAAATATGGGGTTTGAACTCTACTGGGACCACCTTTCTAGCCATCCTATCACAAGCAGATTTTGTAGGATGATGTGTCTTGGCGACCTAGGATAGCAAAGAGAGACGTAGGTAGGTCGACGGCAGAGCAGAAAAGAGGAGTTTCGGTTCCGCGACAAGTTTACGTGCAATGCACATAGTACTACTAAGCTAGCTTAGCTAGGGACAGTTTGTTTAGTTTCGTAATTAAGCAGCATGCTTGTAACTGTAGAGTGATCAAGCAAGGGATAACTCACCCGCCAACCCGCTTGCGCGCGCACCCGCAATCCTGAACCGTCGGTTTCAGCCATCCGACGGCCAGGATTGAGCGTTGACCCATCGCATATTCAACGCTCAATCCTGGCCGTCGGATGGCTGAAACTGACGATCCAGGATTGCGGGTATTCAACGCTCAATCCTGACCGTCGGATGGCTGAAACCGACGATCCAGAATTGCAGGTGCGCGCGCAAGCGGGTTGGCAAAATCCGTGTCCGCAAGCAAGCATCAAGCAAGGAAGACAGCCGAACGCACTTGTCGTACCCGCATCCGATAACTGAGCCAAGTTCCCCAAGACCAAGGAAGGAACCTACCGGCTCGGCTCGGTTCAGCATGGAGTGAGCTGAGAGGGGGAGCCGGGCCGACCGGGTCAAGCGAGTAAGGGTGATCGAGATCGAGCATGCACGCACACATGGCTGGCTGGCTGGCCGGCATGACGAGACCAGCGAGTGGCGCGGAAGCAAACTGATCAATGCTAAAATATTTTTTCTTTCAATCTCGACAATGAATAATTGGATGCTGCTCACTGAGGAGAGGAGATCCACCTCCACCTCCACCTCCACCTCCACCTCCGCATCGGACAGCTCATCATTTGCTCCCTCCCTCTCGCCCCCTGGCCTCACTCCTATTTATAACCCCACTGCCCCGCCGCCGCATGCCCAGACCAGAACCACAACCACATCACCACCACCGAGCACGATCGACGAGCACCATCCACCGATCATTCGTCCTTCGAGCTCTCAGATCGGATCGGGGATACCTACCATGATGCCACGCAGCGCGGGCCTGGAACTGGGCCTCGGCCTCGGGCTCGCATCGCAGGGCAGCCTCACCTCCTCCACCACCACCGCCTCCTCCTCCCCGGCCTCCCACTGGAACGCCGCGCTCAGCTCCGTCGTCGGCGCAGCCGGTGCCGCGTACCACCATCAGCCGCAGCAGGAGCGGACGTCCACGTCGCCCGAGAGCGGCGTCAGCGGCACCAAGAGGGGCCTGGAGCGCTCCGGCTCCGGCGTCTCCCGCGGCGGCGCCGGCGCCGCCAGCGACGAGGACGACGACGGCGGGGACGGCGCCGGGGGGCGCAAGAAGCTGCGGCTGTCTAAGGACCAGGCCGCCGTCCTCGAGGAGTGCTTCAAGACGCACAGCACGCTCAACCCCGTAAGTCCCTCCTCCTCCGTCGATCGGTGATCGATCCGCGGAAAGGCCCAGCCTTTGTACGTGCACTGTTCGTCCATGGTGATCGATCGCATTGGGCTGATCGAGATTTTCCGATGTCTCTCTCGCAGAAGCAAAAGACGGCCTTGGCGAACCGGCTGGGCCTGCGGCCGCGCCAGGTGGAGGTGTGGTTCCAGAACCGCCGCGCCCGGACCAAGCTCAAGCAGACGGAGGTGGACTGCGAGTACATGAAGCGCTGGTGCGAGCAGCTCGCCGAGCAGAACAAGCGACTCGAGAAGGAGGTGGCCGAGCTCAGGGCGCTCAAGGCCTCCGCGGCCTCGCCCGCGGCACACCATGCCTCCCCCGCCGCCACGCTCACCATGTGCCCCTCCTGCCGCCGCGTCGCCGCCACAGCATCCGCGGGACCACCGGCCACGGCGCAGACGCAGCAACAGACGCCTAACCACCACCACCACCACCAGCAGCAATGCCACCCCAAATCTAACGCCCAGGCCGCCGCCAACGTCCTGCCCAGCCACTGCCAGTTCTTCCCGGCCGCGGAGACCGGCCGACCAGACAACAGGGCACGTGGAACGGCGCCGCGCAGCCGCTTGTCACCAGAGAACTCTTCTGAGATCTCTCGCCGCCGTCGCACGCCCGCGGGATCCAAGCGATTAATTAGGAGATTTCAGGCGATCCGGTCAATTAATTAAATCCATTAACTGGCCGACCGCCACCCCACCAGGAGATTTGTTTTGGTTAATTTGAGTAATTAGTTACTGCTACTCCACTAGTGATCGATGATTTGGTTTTGGTTAATTCGGTTTGGGTTTTTTTCTTCTTTCTGAATCGACCGATGAACAAAACAGAGAACAGATTAAGCAAAGCGAAAATGGCTGTCTGCTTTTTCTTGGACGGCGTGTACCGATCCACCGAACCCCTGCCGGTTGGTGGATTAACAGCTTGATTGATTTGTACTACAGTGCTGCTACTAATTGATGATTGATGCAAGGAAGAAAATAATGAAATCTTTCACATCTTTTTTCACGGTTCTTCTCCAGCAAGAGTATTTGGAGCTACGTCCTTCTCTCTCAATAGTTTTCGGTGATAGAAAATGCAGGGTCGAGGTTAGCGCGTACTCGCTCGCATCCGATCTCATTTGTGTATCTTTGTTGGCGTTTAACTCAATAGAAAATGGAGTGAAATGATTGGAAAAGAATGATTTTTTCCTCCTTGTTTTCATGGTGTGTTTGAAACTGACCTAACATCTCGCAAGTTGTTTAAACGGGAGGACGACCCACATGCCACATTTCACCATCATGCATATAGTTTTTCAGACAACCGTGCAGGTTTACGAGCCTGCACACATGCGTCTGAGGGAAACTTTAATCAAAAGCTAATTGCTCTGCAGACAAAGTGACGGACTAAAGTCACGGCGAGATCATTAGGAGATCTGATTGTCATTAGACTATGATGATCCTGCTTGATTAGAGCATGCTGGACCTTGGGCAAGTTGTTTTGGACCGACAATTGTATCTCTACGCGATCCTCGGCCATCAAAGTTTAATGAAAGCTGCCCTGACTTGCTTCCTGCTTTTCAGTTCTCTGCTCGCTCATCGCAAGCCACAACAACTTGTGAAGTCGATCAGGTGGAAGAGGGAGAGCTGACCTAACTACTGAACTGAACACGGCATGATTTGATTTGATGGCTGCACAAAACAAAATCAAAGTACTTGACATCTCTTTTTTGCTAGACGAGCTATGTGTCTGTTTTTCTTAGTTGCTAATTTGCTCTATCCAGACAGAGCCGTACCTAATGATTCAAGTACTTCTAAAAATTGTAGCTCGTGATTTTTGGTGTTCGGGAGGACACCAATTTAATATTGTGAAATAGGCAACAAACACATTTCACAAGGAAACTTGGGGGATTCGAAATCTGGGTGGGATAGATGGCACACTCTGGGATCGATGCCGACACAAATAAATTGTTTAAATATTGGGTGGGTTTTAGGCCCATCTAGCAATTACAGAAAAATTCCTAAAAGCCCATACTATCATGGCAAATGGTGGGAGTTTCGTCACACATATGAGAGAGATGTACACCAACTTATAAGGTGAACTCTTCTCCCACATGTATGAGTTGGTTGTGAAGTGAGGCGCTCCACATGCGCACTCCTCCTCCGTCGCCCGCCTCGCCTCGCCACGCCTCGCCTCGTCACGACGTGCGCGCGCCGCGGGTTGCGGGAATCTCGCCGAGCCGATGTATTCTTTTTGTCATATAGGAATGGAATATGAGCGGTCACGCCTTAATGCGAAATGAATACGAGCTGAAACGTTTTGTCTTCTTAAGTATGGTCGTTACCAGAATTCATTGTGATTCATTACGGGCGTTTCTGTTGGACCTCTCGCCTCCTCCTTTGCGCCTATATGAGAGAGGTCGCTCCTCTCTCCAGAAATATAGAACATATCACATCTGCTTGCGCCGCCACCATCGTTCCTCTCTCTGTTGCTGCCACCGGTGATCCCATCCCGTCTACCGCGTACACGGCTGACGGGAGAGCAGGCCTCCGAAACCCCGCCTCTCCACATCCTGTACGGGAGAGGGGCGATTAGGTTTTTGGGGAGCGTCTCTTACGCGACTGCTCGCTTCTGTTCGTCTGCTACATCTGCATCAACTACGTCCGCGTCGCCTTCTTCATCTATGTCTGCGTCGCCTTCGTCATCAACATGTCCACCGACGTTGAGAGACTCGCCAACGAGAAGGCTGCTGCTGACAAGAGGATCGCCGACGAGGCGATCGCCTCCGCTGGTGCGGCCAATTGGCCTACTGGAGGGTATAACACGTTTATCCCTCTCCTGTTTATTTCCATGTCTGCAGTACTAGTGATTTGTGTAGATGTTTCTACTATCTGTGTAGTATATGCTTATATCATCAAGTTTCAGTATGTCATTAGCACTGTTTACGTCATGCTCATGATTTATGCTTGGATTAATTTAATCGAACAATTGCTTATATACTCAACAATCCAAAAACCTAATATGTGTAGGCAATTTTCGATCCAAGGTTTTGCTGCTGCATTGAAACCAACCCGTTTACGGGGACGCATTTTAAGCGTTGGCAAACCAAAACCACTTTACGGCTCACGGCGATGAGCGTGTTCTGGGTCGCCGGTGTAACTCCCACTAGAACAATTGCTCCTGAACAGGAGAAGGCATTCAGGGATGCCACCGTCGTCTTTGTTGGAGCCGTTCTGAGTGTGATCGGAGATAAGTTGGTTGATGCATATTTACATGTGCCGGTTGCCAAGGACTTGTGGGAGGCGCTCGATTCTAAATTCGGCGCAACCGATGCTGGGAGCGAGATGTATACCATCGAGCAGTTCCACGATTACAAGATGGTTGAAAACAGTTCTGTATTGGAACAGGCTCATGAGATACAGTGCATCGCAAAGGAGTTGAGCTTCTCAAGTGTGATTTACCGGGTAAATTTGTCGCAGGATGCATAATCGCTAAGCTGCCCAATTCCTGGAGGAATTTTGCTACTACTCTGAAACATCAGAGGCGTGAATTCTGATGACGTGGATCACACGTTCGTTGAGAGACCCCAAGAGGAAGGTATGAAACAGTATAGTAGCAGTTTCCCTCGGTATGAAACCAAGGTTTAATCGAACCAGTAGGAGCAAGAAATCACTTCGGAAGGTTGTCAGTGGCGCGCTGACGTGGAACCTGCACACAACACAATCAAACTACTTTGCCCCAACGAAACAATGAGGTTGTCAATCTCACCGGCTTGCTGAAAACAAAGGATTAAACGTATGATGTGGAAAACAGTAGTAAATTGCAGAGAATGAAAAGGAACAATATTTGTAGTTGGTTGTATTATCAGTGTACAAGAATGGACGGGGTCCAGAGTTCACTAGTGGTGTCTCTCCATAAAAGATAACTAACATGCTGGGTGAACAAATTACAGCTGGGCATTTGACAAAATATTGAGCGCATGACAATGCATATATATGACATGACGATTACTATGATATTCATGTGGGCATTACGATAAAATATAGACCGTTATCCAACAGCGTCTATGACTAATAATCCACCTACAGGTTGTCATACCGAGTTCCCTGTTGATATTAAGTTGCAAGCAATGGATAATTGCATTAATTAATGTGCGTAATGTAAAAAAATGCATTAGACCTAACGGCGCACACTTAAGCTAAGCATCGGTTATTTTATCCCTAGTGGCAACATCACATCCACAATCTTATAAGTTGTTGTCACTCTCCCAGATTACCAGAGGCATGAACCCACTATCTAGTATAAATACTCACTCTTGGAGTTACAAGCATCTACTTGGCCAACGCATTTATTAGTAACGGAAAACATGCAAGATCATAAATAACATATAAGATAGATTGATAATCAACTTGACATAGTATTCAATATTCATCGGATCCTAGCAAACACAACATGTAGCATTACAATAAGATGATCTTGATCATGATAGGCAGCTCACAAGATATAAACATGATAGCATAAAGTGGAGAGACAACAATCTAGCTACTGCTATGTACCCGTAGTACAAGGATGAACAACTCACGCATCGCTCCGGAGGCAGGCATGGTGATGTAGAGCCCTCCGGTGATGATTCCCCTCTCCGGCAGGGTGCCGGGAAGAGTTTCTGAACCCTCCCGAGCTAGGGTTGACGGCGGCGACGTCTCTGGAACTTTTCGTGTATAATGGCTCGGGTATTTAGGTTTTTCGCGTCGGGAAGATTATATAGGCGAAAGGGCGGCGGCTGGAAATGCCCGTGGGGCCCACACCATCCCACGGTGCGGCAGAGGGGGCCCGCGCCACCCCATGGTGTGGCTGGCTCGTGGCTCCCCTCCGTCTCTCCTTTGGACTCCGTGTACGTGTTGGAAAAATAGGAGGTTTTGTCCAAGTTTCGTCTAACTCCGAGAATATTTCCAGACTAGCTTTTCTGGAATACAAAAATAGCAGAAAACAGGAACTGGCACTGTGGCATCTTGTTCATAGGTTAGTCCCAGAAAATGCATAAAAATGCTATGAAGTGTATATAAAACATGTAACAATTGGTATAATATCAACATGGAACATCAGAAATTATAGATACGTTTGAGACGTATCAAATTCTCAGTTGAGGATGTCATCGGCCATCTGAGTGTTGAGCAGAATTCGAGAGCAAAAGACTCGCACGGAAAAGGGGCAGGGACTTCTGTCGCCAATATGGTACATGATGACGTGTGATAGCACGTTCGCTGGGAACCCCAAGATCAGGAAGGTATGATGTAGCATAGTAGCAGTTTTCACTTGATTATAAAACCAAGGTTTATCGATCCAGTAGGATTTGGAGAAGGCTTCAGAAAGGTGACCGCGGCGCCATTTACGATTACTGACGTGGACCTGCGCACACATGAACAAACTACTTTGCCCCAACGAAACAGAGAGGTTGGCAATCCCTTCGGCTTGCTGAACACAAAGAATTAAATGTATGTGTGTAAAATATTATGAAATAAAAAAAGACCAGCGAGCAAATGACTAGGAAAAGTTATTAAAACGGTTGTAAGCAATGTAGGAAAATTGGACCGGGGTCCACAATTCAGTAGTGGTGTCTCCCCAAAAGATAAACGTGTTGAGTGAACAAATTACAGCGGGGCGATTGACAAACATGGGCACAACAACTATCATGACACAAAGTTTACCGTTTCATTTAATATGGGCATTACGTCAAAATATATACACCGTTATCCAACTGCATCTATGACTAATAATCCACCCCGGGATCGCTATCCAGCAAGTCTCCCGAAAGTATTACGTTGCAAGCAACAGATAATTGCAATAAGCAAGGTATGTAATGTAAGCAATGAGTACACAACATAAAGCAATAAACACCACTGTTTTATCCCTAGTAGCAACAGCACATCTGAAGTCTTAAACGTTTCTGTCGATCGAGCTCAGACAAGAGAGGCAAGAACCCACTATCATGCATAAATACTCCCTCTACTGACACAAGTAATTATTTCGGTCAAAGCATACACAAGCATCGGAGAGCATGCAAGATCATAAATAAAATATATGATACCCGATGACGTAGTTACCTGCGTCAAAAGAATATGGGTTAGGCTGAGACTCCAAGTGTAGAGTGTGTAGTAAGTGGAAGGCGTGTTTTCCCCACGAGGGGTGACTCGAGTGTTTAATATCGAACTCTCGGGGAATCAGCAGTGAAGATTTATCTTTCCTATCCTTCTTTTGGTTACCTACAAAACAAAGTAAATGTTTTGGTCCTCAACCTCACCTAATGGTTGTCAAGCACAAGGTGTGAGAATGATATCAAGATAATATGCAATGCAAACAAGAAATAAATATGCAATGATGGTAAATAAATATGCAAGGATGGTGGCAGCAATGATAAATGGTATTTTTGGATTTTATATGATGAATGCAAGATGTAAAAGTGTTTTTGTATTTTCGGATTTAATAATAGCAGAAAATGGTAAAGTGGTAAAAGTGGTTGGAAAGGTGTTTCTTATGATTAAAAATGGACCGGGGTTCATGGTTTCACAAATGCACTCTCTCTTTAAAAAAGTGGTAGATAATGGAACACTAGAGTTGACATATGAGATTGCAACACAACAGTTTAATGACAAGTTATAATTATATGGGCATCACGTCCTAACATAGAGACCTTTTGGTTATTAGTCTCTCTTATACTCCACCAAGATGCGAACTAAATCATAACACCTCAGTAATTAAGATAACTCAACGTATAGTAATAAGTATCATGACATGAAGTTAAAATAAGAACACACTAGATCTAGTCATGAAGTTGTGGCAATGGTCACACCCACATCTCCGGTAGCATGGTATTTTTTTATCCCTAGTGAGGCAACGAAGTAAGGTAGAGATACCCAAGTGGATCGCAGAACTTTCTCTCACGTTCACTGCACTAGCAACCCCCCGTTACTCCAACTAATGCACACGTTCCCCCTCACACGCTCTCATAAACATGCTTGATCAGGAAAAGTAAATAAGAACGGGGCACATAATATGCATCTACATTCATAACTGAAACAACACCATTGCAATCTCAAACATATATTAACTCATAAAAAGATCCACCACAAAGGTATTACATAGATGACCGTAATCATGTTCAGCAGCTCATACGGTACTAATTAGTGAAGCTCAAGAGAGAGATACATAAGTTACTTCCACAAACCCATAGTCCAGGGGTGGACTACTCCCTCTGTGTTTCTGCGGCGCTCCTTCCAGAGAACGTCGGGGGCTATTTTTATAGAAGGTTTTAGGTCAAGACGGAGTCGTGGGCGAAAAGATCGACGGCAACGGAGCCTCGAGGCTCCAGATGGTTGGTCCCACGCGGCCCAGGTACCTGGCCGCGTGGGCCACCCTCTTTGGGCCTCGGGCCTCCGCTTGTTCGCTTCCTTTGCTCCCAAGTATTCTTCCTTCCAAAAACTGATGCTCGTAAATTTCCAGGTCATTTGGACGTCGTTTGGGTCCCTGAAACATTAAAATATGAAAATAGGGTTTTCTGCCTGCGCAGGGTTAATTCCATAAAAATAGGAAAATCATGAAATATTCCAAAAATCATTATAAAACAGTGATATAACCCTTATATGATGCAAATATGACTGGAATATAAGTAAAATAATGCAAAGTTCATGTATGCATTTTACATGCATCAACATCCCCAAGCTTAACCTATACTCGTCCTCGAGTATGAAGGTGATAAAACTAACATGGACTTTGCAATTTAATACTATCAATGGATATCAAAGATGATTACTATTGCTACATAGAGTCAAATGATTCATTCTTAAAAGGAGTAGCAATATGCAAGATAGTTTATGAAGTGATATCAAGTATTCAATGCAAGGATGTTCAATGATAATTCACAAAGTGTAACATAAAAGAAAGTACTATGGACCACATGTATGCATAATGATAAGTAAGAACATCCTACAATGGTCATAGAGTATTGATGAAAATCTGAATATAAAAGGTGGACACTTTGGAAAGATATATATGAGTAGAGGTAAAGCATGAATAAGTTTCATCTAACTTCTGAACTTCTCTACTTAAGTTAATGATTGTAATGTGGTAATCCTTGGTGTCAAGCTCTCATTCCCCTATCATAGCATCTTGAATGATTAAGTTTAAAGTGAAAGCAAATATGAGTAGTGTGCTTGACAAAGTACAGGTTGAAAGTCTCATGCCCCTTGAATACAAGTACCTACTCCATGTGTTACTCAACTTGGAAACAAAGCAAGTTCAAGTTAAATATCATTGTAAGTAATAATAGTATCATTAAGAGCGTCAACTGGGGTACCTCTTGTCCCAGGATATGGAACAAGCCCATATCAAAATGACAAGACAAACAAACACAATGAACAATCTCAACACCCTTTTTATTTACCATTAGATAGCTTTTTATTGTAAGGTGTATCACAGAAGGTTCACCATAGCATGTAAGTAAATTTCCACCATGAATGATGCATGGCTTAGATTAGCGGCCCAGGCGTCTCTCTAACCATTTATACAAACTCATTTAAACTACTTCATTTCCACATTTATTTCACCCATGGTAAGCATCCATAAACAAAAGTACATGATATCAACTAAATGAATGAAGTGCATGTTGAAAGCTTGCCATGTGACAGCACATATGAGCTAACTCTCAACCAAAGACATTTGTCAAGCCCACAACATCATAATTTTAATCACAATGGGTCATGTTTTATTATGCAATGAAAGTAAAGTGTGCATCAAGTTCGAGAGAGCTCTATAACCAACTTTTCCCATAACAATCAACAACATAAGCATTTTCATTCAGAGGTATAGATAACACAAATATCATGATAAACATACTCGGAATAGCATAAAGCTAATAGGTAGATATGGTGGACTCACTGGAAAAACTTTGGTTGAAGGTGTTGGAAACAAGTTTTTGCTTGTTGGAATTTTTGGGCTAGCAAGAGGGAGAAAGTTGACCATCTAAATGCATGCATGAGTGTCCATAGAACTAACTAATCCATGTTAAACAAGTAAATAACATTCAGCATCAAAACATGAATAAAAGATAGCTCTTGATAAAATACTTGCAAATTATTACTCATTAACAAGCTCATGAATCATGCAACTATATGTATCTTTTAAAATCAACTCAACATCCCTTTTCCCAATCTATAATAGCATCCAACATAATTCAACCCAAATTTCCAGTAGCTCTCTCATATATAAATGATAGTGTGGTGGTCTCACAAAATAAAAATCAAACCAAAACAAACAAAAAGACGCTCCAAGTTTATGCGATAAAGTGTTTCGATCGAAAAACAGAAGTTAGACGTGTGCAAACCGAGAGTGTGTAGGTCCAGTGGGGTTGTCTTCACATCCCCAAGCTTATGGTCTTCACCATCCTTGGATAGCTCTTGGTGCATCTCCTCTAATCCCTGTGAAAAAACTTCAAAACACCGTTTCTCCCATTTCTTTTCTGTGGGGTGCATTAGTAGTGATAAACAAATAGATTTCTTGCTGCATATAATCCTTGAACAAAAATTCATATGATGTCCAGAAAGTGTATAATGTTGTATGCCTACTCATAAACTCAATTGGATCAAAAAGATTCAAGTTAAAAGTTCAAAGCATGCATCAAACAAAATGGGACAGAATCTGTCCAGAAAAACAGCAGCAGCAAAACGTATTTTTCTACCCTACTTACTTTGTCGAAAAATTCCAAAAAATTCATGCATACAGAGGATGAAAAGTTGCAACTACAGTTCAAATATGAGCTCATTCGGAGTTACAGAATAAGAATTAAAAATCATACCGTGCACAGATTCGTGCAGGAATAAAATCTCCGAACGCTATAAGCAACTTTTCAAACCAAAATGAGTAAAACTTGGCACTTTATTAAAAATTCCAGAAACTAAACTAAACACAAAGTCTCTTGTTACAGCAAGAGGACACAAAGAAAATCACAAATAAAAACAACCGGGTTGCCTCCCGTAAAGCGCTTTCTTTATAGCCATATAGCTAGGCTTCTTACTTGATGTTTATTGTGGACGAAGCTCATGAGGGAGCTTGAACTTTGGTGTCCCTCTTCCTTGGGAAGTGTTCCATGCACTTCTTGTGTGGAAACTGAAACTTCACATTCCCTTCTTTTGAATCAATGATAGCACCTGTAGTACGAAGAAAAGGTCTTCCAAGAATAATTGGACTAGAGGTTTTATTCCCCATATCCATGATTAGAAAATCAACAGGCACAAATGTCATATGTAACTCTACCATAACATCACTTACTTTTCCTAAAGCATGTTTAATGGAATCATCAGCAAGTGCAAGTTCAATAGAGCATTTTTCAAGATTTTTCAATTCAAGTATTCATATAGTTCTTTAGATAAAACAGAGACACTAGATCCTAGATCAAGTATAGCATGGTGTGTCTCTTTTCCAATGGTTACTAGACTTTGGGAATCCATATATCCCCAAGCTTAGGTGGTATCATAGCCTCTTGGTTGTACCTAGCAATCTTTTCTTTCAAGACATGATTAGCAATATAAGAACCAAAACCAGCTTGGTTAGTTGATGGAAGGATCACTTGCAAATTTTTGTAAGATAGATATTAATTCATGCAAGCTACAATTCTCTAAGTCAAGCAATGGTTCCTTGACTTCACTAAGCATTTTAACTTCCTCAACTTTTTTCTCTAACTCAATTAACAGAAGAGATTCATCATATTCAGTTTCGTTAACTTCTTCTTTTAATCCAACAAGTTGAGACATAAATGGCAACAAATATTCAGGATAGTTCAATAATTCATTAAGAGTTTCCTCCAAAGTAAGAGGAACATTTTCAGCAATATTAATAGAATTCATTCCAACCATAGGTGGTGCTTGTGGTTTCCCTGCAGACATACTCAATAAAGTGGCTTGGTTATCAGCTAGTTTTGACAAGGCTTTGTCTAGTCCTGCAGTTTGGAGTTGTAAGCCTTTAATATCAGAACTAATAGAAGCAACAGACTTATTCAACTCTTGTATCATGGTATTATGACTAGCAACTTGTTCCATAAGAATTTTATTAGCCTCAAAATTATCATTGTGGTGGCATAGGCTTCCAATTATTATCACTAGCATTAGGATATGGAATAGAAGGACGTTGTTGGGAACATATGGGGGTTTATTATAAGAGTTATAATTGTTGTTACCATACCCATTATTACCATAGTTCCTAATGAAGTTGACATCAACATTTTCAGGATTATTACCAACTAGTTCTTGCAAAGGCACATTTTCAATATTTTGTTTATTAATGAAAGCAAGAATAGTATCCATTTTAGATGACAAATCATTTGTTTCTTCTATGGAGTTCACTTTCTTAGAAGGATTAGGTGCTCTATCAGTATGCCATTGACTATAGTTTTGCAAAATACTTTCCAATATGTTCTTAGCTTCTACTATAGTTTTTCCCATAAAAGCACCTCCAGCAGCAGAATCAAGAATATTTCTAGACATGTAATTTAGACCATTGTAAAAAGAGTGTAATATGGTCCATTCGTTAACCCCATGTGATGGACAAGTTCTAAGCATAAGTTTAATCCTATCCCAAGCCATAGCAACATGTTCATTTTCATTTTGCCTAAAAGAAAGAATGTTGTTTCTATTTTGCAAAATTTTAACAGGAGGATAATATTTCTTAATGAAAGCTTCTTTTAAATCATCCCAAGTTTTAATGCTATCAATAGGTAATGAATGCACCACTCTTTAGCTTTTCCTCTAAGTGAGAAAGGAAATAACTTCAGTTTTAGAATATCACTTTCCACATTTTTAAATTTCTGCATGTCACATATTTCAACAAAATCATGAAGATGCATAGAGGCATCCTCCATAGCACTACCGCCAAATTGTTCCCTAGTTATCAAGTTCAACAAACTAGGACTTACTTCATAACTATCAGCTTTTATCTCAGGTGTGGCAATGGGCCTAGCAATAAATTGATCATTTGGAGTGTTTGTGTAATCACACAACTTAGTTCTTTCTCCCATTTTAGCAAGTTTTTATGTGTTTTTTAATTTTTTATGCAAAACTGAAAATAAAATGACACTAAATGATGCAAACCGAAATAACAAATGCAACACAAAATGCAAAACTGAAAATAAATATGCAAAAAACTTAAAAATGCAAGACAATGACAAAACAAGATAAATTGCTTTGAAGGTAAAGATGGATAAGATGATGCTCACGTAGGTGCAACCTCCCCAAGCTTAGGTGTTAGCACAAGTTGGTGATGAAGTTGACTTGGTGAGATATCCTTGGATAAACCCGGCGCCAGAAAACAGAGCTAGTGCAGGGGACCCTTGGATAAACCTTTCAGCAATGATTCCCCGGCAACGGCGCCAGAAAACAGTCTTGATACCCGATGACGTAGTTACCTGCGTCAAAAGAATATGGGTTAGGTTGAGACTCCAAGTGCAGAGTGTGTAGTAAGTGGAAGACGTGTTTTCCCCACGAGGGGTGACTCGAGGGTTTAATATCGAACTCTCGGGGAATCAGTAGTGAAGATTTATCTTTCCTATCCTTCTTTTGGTTACCTACAAAACAAAGTAAATGTTTTGGTCCTCAACCTCACCTAGTGGTTGTCAAGCACAAGGTGTGAGAATGATATCAAGATAATATGCAATGCAAACAAGAAATAAATATGCAATGGTGGTAAATAAATATGCAAGGATGGTGGTAGCAATGATAAATGATATTTTTGGGTTTTATATGATGAATGCAAGATGTAAAAGTGTTTTTGTATTTTCGGATTTTAAAATGGCAGAAAATGGTAAAGTGGTAAAAGTGGTTGGAAAGGTGTTTCTTATGATTAAAAATGGACCGGGGTTCATGGTTTCACAAATGCACTCTCTCTTTAATAAAGTGGTAGACAATGAAACACTAGAGTTGACATATGAGATTGCAACACAACAGTTTAATGACAAGTTATAATTATATGGGCATCACGTCCTAACATAGAGACCTTTTGGTTATTAGTCTCTCTTATATTCCACCAAGATGCGAACTAAATCATAACACCTCAGTAATTAAGATAACTCAGAGTATAGCAATAAGTATCATGACATGAAGTTAAAATAAGAACATGCTAGATCTAGTCATGGAGTAGTGGCAATGGTCACACCCACATCTCCGGTAGCATGGTATTTCTTTTTATCCCTAGTGAGGCAACAAAGTAAGGTAGAGATACCCAAGTGGATCGCAGAACTTTCTCTCACGTTCACTGCACTAGCCACCCCCCGTTACTCCAACTAATGCACACGTTCCCCCTCACACGCTCTCATAAACATGCTTGATCATGACAAGTAAATAAGAACGGGGTACATAATATGCATCTACTTTCATAACTGAAACAAAACCATTGCAATCTCAAACATATATTAACTCATAAAAAGATCCACCACAAAGGTATTACATAGATGACCGTAATCATGTTCAGCAGCTCATACGTACTAATAGTGAAGCTCAAGAGAGAGAGAGATACATAAGTTACTTCCACAAACCCATAGTCCAGGGTGGACTACTCCCTCTTCATCATGGAGACGGTGGAGAAGTAGTTGGAGAAGATGGAGACCACGCCGGCAGCGCCCCAACGAAACAGAGAGGTTGTTAATCCTTCAGGCTTGCTGAACACAAAGGATTAAATGTATGTGTGCAAAATATTATGAAAGCAAAAATGACCAGCGAGCTAATGACTAGGAAAACCTATTAAAACGGTTGTAAGCAATGTAGGAAAATAGGACCGGGGTCCACAGTTCACTAGTGGTGTCTCTCCAAAAGATAAACGTGTTGGGTGAACAAATTACAGCGGGGCAATTGACAAACATGGGCGCAACACAATACTATCATGACACAAAGTTCACCGTTTCATTTAATATGGGCATTACGTCAAAATACATAGACCGTTATCCAACTGCATCTATGACTAATAATCCACCACGGGATCGCTATCTAGCAAGTCTCCCGAAAGTATTAAGTTGCAAGCAACAGATAATTGCAATAAGCAAGGTGCGTAATGTAAGCACTGAGTATAACATAAAGCAATAAACACCGCTGTTTTATCCGTAGTAGCAACAACACATCTCAAGTCTTAAACATTTCTGTCGATCGAGCTCAGACAGGAGAGGCATGAACCCACTATCTAGCATAAGTTCTCCCTCTACTGACACAAGTAATTACTTCGGACAAAGCATACACAAGCATCGGAGAGCATGCAAGATCATAAATAAAACATATCATATATAATCTCAACAATAATGTCATGACTCCATAATTCATCGGATCCCCACAAACACAACACATAGCATTACATAAAGATGATCTTAATCATGTAGGCAGCTCATAAGATCTAAACAATGGAGCACAAGGAAGAGAGACAACCATCTAGCTACTGCCACGGACCCGTAGTCCCGTGGTGGACTCCTCACCCATCACTCCGGAGGCAGGCATGGTGGTGTAGATGCCTCCGGTGATGATCTCCCCCTCCGGCAGGGTGCCGGGAAGAGCTTCAGAACCCTCCCGATCTAGGGTTGGCGACGGCGGCGGCCTGAGACGTTTTCTGGAAAATATGATCGGGTATCGAGGGTTTCCGGGACGAAGGCAATTTATAGGCGAAAGGGCAACTCGAGGGGTCTCGGAGTCGCCCAGGTGGGGCCCAGGTCTGGTCGAGGGTTGACCGCGCCTGGGGGTCTTCTGGCCCCTGTGGGCCCCCCTGCAGGTCTCCTTCTGACGCAGTCTTTGTTTCTTCGCAAAAATATATCATGTAAATTGGGTGCTTATTCTGAGAAAATTCCCCGACTAGCTTTTCTGAAAAAAAAGACAGCAAAACAGGAACTGGCACTAGGTATCTTGTTAATAGGTTAGTTCCACAAAATGTGCCAAAATGATATAAAAATATTATAAAAGCATGTGGCAATGATATATAATAAGCATGGAACATACAAAAATTATAGATACGTTAGAGACGTATCAGTACAGAAGAACCCCAACTTCCATAAGCCCAAGGGGAAACATGGTGTCCAACAGAATACCGACTTCAAGAAGTAGGGTAAGAAGCCCTTCAACAAGGATAAGAAGAAAGGAGCCTGCTTCACATGTGGTTTAGAGGAACATTGGGAGGCTCCCAAGTGCCCAAAGAAGTTCAAGAAACCAAGACATGACTCCAAGTCTGTCAACATGATTGTTGATGGCGTGAATCACACGCTCGTTGGAGACCCCAAGAGGAAGGTATGATGCAGTTCAGCTGCAAGTTTTCCCTCAGAAAGAAACCAAGGTTATCGAACCAGTAGGAGCAGCAACTCTTCAGAAGGTTGTTGGTGGCTCGCACGGCGCAATACGATCACCAACGTGGAATCTGCACACAACACAATCAAACTAATTTCCCCAACGAAACAGTGAGGTTGTCAATCTCACCGGGTTACTGAAAACAAAGGATTAAACATATGGTGTGGAAAATGAGTATTAAATTGCAGAGACTGAAAAAGGAACAGTTTGGAGTTTTTGGTTGTTTAATCAGTGTACAAGAATGGACCGGGGTCCACAGTTCACTAGTGGTGTCTCTCCATAAAAGATAACTAACATGTTGGGTGAACAAATTACAGCTGGGCAATTGACAAATAGTGAGCGCATGACAATAGATATACATGACATGATGACTACTATGATATTTAATTGGGCATTTCGACAAGATACATAGACCATTATCCAACAGCATCTATGACTAATAATCCACCGCCGGGTTGTCATCCGAGTCCCCCATTGGTATTAAGTTGCAAGCAATGGATAATCGCATTAAGTAAAACGCGTAATGTAAACAAACACATATGCCCGTGGACATAGCATCGTTAGGTTACCCCTAGTGGCAACAGCACATCCACAACCTTAGAACTTTTTGTCACTGTCCCAGATTAAATGGAGGCATGAACCCACTATCTAGCATAAATACTCTCTCTTGGAGTTACAAGCATCTACTTGGCCAAAGCATCTACGAGTAACGGAAAACATGCAAGATCTTAAATAACATATAAGATAGATTGATAATCAACTTGACATAGTATTCAATATTCATCGGATCCCAGCAAACACAACATGTAGCATTACAATAATATGATCTTGATCATGTAGGGCAGCACACAAGATCTAAACATGATGGCACAAATTGGAGAGACAACCATCTAGCTACTGCTATGGACCCGTAGTCCAAGGATGAACTACTCACGCATCACTCCGAAGGCAGGCATGGCGATGTAGAAGCCTCCGGTGACGATTCCCCTCTCCGGTAGGGTGCCGGGAAGAGGTTCTGGACCCTCCGAGCTAGGGTTGATGGTGGCAGCGTCTCTGGAACTTTTTGTGGATATTTGCTCATTCACTTAGGGTTTTCACGTCGGGGGGAATAAGTAGGCGAAAGGGCGGCGGTTGGAGACCCCGAGGCGCCCACACCACCCTAGGGCGCGGCAGAGGTGGGCCCTGATACGTCAATTTTGCATCACTATTTTATATCATAATTTGTCATTATCTATCCTTATATTTCATATTAATACATGATACATATGTTATTTTGCCTTATTTTGCATGTTTGATGATTATTGGGAATTATCCTTCCGGAGTCAGGTTTCTGCTGGAAAAAGCACCGTGAAGTCAGCATATCAGCGGAACTCCAAAAATCACGAAACCAATTCTGGGGGTCTTATAATGTCAGATGCGCGGCTGGCCTGTGGGCCGCTCCCAGCTATGGCGTGGCCACCTGGGTCCACCCCCAGGTTGCCTCTTCGCGTATATCTGCCTCCCGAAAACCTAAGCACGGGGGGGACGTCCACGAAATATTCCGCCGCCTCCACGGGACGGAAACCACCGAGAGAGAAAGAGCTCTCTGGCAGGGAGATCCTGCCGGGAAAATTCCCCCCCGGAGAGGGGAAATCATCGCCATCGTCATCGTCATCATGCTGGACTTCATCGGGATCATCATCACCACCATCCACTGCGCCATCACCATCATCTCCATCGACTCCACATCCATCTTACTGTAACATCTAGGGTTGTACCTTGTCTAGTTCATTGGGGAGACTCTCCCGGTGTTGATTACTCCTTGTTATTGATGCTATTGAGTTTGTTTGGTGGATTAGTGTTCATGTCCAGATTGTTATTCATTGCCATATCATCTCTGATCATGATCCATATGATGTCTTGTGAGTAGTTTGTAGTTCTTGAGGACATGGGGAAGCCATGTTGTTAGTAGTGAAATAATGCTGCGTTAATATCTAATGGTTTGATATTTAAGTTGTAGTTCTTGAGTGACAGAAACCTGAACCCCCGTTAGTAAGATAGTGCACGAGGGAGCGTAGGGTCTCAGAGTTTAAAACTGTGGTTAGATTTATCTTAATTACTTTTCTGCATTCGCGGATGCTTGCAGGGGGTATAATCACAAGTGTGTATTAGTCCTAGGAAGGGCGGTGCGTTAGCATAGATTCACCCACACAACACTTATCAAAACAATGAAGATTAACCAGTTGCACGAAGCGAAAGCACTTGACGAAATTCCATGTGTCCTCAGGAACATTTGTCTCTTATAAGTAACACACTCGGCTTGTCCTTTGCACTCAAAAGGATTGGGCCACTCGCTGCATTTGTTGCCGCGCTCGTTTATGTACTTGGACTGTTTTTACCTGCTGTTTCGAATACTACTGAAAACATGTTTGCTAGCTTTTACAGTGAATTCTTGATCAAAACTACTTGCCAGAACCTTCTGCAACTCGTTGGGTTCGACACTCTTATTTATCGAAAGTACTGCGATACACCCCCTATACTTGTGGGTCATCAGGCCCCGCGCCCTAGGTGCGTGTGGCCACCTCCTGGCTCTCCTCTGTTGCTCCTTTGGTCCGTCAGGTGAGTTCTGGTAAAATAGGGATCCCGTGAAGTTTCGTCCAATTCCGAGAATATTTCCAGACTAGCTTTTCTGGAATACAAAAACAGCAGAAAACATGAACTGGCACTTCGGCATCTTGTTAATAGGTTAGTCCCAAAAAATGTATAAAAGTGATATAAAGTAGATGCAAAACATGTAGCAATTGGTATAAAACAAGCATGGAACATCAAAAATTATAGATACGTTTGAGACGTATCAGCATCCCCAAGCTTAGTTCCTACTCGTCCTCGAGTAGGTAAACGATAAAAACAAAATAATTTTTGAGGTGACATGCTACCATCATAATCTTGATCATATAATATTGCAAGGCACATGTAAATGAATGAAGTGATCCAAGTCAATGGTCTATAATTTGCTACCAAATAGATAATGAGTAAACAATGAATCACACAAGCTAAATGTTTTCATGAATAGTACTTTCGAGACAAGCATCAAACAGTTTTGCATAAGTGTTAACTCATAAAACAATAGTTTCTAATAAAAGGTATTCAATCAACACAAAGGAAGAATTAAGTTTCAGCATTTGCTTCAACTTTCAACATATTTATCTCATGGATATTGTCAACACAAAGTAGTATAACAAGTCCAATACATTGCATATAACACATGTTGTAACAAAGTTGACACTAGTGTTTGCTTGTGGAAGACAGAAAGAATAGGAAAACTGACTCAACATAAAAGTAAAAGAAAGGCCCTTCGCAGAGGGAAGCAGGGATTAAGTCATGTGCTAGAGCTTTTAGGTTTTTGAAAGCATATAGAGATTGCATAAAATATTTGATACTCCTCCCAACCTTGCTAACACAAGCCATGGCTAACCGAATCCTCGGGTGCCTTCCATCAATCACATACCATGGAGGAGTATCTATTTTTGAGAGGTGTTTGTTAATTGTCAACGAATGGTAGCGGGTGAGAACAGTATTCTACCTGTCAAACGGACTTTTAAGAGCGGCTCCCATGAAGGACGTTATTTCTACCAGCAAGGCAGATCATCCCTCTTTCTCTTTGGTTTACACACATTCAGGTATTTCACTGTTTGTCATTGCTTACTGATGAATCAGGGCAAAAGTGTGAAGAGAATTAATTGGTTAAAGTTGTAATTAATTGGGACTGGGCACCCCGTTGCCAGCTCTTTTTGCAAGTTATTGGATAAGCGGATGTATATGCCACTAGTCCAGGTGTAAAAGTCCATTCAACAAATAGAATAAAGAATAACCACACTAATTCCTCATGAGCTAGTAAACATTGACACAAAAAGGGAATAATAACATTTTGAATAATTTAAAGGTAGCACATGAAAAATTTACTTGGAGTGGCAAGGAAATACCACATAGAGGTAGTTATGGTGGACACAAATGGCATGGATTTTGGCTCAAGGATTTGGATGCACGAGAAGCATTCCCTCTCAGTACAGAGTTTAGGCTAGCAAGGTTATGTAAGCAAACAAGAATATCAACCCGTACACCAAGTTTTATATGACAAACATATTGCAAACGTTATAAGACTTCATACCGTCTTCCTTGTTAACCAAACCCTGTTATTAGAAAATATCTAGACCTTAGAGATACCACCGATGCAAACCAAATTTTCAACAAGCTTTACGGTAGTTCTTCACTAATAGGCTTAACTCATGTGATGCACAATTTAATCATGATCTACTTGTTAACTCAAAACAATTGACAAGCATCAAGTTATCCAAATTAGTGATCTACAAGATTAAGCAAGTTTTTCCTTATACCAATTACCACATGCAACATTTTCTGAACCAACCAAACACCAATCAATTTATTTAATCAACTCTCCAAACAAATATAAGTGAAGCAAGAGAGTACTTTCTACAAAAGAAAGCTAATAGCTCTGACAAGAGATACATGAAAACAAGAGCTAAAAGCTGAACAGCGCTAGATATGAATACTCAACAAATATAAGTGAAGAATAGGAGTATTCTCATGAAAAAGCGGAGCGTGTCTCTCTCCCAATCAAGAATGCTAGGGTCCAGTCAAGCTTTATTGAAAATAAAAGTGCAATACTGAAAATAAAAGCACACAGACGCTCCAAGAAAAGCACATATGATGTGAAAGAATTAAAATATAGTTTCACTAGAGATGACCTGATAATTTTGACGATGAAGAAGGGGATGCCTTGGGCATCCCCAAGCTTAGACGCTTGAGTCTTCTTGAAATATGCTGGGGAGATCCATGGGAGCCTCCCCAAGCTTAAGCTCTTCACTCTTCTTGATCCTATTATATCATCCTTCTCTCTTGACCCTTGAAAACTTCCGTCACACCAAACTCAAAGTAGATCTCATTAGAGGGTTAGTGCATAATCAAAAACTCACATGTTCTATAGACGCAATATGATTTGTTACTTTAAACATTAGCTACAGCCACTGATGTTATGTGAAGCTCTTCCACCAAAAAAAAAATTTCACTCAACACTAGTAAAAGAGAGAATGCAAAATAAAAAGGCATAATCTGTCTAAAACAGAACAGTCCGCAAAGACGAATTTTTTCAAGACACTTACGACGCTCAGATCGAAAAACTTTAAACTAATGAAAGATTCAGACATTCATAAAGATTACGTAGAATTTTTTTCAGATTTAATTAACAATCTGGTGATTTTAGGAATTTCGTACAGTGAACAGCAAAAATCTGTTTCTGCGCAGCAATCAAAATTAAGCATCGTCTTAACATTAGAGGCTACTCTTGGCACAACAATGCGAGAAAATAAAGATACAAAGGAGTTGCTACAGAAGTAAACATCTCCTTGACTCAATAAAAGAAAAATTGCAGAAAAAAATAATGGGTTGCCTCCCATAAGCGCTTTTCTTTAACGCCTTTTAGCTAGGCACAAAGCATGCATCAAGTATTACCAAAGACATTGAAATCTCCCAACCTTTCGGTGGGATCGGCCTTCTTAATTGGAAAGAAGAACCTTCGATTAATAGGAGTATTGAATTTCATAAACCCATACTTTGCATTAATAAATACTCCATTGTTCTTTAAAAAGGGCCTTCCAAGGACAATATTACTAGGAGATTTTGCAAGAATCATAAAATTAACAGGGACAGTCTTATTCTGAATAGTAACCTTAACATCGTTAATAATCCCTATACTTTTTATGATTGTTCCATCCGCATGAAAATGAAAAACAGGGTAACTAACCATATTATCATAATTTAATAAATCATAAACCATTTTTGGCATGATGGACATTGTAGAACCAAGATCACAGTAGGCACGGAACTTTTCATCACCAATATTAATCTCAATGAATGGTTCCCAATCATTTTTTAACTCAACTAAAGGTTGTTCTTTAAGATTATGGCTCAGAGTTAAATCATCAATTGACTTTTCTATTTTATCTAGCTTAGCGAATATCCCAGTTTCATCCACCATTGGAAAAATTGCCAAACCACTCAAAATATTATGAGCTTTCATTGAATCAATCTCAGAAAAGGTTTCCCCTACCATGGTATCTAGAGCAAGTTGATAGACAGAAAATAAACCATGGTAGAAATTTTTTATAAGAACTCTCAAATCCATCTTAGGTTGCACCTTCTTGTGCAATTCCAAAATTCTCGCCCAGGCATTCCTAAAGGATTCCCCCCTTTCTGCCTAAAAGTAATAATTTCTCCCACAGGTGGCACTACGGGAAAAGGAGCAGAGCTAGACATGATAACTAACAGAAAACAAAACTGAAAATAAACTAAATGCAAGTAACTAATTTTTTTGTGTTTTTGATAATTGAAAGCAAACAAGATAAAATAAAATAAACTAAGCAAGATAAAAACAAAGTAAAGAGATTGGAAGCGTGAAACTCACCTTGCAGAAGACTGCTGTCTCCCCGGCAACGGCGCCAGAAAATATGCTTGATGGCGTGAATCACACGCTCGTTGGGAGACCCCAAGAGGAAGGTATGATGCAGTTCAGCAGCAAGTTTTCCCTCAGAAAGAAACCAAGGTTATCGAACCAGTAGGAGCAGCAACTCTTCAGAAGGTTGTTGGTGGCTCGCACGCCGCAATACGATCACCAATGTTGAATCTGCACACAATTCATCTCCGGACGCTGATTACTGGAAAGAAGCAGTCCGTAGCGAGATGGACTCCATCATGGCTAACGGGACATGTGAAATTACTGAACGTCCCTATGGCTGTAAACCACTGGGATGTAAGTGGGTGTTCAGAAAGAAGGTTAGGCCCGATGGTACGATTGAAAAGTACAAGGCTAGGCTTGTGGCCAAGGGATATTCCCAGAAAGAAGAGGAAGATTTCTTTGATACTTATTCACCTGTGGAAAAACTGACCACCATACGAGTATTACTCTCTTTGGCGTCCTCGCATGGTCTTCTCGTCCACCAGATGGATGTTAAGACTGCTTTCCTGAACAGAGAGCTAGACAAGGAAATCTACATGCAACAGCCAGATGGCTTTCTATTAGATGGTTAGGAAGGAAAGGTATGTAAGTTACTGAAATCTTTATATGGCCTGAAACAAGCACCTAAGCAATGCATGAGAAGTTCAATACAACTTTAACATCTGCTGGTTTTGTTGTTAATGAAGCTCACAAATGCGTATACTATCGCCATGGTGGGGCGAAGGAGTTATAATGTGCTTGTATGTTGATGACATACTGATATTTGGGACCAACCTCAAAGTCATTGAGGAGGTTAAGTAATTTCTATCAAAGAACTTTGAAATAAAGGACTTTGGTGTGGCTGATGTTATTTTGAACATCAAGCTATTGAGAGATAATGAGGGTGGGATTAGACTTTTGCAATCCCATTATGTTGAGAAGATTTTGAGTCCTTTTGGATATTCGGACTGCAAAATTTCTCCAACACCATATGATCCTAGGGTGCAAATTCAAAAGTTCAAAGGCACAGCTAAGGATCAGCTGAGATACTCTCAAGTAATTGGTTCACTCATGTACCTAGCGAGCGCTACAAGGCCTGACATCATGTTTGATGTGTGCAAACAGAGCCGGTTTGTTTCCAATCCGGGTGATGTGCATTGGCATGCTGTCGAAAAAATTATGCGCTATCTGAAAGGTACTGTGAACTATGGACTTCACTATATCGGAAGCCCGTCGGTGCTTGAAGGGTATTGTGATGCGAATTGGATCTCTGATGCTGATGAGATGAAAGCCACAACTGGTCAATAGTACAGAATGACACATCGGAAACGGGCCAAAAACCCCTTCGGCAACGGAGAAAGGGTCCGTGTCCCCGCCTTTGTCACTGATGTGAAGGCCTTCATCGGTAACGGAGGCCAAAAACCGTTTCCGATGAGGTCTCCATTTGGCAACGGTTGTGCTCAGACCCCTGTTTCCTTAGTTTTCCTTCATCAGATACGGAGTTTGCCATCCAGCCGTTTGCACTGAGCATTTCTCATATTTCGGTTACAGGATGCCACGTTTACAAATGCCACTAGATACTTAAAATCTCACAGCACAAGCTCAAATACTAAAACGGTAACAGATTTCATTCATATCACAATGTAACTTTACATTTCCATCACAATTTCACCTTTACAATTACATCACAAGATGTGACAAACATAAGAGGTAAAACGATAACATATTTCATCTATACTAAGCCTATCATGTCAAAGGACGGAAAAATATATGATTTCTTCCCTACATCCTTTTCCATAATCCTCGCAGGTGTCACTCTAGCTATCTCTTCTTATCTCAACTTCTTGAGAGAAGGATGTTGAAGCTTTGGACCCTATACATTAGTAAATAGAGTTACAATTGTTAAATACATATGCTAAAACAAATACACTATGAATTTAAGCAAACTGAAACGATATCTTACCTATGTCTTGAGGTGGCTCTTATTGATGAACTGGAGCAGCCAACACAAGGCTTGTCAACAAGATATTGCGATGTCAGCAACTTTATAGGATGCCTGACAACGATCATCCTTTCCATGGAGGCCACCACCGGCTCTGGATTTTTTATGCAGTGTCACCAAAATCTAATCTAATACGTCACCGATGTGACATTTCAGCGACACTGTATAAAACACTCTTACTTAAAAAAGTATTTTATGCAGTGTACCAAAACGTCACAATAGCGACGGTGGATATGTATGGTGGAGTTTGAAAGGGAACAGCTTGATATCCCTAAATGTAAATAAGGATTTATGTTAGTTCTGACACTACTAGATAGAACAAACAATTTAACACAATAATATGAAGTATAGAGTAGTATATAGTGTGTACTGACCTGTGTATATAATTGGAGGCCATTATGGGAAAGTCAACAAACACTACTCTCTTGAGTAATGTTCGTTGTTTGTTCTGTGTCTCTGATTTTTTATGCAGTGTCACCGAAATAGACTCCTGTTTTCACATGGGCTAGTTAGCTAAACTACAACCGGTTGCAAGTGTACAATAGGCAAGTTAACTACATCAAGAATGATCTAGATAGAACTACCGGATGTGAACTGAACTACTATGAACAAGTTAGCGAAACTACAACCGGTTGCAAGTGCACAATAGGCAAGTTAACTACATCAAGAAATGATCTAGATAGAACTACCAGATGTGAACTGAACTACTATCAACAAGTTAGCGAAACTACAACCGTTGCAAGTGCACAATAGGCAAGTTAACTACATCAAGAAATGATCTAGATAGAACTACCGGATGTGAACTGAACTACTTTCGACAAGTTAGCTAAACTACAACCGGTTGCAAGTGTACAATAGGCAAGTTAACTACATCAAGAAATGATCTAGATAGAACTACCGGATGTGCACTGAACTACTTTCAACAAGTTAGCTAAACTATAACTAGTTGCCAGTGCACAATAGGCAAGTTAACTACATCAAGAAATGATCTAGATAGAACTACCGGATGTGGATCTGATACCTTCTTCACGTCGCCGTTGGATCGATCTAGCAGATCCGGAAGTGGTGGAGGCAGAGGAAGCGGACAGAGCGATGACCTCGCCGTGTCGGGGGACATGGCGAACACCTCGCCTTGTTGGGGGATGGCGAAGACCTCGCCGTGTCGGGGGAGATGGTGAAGACCTCGCCGTGATAGCCGTCGTCTGGGCGGAGACGGCGCCGCCACGGCGCCGGCGATGGCCGCAACGCCAGGAGGCGCCGCCACGAACAGATCTAGCATACTGTGACAGAGTGAGGAAACAATTGTTAGGTTTTGCTCTGTACGCCCATATATATAGGTAAAACATAGAAAACGGTTCTTTAGAAGGACCGTTTCCTTTGTGTTTCTTCCTCTGAGGTGTGGGACCTACGCACCCACTCTGTGGAATTTCTTCTACTCTCTGAAATAATATTTTCCTAATCTCTACTATATGGAGAAAACCACTTATAGGATACTTATATTAATATTAGTGATTACTACATTATATACGCAGTACATATTAATAATAATAAAGTAAATTACAGTTGGAGAACTTATAGAACTACTACTAGCTACTTCTTGTTTTTCTTGCGCCCTGCTTCCGCGCAATCCTCGTCCTTCTCGTGGCCTCGCTTATTGGGGGCCATTGGAGGTGGTGGCGGCGGCAGCATATCGGAGGCGGTGGCGGCGGCTTTCTTCTCCGTCGCCGGGGCTCCCTTCTTCGGGACCGGCGCCTCCGCCTCGTCCTCCTCATCATCGTCCTCCTCCTCCTCCTCCTCCTCCTCCTTCTCCTCTTCGGTTGACTCGTCATCAGAATCAACCTTCGGTGGGCCCAGCATCAAGGTTGGATCATGGAAGTTGGCGTATTCGTCGTCGCTCGGTTCCGGCGTCAATCGTTCAACGGACTCGCCGCTGACAGGGGGACTGTCCCGCGGTGACTCAGTGTGCTCCTGTGTGTCGTTGCTGCGAGGCATTTTCGCTAATCAGTAGGAGGGAGGGAGCGAGCGAGAGAGAGAGAGAGCAGATTCGGTGGTGTCTTGAGCTAGCAAGGATTGGGGTTTTCAAGGAGTAGTGGGCGGTGCCACTATGCCATGGCATTTACTCGCCTCGCTTTGAATTCCAAGAAGATGGAACGTGCCCACATTGGAAACGGACACCCAAAAGTCTCCGTTGCTATAGAGGCACATATCGGAAACAGAGCCAGAATTAAGACCGTTGCCAATACTATGGGTAATGGAGTTAATACTTTCTCCGTTACCTATGTTGACGGGCCAGGCGCAGCCCAGGTCAGGTTTGTACACACTGGCCACGTGGAAAGCGCGATTCTCCGTCACCTAACGCCTGCCGTTGCCATAGAGGGTATCCGATGTGTCGTTCTATACTAGTGGGTTATGTGTTTACCCTTGGAGGTGGTGCTATTTCCTGGAAGTCTTGCAAGCAAACGATCCTAACGAGATCGACAATTGAAGCAGAATTAACAACATTAGACACATCTGGTGTCGAAGCAGGATGGCTTCGAGATCTTTTGATAGACTTGCCAGTGGTTGAAAAGCCAGTTCTGGCCATCCTTATGAACTGTGACAATCCGACAGTGATTACATATAAGAATGAGATTAAAAGCTATCAGACATTTGAGAAACTCCGGAGTAATAGAGTTGGATTATATCCAGTCGGCTAAGAATCTGGCAGATCCCTTTACTAAAGGTGTTGGGGATATTCCTACTAGGGGTATCACCAGCATGGATCAATCTGGCTAGTCCCGGGTGGCCCGCAGTGGTGTAAAGGATTTGCCTGCCGGGCGGCCAGATAGCTGACGACCAAGGAAGGTGGATGTCGGCAAGGAGGAGGCCCAAGACTGAAACCCACAAAGCCACCAAGACCAAGACGGAAGGTGGCAACTTGCCGGCTAGGTTTAGGACTCTGTATACTTGCCGGATACGTAATCTCCTGTAACCCTAGGTCCGGCCGACTATATAAGCCGGACCACGGGAAGCCTTTAGGCATACTTTCATCCAACCAACCGATCGATACCTTTCATACTCATTGCAACATGTACTTCGGCTATTTGCCTCATAGTGAATTATAGCAGCACGTAGGGCTCCGCCACCGCCGTGGAGCCTGAAGCTGGGTAAACTGCCGTGTACAATCCCGACCTCGACGACGTCCACCTTCTTGCCCTACGTTCACCCTCGGCTAGCAGGACCCGTCTCCTATCCAAGATGCCGATACGACGACAGTTGGCGCCCACTGTGGGCGTCAGGCGTCACGTTCCAGGCGGGAACTCTAGGCGGCATCGGCGAGTCGATCGCCGTCGGCCACGCCGTTCGCTACGGCAACAACCACTACATCAGCTGCGACGAGTCCTACATCCCTGCAGACGACTACATTGTCGGATACGGAATTGTGCCGTTTGGCAGCATCGATGTATTCATCGGCTACACTTTCGAGGCGTATGGGTTGCCGCGAATTCACTCGCCATCCCACCTGCCCTACAATCAAGACGGATCTGAGTTTGCCTCCTCTCAGGAGTCCGCAGATTCAGATCTACACTTTGTCGCATGACAGGACTGGGATCCGACTCCCAGCCTAACAGCCAAGATCCGAATCTATTCTTCCTGCACTCCAGGATGATGTGATGTCGGATGCCGGATTCAGATCTACTGTTCACGTCAACATAGATTCTGACTCTGAAGAACATTCTGCAAGCATGTTTGAGCAACGGGTCAAGCAATGTTTCATTGCACCTGAGCCTGCGCCTTCTGAGGCGGCTACGGGCTCCTCCGTCAACATGCAGCAGGTTTTCGTGCTGGATGTCACCGGTGCAGCCTCAGCGCAGGCGGCGGCAACTGACGCCGCCAACCTGGGGACCCCGGCAACCGATCCACAGTTTCCAGAGCCCCCTGGGGCTCCAAAGAAGAGGGTTCTAGAGAAAGGCGAGCCCAGTAAGATAGGCAACATGGCGGCCTTGGCGAAAGTTCTGCACACGCCGGTGACCGACAAAACCAACCCGGCTGATTTGGAGAAACTTCGAAACACCTTGGTGGAGCAAACTGAGTACCTCAAAAACAAGCAAGCAGAGGTCCAGGGCCTCCTCGACGAAGCCAAGGAGGAAAACGCTAAGATAACTGCCAAGTTAGACCCCAAGTGCAATCTCTTCATCACTACTCCATTGCCCAAGCCGGCAGGACCTGTGGTCGAGAAGAATAGCAAGAAAGCAGGGATCCTGACAACTTCAAATCTCCTGCCCAAAGGCTTGGTTTCGAGTGGGCTACATCACCGCACGTAAGGACAAGAACGGGGACATCATCATGGCCACCCCTGTCCTCAACACTGCAGCTGCCTTAGATATCCTCAACAATGATGACTACGACAAGGACGAGAAGATTTACTATGCATCGATCCTTGCTCACAAAGCTCTAGAGCAGCAGGCCCATGCTGACTCTCGCGCCGACATGGCGGACGCAAGAGGAGGAAAGCTGGAATCTAAATCCAACGCTTGCAAAGCTGCGGCCGGTGGCAACCCCGAAGATCCGTTCGGCTCCAGTAGCCACGGAAAAGGGAAAGACAAGGACCCACGCAAATCACCACCTCCCAAAAGGCAGCGTGACGAGGCGTCCAGATCCAGCAACAGGCGCAAGGCCTCACCTCCTCCGCCTAGGCGGGAAGAAGGCGGAAGCAGGGGCAGCAAGCAGCCGCCAAGGAGTGGCGGCAATCGCAACAACGCCCTGTCACCAAGAAGAAGCACGGACCGCACACCGTCCCACCACCAGTGCCCAGGCACGAAGGTGGAAGCCGGGGGCACAACAACAAGCCTAGGCACAGCCGGGCAGCGCAGGACGAGCCCAACGCCGACAGATCCGGCAAACAGCTCAGTCCGCAAGACGCACGACATCGTCTCAATGACATTAAGCCTGGAAAGCAGGATGCCTATCTAGGACCTGAGTGCTTTGGCCCAGCCATCCGCAATGTCCAAGTACCCAGAGACATGACATCAGTGTCAAAAACTCATCAAAGGTACAATGGAGCGGACAAGCCAAACTCATGGTTGTCAGACTAGCACTGGCAGTTGAAATTGCCAGAGGCAATGGCCTCGTCGCAGCACGCTTCCTTCCCCTCATGCTAGAGGGGACAGCCCAAGCTAGATCGAAAACTTGCCGAGAAAAAGCATTCATAGTTGGCATGACATGGAAATGTGTTCACGCAGCACTTCCAGGGCACATACAAGCGACCCAATACATACATGATGGCCACGTGTTGGAACCCCAAGAGGAAGGTTATGATGTAGACAGCAGAAGTTTTCCCTTGAGAAATCTACCCAAGGTTATCAATCCAGTAGGACTTGATGATCTATCGGAAGGTTGTTGATGTTGACTCCCCCTGGCGCTAGGGAGCTTGCACCAACGTGGAATCTGCACAGACACAAACCAGAACTTTGCCCAACACGAAACAGAGAGGTTGTCAATCTCTCCGGTCTTGCAGAAACAAAGAGTTAAACGTATGGTGTGGAAAACAGCAGGAAAAACAGCAAGTAACAGGAAACAGATGATTGCAGCAGGTTGTGTAAACAGTATGAGGAAATTGGACCAGGGTCCACAGTTCACTAGTGGTGTCTCTCTCAGAACAGATAACTAGCATGTTGGGTAAACAAATTACAGCTGGGCAATTGACAAATAGAGAGGGCATAACAATGCAATACATGCCAAGATGTCTACTATGAAATCTAGTTGGGCATTACAACAAAGTACATAGACCGTTATTCCAACAGCATCTATGCCTAAATAATCCACCTTCAAGGCAGCATCCGCATTTCAGTATTAAGTTGCTAACAACAGATTATTGCATGAAGTAAAGTGTGTAATGTAATCAATACAAGTGCCCTTGGACACTGCACCAATGTTTTATCCCTAGTAGCAACAGCACATCTACCATCTTAGACCTTTCTGTCACTGATCCAGATATCTAGAGACTGAACCCACTATCGAGCATAAATACCCCCTCTTGGAGTCACAAGCATCTACTTGGCCAAAGCATCTACTAGCAACGGAGAGCATGCAAGATCAAGAGCACATAGATAAACAACTTGAATAAACATGGTATCAATATTCATCGGATCCCAGCAAACACAACATCTAGCATTACAATAAGATGATCTTGATCATGTTAGGCAGCTCACAAGATCTAAACATGGAGGCACAAGGTAGAGAGACAACCATCTAGCTACTGCTATGGACCCGTAGTCCAGGGGTGGACTACTCACGCATCACTCCGGAGGCAGGCATGGTGATGTAGAGCCCTCCGGTGATGATCTCCCCTCCGGCAGGGTGCCGGGAAGAGCTTCAGAACTCCTCCGATCTGAGATTGACGATGACGGCCGCGACGGAACTTTTCGTGGAATATGATCGACCGTAATAGGGTTTTCGCGTCGCGGAGAATATATAGGCGAAGAGGCGGCGTCGGTGGCCGAGGGGGGCCACCACGCCATAGGGGGCGCGGGCCCACCCTGGGCCGCGCCCTAGTGTGGCGTGGCCCCCTGGTGGGTCTGCTCCGACTCCCCTTTGGACTCCGTGATCTCCTCGTGATATTATTGACGATGTCTTTTGTTTCGTCCAATTCCGAGAATATTTCCTTAATAGATTTTCTGAAACCAAAAAGCAGAAAACAGGGAACTGGCACTGTGGCATCTTGTTAATAGGTTAGTCCCAGAAAATGCATAAAAATGATATAAAGTGTAACCAAAACATGTAGCAATTGATATAATAACAGCATGGAACATCAAAAATTATAGATACGTTTGAGACGTATCAAGCATCCCCAAGCTTAGTTCCTGCTCGTCCTCGAGTAGGTAAACGATAAAAACAGATAATTTTTGAAGTGACATGCTACCAACACAATCTTTGATCAAATAACAATGTAATGCACATGATCTGAATGAAGTGATCCAAGCCAATGGTCTATAGTTTGCAAGCAAGTAAATAAAGAGTAAACATAAGTGATCACACAAGTGCAAACTTTCATGAATAACACTATAAAACATTTAGAGATATAATAGTCTAACATAATAGTTAGTTCACAGCAGCAATAATTCTCAACATGAAAGTGTTTGTATCAACACAAAGGAAGATAATAGCTTCAGCTTTTGCTTCAACTTTCAACATGTATATCATATAGATAATGTCAATGCAAAGAATATGATCAACCAAACACAAAGTTATGTAAAAACTGTTATACTGGAGTTGACAATGATGTTTGCTTAAGTAGACAGAAAGAAGTGGGAAAACTGACTCAACATAAAAGTAAAAGAATGGCCCTTCGCAGAGGGAAGCAGGGATTAACATCATGTGCTAGAGCTGTAGTTCCCGAAGGCATATAGAGAGCATAAAATATTGTTTTGTAAGGTAATGGTGTATACAGGTGTCAACAAATCAAATAGCAGGTACTTGTCATCTTCCATGGCTAACTAACTTTTAGAGCGGTTCCGAGAGTTTTTAGGACTGCACTTGTAACAAGCACTTATTGGTGACACTCCTCCCAACCATTTACTTTCCACAAACCATGGCTAACCGAATCCTCGGGTGCCCACCAACATTCACCATGGAGGAGTGTCTATTTATTTATTTATAGGGTGGACTAACCAGCTCTTTAATGCAAAATAAAAGGTGGAGAAGCAGATGAAGCTGCCAATCCTTGTAAATTAATTAGCATGGAAGATGACAAATCTCACTACTACGTCCTTATGAGCTTTTCAAGTAGTGACACAAAAAGGAAATGTAACAGTTTTGAGTAGTTAGTAGATAGCACATGAAGAAATTTACTTGGAATGGTGAAAACACCACATAATAGGTAGGTATGGTGGACACAGGTGGCATGGATTTGGCTCAAGGTTTTGGATGTACAAGAAGCATTCCCTCTTAGTACAGAGTTTAGGCTAGCAAGTTATTATAAGCAAACATCATTATCAACTGGAATAGCAAGAGTGTACATAAAACACAAGGTTTGACGAACCATAGACTCCCACTGTCTTCCTTGTTAACACATAGCCTTCATCCAAAAATTATCTAGACTACTATGGACTTCCAATCATGCAACAGATTATTATAGCAGAAAATCCTTATAGTAGTTCTTCATTAATAGCCATTACTTACATGATGCACAAGCTTAAACATTAATTACTTGACAGCTCAAAACAATTGGCAAGCATCAAATTACTCAAGACAACGATCTAAAAAGATTCATGTAAGCATTTTATACCACTACCACATGCATAGCATTTTTCTGGTCCAACCAAACACCAATCAACTTATTTGACAACTCTCCAAACAGATATAAGTGAAGCAAGAGAGTACTTTCTTCAAAAGAAACTGAAAGCTCTAACAAGAGATGTATGAAAAACTGAGAGCTAACAGCAATAACAGCAACTAGACAGGAATACTCAACAAGTATAAGTGAAGCACAAGAGTATTCTAATGAAAAAGTGGAGCGTGTCTCTCTCCCAAACATGAATGCTAGGATCCAACAAGTATAGCACAGCAAACAAAACAAAACAAACTGAAAACAAAAACACACTGACGCTCCAAGGAAGAGTACACTAGTATGAAGCAATAAAAATATAGCACCATTAGAGATGACCTGATAATTTGTAGATGAAGAAGGGGATGCCTTGGGCATCCCCAAGCTTAGATGCTTGAGTCTTCTTGAAATATGCTGGGGAGGTAAGCCTCCCCAAGCTTAAGCTCTTCACTCTTCTTGATCATGTAATATCATTCTCCTCTATCAACACTTGAAAACTTCCTTCACACCAAAACTTAACAGCTTTTCTCATTAGCAGGTTAGTGCACTAAAAGATAATACTTCAAAGTTCTAGCAAAGACAAAACTCACAAGCCAACTATTTTAAACATTAGCCACTGTTACTAGGCTCAAGTGGGCACTTTTACACGAAAAGAAACCACTTAAAAACTTGTAAAAGAGAGAATGCAAAATAAAAGACAGAATCTGTCAAACCAGAACAGTCTGTATGACGAATTTTTTCGAGGCACTTACGATGCTCAGATGAAAAACTTTTGAAATAATGAAAGTTGCGTAACATCATCAGGAACATGCACAAAAATTTCAGCATTTTTCGATTTTTTCTGATTTTCTACTGAATTAAACGGTGACGAACAGCAATCTGTCCCAATGCAGTCCCGAAAATAAAAACCAACTTTGCATTAGTAACTCTCCTTGGCACAACAAAACAGCAAATAAAAGATACAAAGGAGTTGCTACAGAGGTAAACAAGCATCCTTGACTCAAGAAAACAAAAATAAAACAGCAAATAAAAACATGGGTTATCTCCCAGAAGTGCTTTTCTTTAATGCCTTTGAGCTAGGCATGAAGAGATGCATCAAGTATTGTCAAGACCAGAAAATCCAAAACCATAATTTGTCTTGACACTAGTATCATGTGAGTATTTCATCTTCTTCCTAGGGAAGTGTTCCATACCTTTCTTGAGTGGGAATTGAAATTTTATATTCCCCTCTCTCATATCAATAACAGCACCAACAGTTCTCAGAAAAGGTCTTCCCAAAACAATAGGACAAGAAGGATTGCATTCAATATCCAAAACCACAAAATCAACAGGGACAAGATTGTTATTAACCATTATCAAAACATCATCAACTTTTCCTAAAGGTTTCTTCATAGAAGAATCAGCAAAGTGAACATCCAAATGACATTTTTCCAAAGGTGCAAGCTTGAGAATATCATATAAATTTTTAGGCATAACCGAAATACAAGAACCAAGGTCACACAAAGCATTGCATTCAAACTCACTCAGTTTCATTTTAATAACAGGTTCCCAATTATCATCTAACTTCCTAGGGATAGAAGCTTCAAGTTTTAATTTTTCTTCCCTAGCATGCATGAGAGCTTTGATAATATGTTCAGTAAAAGCCATATTTATTTTACTAGCATTAGGACTCTTAGCTAGCTTTTGCAAGAACATGATGACTTCAGTTATGTTACAATTTTCGAAATTGAAGTTGTTGTCATAAAAACAATGGAGCAATTATCACCAACACCTCTAAAAATTTCAGCACTTTTACTAGGAACAAAAGTAGTGCTATCAGGCAATTTAAAACTTTTTGTAGAGGTAGTAGAGACATTTCCAACACTTATTATCTTTTCACTAACAGTAGGGGGCGCATTAGCATGTGAGGCATCATTTGTTTCATTAGTAAAAATAGTGCAAACTCTAACAACACTATTTTGTTCAGCAATTTCAGCTTCTCTTTCTTCTCTCTCCCCATCTTTCATGAAGTTCAGCAAGCATCCTAATGTTATTATCAATTTTAATTTGGATAGCATTGAGTGTTTTACTCTCTCTAATATCACTAGGAATAGCTTTTATTTTCAGCATTTCAACATCATGAGCAAGACTATCAACTTTAGCAGCAAGAGTATCAATTTTTCCTAGCTTTTCCTCAACAGTTTTATTAAAAAGTTTGTGTGCTAATAAAATCCTTAAGCATGACTTCAAGATCAGAGGGCACACTTCTATTGTTACTGTAGGAATTACCATAGAATTACCATAAGAGTTGCTACCATTAGCAGGATATGGCCTATAATTGTTGCTACCAAAATTATTCCTATAGCATTGTTGTTGAAGTTGTTATTTTTAATGAAGTTTACATCAACATTTTTCTCATCATGAGCAACCAAAGAAGCAAGAGGAATATTATTTGGATCCACAACACCATGTCCATTCGAAAGCATAGTCATAATAGCATCAACTTTATCACTCAAGGAGGAAATTTCCTCAACAGAATTTACCTTCTTACCAGTTGGAGCCCTTTCAGTGTGCCATTCAGAATAATTTACCATCATATCATCAAGAAGCTTTGTAGCAGCACCCAAAGTGATGGACATAAAGGTCCCTCCAGCAGCCGAGTCCAATAAGTTCCTTGAGAAAAATTTAGTCCTGCATAAAAGGTTTGGATGATCATCCAAGTAGTCAGTCCATGAGTGGGGCAATTTTTAACCAAAGACTTCATTCTTTCCCAAGCTTGGGCAACATGCTCATTATCAAGTTGCCTAAAGTTCATAATACCACTTCTTAAAGATAATTTTAGCAGGAGGATAATATTTTCCAATGAAAGCATCTTTGCATTTAGTCCAGGAATCAATACTATTTCTAGGCAAAGATAGCAACCAATCTTTAGCTCTTCCTCTTAAAGAGAAAGGAAACAATTTCAGCTTAATAATATCACTCTCTACCTCCTTATACTTTTGCATATCACAAAGTTCAACAAAGTTTGTTTAAGTGGGCAGCAGCATCATCAGTACTAACACCAGAAAATTGCTCTTTCATAACCAGATTTAACAGTGCAGGCTTAATCTCATAAAATTCTGCTTTAGAAGCAGGTGGAGCAATGGGTGTACAGATAAAATCATTGTTGTTTGTGCTAGTAAAGTCACACAACTTAGTATTTTCAGGATTACTCATTTTAGCAAGCCTAAAACAAGCAACAGGGCAACTCGAAATTAAAAACTAGATGCAGGAATTTAATTTTTTTGGGTTTTTGATTTTTAACAGCAAGCAAAACAAAAATAAAACAAGACAAAAAACAAAGTAAAGAGATTGGAACTGAGAGACTCCCCTTTCCAATAGCCTCCAAGTCCCCGGCAACGGCGCCAGAAAACAGCTTGATGGCTACGTGTTGGTGAACCCCAAGAGGAAGGTTATGATGTAGACAGCAGAAGTTTTCCCTTGAGAAATCTACCCAAGGTTATCAATCCAGTAGGACTTGACGATCTATCGGAAGGTTGTTGATGTTGACTCCCCCTGGCGCTAGGGAGCTTGCACCAACGTGGAATCTGCACAGACACAAACCAGAACTTTGCCCAACACGAAACAGAGAGGTTGTCAATCTCTCCGGTCTTGCAGAAACAAAGAGTTAAACGTATGGTGTGGAAAACAGCAGGAAAAACAGCAAGTAACAGGAAACAGATGATTGCAGCAGGTTGTGTAAACAGTATGAGGAAATTGGACCAGGGTCCACAGTTCACTAGTGGTGTCTCTCTCAGAACAGATAACTAGCATGTTGGGTAAACAAATTACAGCTGGGCAATTGACAAATAGAGAGGGCATAACAATGCAATACATGCCAAGATGTCTACTATGAAATCTAGTTGGGCATTACAACAAAGTACATAGACCGTTATTCCAACCGCATCTATGCCTAAATAATCCACCTTCAAGGCAGCATCCGCATCCTTCAGTATTAAGTTGCTAACAACAGATTATTGCATGAAGTAAAGTGTGTAATGTAATCAATACAAGTGCCCTTGGACACTGCACCAATGTTTTATCCCTAGTAGCAACAGCACATCTACCATCTTAGACCTTTCTGTCACTGATCCAGATATCTAGAGACTGAACCCACTATCGAGCATAAATACCCCCTCTTGGAGTCACAAGCATCTACTTGGCCAAAGCATCTACTAGCAACGGAGAGCATGCAAGATCAAGAGCACATAGATAAACAACTTGAATAAACATGGTATCAATATTCATCGGATCCCAGCAAACACAACATCTAGCATTACAATAAGATGATCTTGATCATGTTAGGCAGCTCACAAGATCTAAACATGGAGGCACAAGGTAGAGAGACAACCATCTAGCTACTGCTATGGACCCGTAGTCCAGGGGTGGACTACTCACGCATCACTCCGGAGGCAGGCATGGTGATGTAGAGCCCTCCGGTGATGATCTCCCCTCCGGCAGGGTGCCGGGAAGAGCTTCAGAACTCCTCCGATCTGAGATTGACGATGACGGCCGCGACGGAACTTTTCGTGGAATATGATCGACCGTAATAGGGTTTTCGCGTCGCGGAGAATATATAGGCGAAGAGGCGGCGTCGGTGGCCGAGGGGGGCCACCACGCCATAGGGGGCGCCCCACCCTGGGCCGCGCCCTAGTGTGGCGTGGCCCCCTGGTGGGTCTGCTCCGACTCCCCTTTGGACTCCGTGATCTCCTCGTGATATTATTGACGATGTCTTTTGTTTCGTCCAATTCCGAGAATATTTCCTTAATAGATTTTCTGAAACCAAAAACAGCAGAAACAGGGAACTGGCACTGTGGCATCTTGTTAATAGGTTAGTCCCAGAAAATGCATAAAAATGATATAAAGTGTAACCAAAACATGTAGCAATTGATATAATAACAGCATGGAACATCAAAAATTATAGATACGTTT
>CAMZMU010000105.1:13192053-13466396 GCA_947311845.1 Poa pratensis | reverse complement strand
AGTTATCATCCAGTAGGACTTGATGATCTATCGGAAGGTTTGATGTTTGACTCCCCTGGCGCTAGGGAGCTTGCACCAACGTGGAATCTGCACAGACACAAACCAGAACTTTGCCCCAACACGAAACAGAGAGGTTGTCAATCTCTCCGTCTTGCAGAAACAAAGAGTTAAACGTATGTGTGAAAACAGCAGGAAAACAGCAAGTAAACAGGAAAACAGATGATTGCAGCAGGTTGTGTAAACAGTATGAGGAAATTGGACCAGGGTCCACAGTTCACTAGTGGTGTCCTCTCACAAACAGATAACTAGCATGTTGGTAAACAAATTACAGCTGGCAATTGACAAATAGAGAGGGCATAACAATGCAATACATGCCAAGATGTCTACTATGAAATCTAGTTGGGCATTACAACAAAGTACATAGACCGTTATTCCAACCGCATCTATGCCTAAATAATCCACCTTCAAGGCAGCATCCCGCATCCTGTTCAGTATTAAGTTGCTAACAACAGATTATTGCATGAAGTAAAGTGTGTAATGTAATCAATACAAGTGCCCTTGGACACTGCACCAATGTTTTATCCCTAGTAGCAACAGCACATCTACCATCTTAGACCTTTCTGTCACTGATCCAGATATCTAGAGACTGAACCCACTATCGAGCATAAATACCCCTCTTGGAGTCACAAGCACTAATTGGCCAAAGCATCTACTAGCAACGGAGAGCATGCAAGATCAAGAGCACATAGATAAACAACTTGAATAAACATGGTATCAATATTCATCGGATCCCAGCAAACACAACAACTAGCATTACAATAAGATGATCTTGATCATGTTAGGCAGCTCACAAGATCTAAACATGGAGGCACAAGGTAGAGAGACAACCATCTAGCTACTGCTATGGACCCGTAGTCCAGGGGTGGACTACTCACGCATCACTCCGGAGGCAGGCATGGTGATGTAGAGCCCCCGGTGATGATCTCCCCTCCGGCAGGGTGCCGGAAGAGCTTCAGAACTCCTCCGATCTGAGATTGACGATGACGGCCGCGACGGAACTTTTCGTGGAATATGATCGACCGTAATAGGGTTTTCGCGTCGCGGAGAATATATAGGCGAAGAGGCGGCGTCGGTGGCCGAGGGGGGCCACCACGCCATAGGGGGCGGGCCCACCCTGGGCCGCGCCCTAGTGTGGCGTGGCCCCCTGGTGGGTCTGCTCCGACTCCCCTTTGGACTCCGTGATCTCCTCGTGATATTATTGACGATGTCTTTTGTTTCGTCCAATTCCGAGAATATTTCCTTAATAGATTTTCTGAAACCAAAAACAGCAGAAAACAGGGAACTGGCACTGTGGCATCTTGTTAATAGGTTAGTCCCAGAAAATGCATAAAAATGATATAAAGTGTAACCAAAACATGTAGCAATTGATATAATAACAGCATGGAACATCAAAAAATTATAGATACGTTTGAGACGTATCAAGCATCCCCAAGCTTAGTTCCTGCTCGTCCTCGAGTAGGTAAACGATAAAAACAGATAATTTTTGAAGTGACATGCTACCAACACAATCTTTGATCAAATAACAATGTAATGCACATGATCTGAATGAAGTGATCCAAGCCAATGGTCTATAGTTTGCAAGCAAGTAAATAAAGAGTAAACATAAGTGATCACACAAGTGCAAACTTTCATGAATAACTATAAAACATTTAGAGATATAATAGTCTAACATAATAGTTAGTTCACAGCAGCAATAATTCTCAACATGAAAGTGTTTGTATCACACAAAGAAGATAATAGCTTCAGCTTTGCTTCAACTTTCAACATGTATATCATATAGATAATGTCAATGCAAAGAATATGATCAACCAAACACAAAGTTATGTAAAAAACTGTTATACTGGAGTTGACAATGATGTTTGCTTAAGTAGACAGAAAGAAGTGGGAAAACTGACTCAACATAAAAGTAAAGAAATGGCCCTTCGCAGAGGGAAGCAGGGATTAACATCATGTGCTAGAGCTGTAGTTCCCGAAGGCATATAGAGAGCATAAAATATTGTTTTGTAAGGTAATGTGTATACAGGTGTCAACAAATCAAATAGCAGGTACTTGTCATCTTCCATGGCTAACTAACTTTTAGAGTTCCGAGAGTTTTTAGGACTGCACTTGTAACAAGCACTTATTGGTGACACTCCTCCAACCATTTACTTTCCACAAACCATGGCTAACCGAATCCTCGGGTGCCCACCAACATTCACCATGGAGGAGTGTCTATTTATTTATTTATAGGGTGGACTAACCAGCTCTTTAATGCAAAATAAAAGGTGGAGAAGCAGATGAAGCTGCCAATCCTTGTAAATTAATTAGCATGGAAGATGACAAATCTCACTACTACGTCCTTATAGCTTTTCAAGTAGTGACACAAAAAGGAAATGTAACAGTTTTGAGTAGTTAGTAGATAGCACATGAAGAAATTTACTTGGAATGGTGAAAACACCACATAATAGGTAGTATGGTGGACACAGGTGCATGGATTTGGCTCAAGGTTTTGGATGTACAAGAAGCATTCCCTCTTAGTACAGAGTTTAGGCTAGCAAGTTATTATAAGCAAACATCATTATCAACTGGAATAGCAAGAGTGTACATAAAACACAAGGTTTGACGAACCATAGACTCCCACTGTCTTCCTTGTTAAACATAGCCTTCATCCAAAAATTATCTAGACTACTATGGACTTCCAATCATGCAACAGATTATTATAGCAGAAAATCCTTATAGTAGTTCTTCATTAATAGCCATTACTTACATGATGCACAAGCTTAAACATTAATTACTTGACAGCTCAAAACAATTGGCAAGCATCAAATTACTCAAGACAACGATCTAAAAGATTCATGTAAGCATTTTATACCACTACCACATGCATAGCATTTTTCTGGTCCAACCAAACACCAATCAACTTATTTGACAACTCTCCAAACAGATATAAGTGAAGCAAGAGAGTACTTTCTTCAAAAGAAACTGAAAGCTCTAACAAGAGATGTATGAAAAACTGAGAGCTAACAGCAATAACAGCAACTAGACAGGAATACTCAACAAGTATAAGTGAAGCACAAGAGTATTCTAATGAAAAAGTGGAGCGTGTCTCTCTCCCAAACATGAATGCTAGGATCCAACAAGTATAGCACAGCAAACAAAACAAACTGAAAACAAAAACACACTGACGCTCCAAGGAAGAGTACACTAGTATGAAGCAATAAAAATATAGCACCATTAGAGATGACCTGATAATTTGTAGATGAAGAAGGGGATGCCTTGGGCATCCCCAAGCTTAGATGCTTGAGTCTTCTTGAAATATGCTGGGGAGGTAAGCCTCCCCAACTTAAGCTCTTCACTCTTCTTGATCATGTAATATCATTCTCCTCTATCAACACTTGAAAACTTCCTTCACACCAAAACTTAACAGCTTTTCTCATTAGCAGGTTAGTGCACTAAAAGATAATACTTCAAAGTTCTAGCAAAGACAAACTCACAAGCCAACTATTTTAAACATTAGCCACTGTTACTAGGCTCAAGTGGGACTTTTACACGAAAAGAAACCACTTAAAAACTTGTAAAAGAGAGAATGCAAAATAAAAGACAGAATCTGTCAAACCAGAACAGTCTGTATGACGAATTTTTTCGAGGCACTTACGATGCTCAGATGAAAAACTTTTGAAATAATGAAAGTTGCGTAACATCATCAGGAACATGCACAAAAATTTCAGCATTTTTCGATTTTTTCTGATTTTCTACTGAATTAAACGGTGACGAACAGCAATCTGTCCCAATGCAGTCCCGAAAATAAAAACCAACTTTGCATTAGTAACTCTCCTTGGCACAACAAAACAGCAAATAAAAGATACAAAGGAGTTGCTACAGAGGTAAAACATCCTTGACTCAAGAAAACAAAAATAAAAAGCAAATAAAAACATGGGTTATCTCCCAGAAGTGCTTTTCTTTAATGCCTTTGAGCTAGGCATGAAGAGATGCATCAAGTATTGTCAAGACCAGAAAATCCAAAACCATAATTTGTCTTGACACTAGTATCATGTGAGTATTTCATCTTCTTCCTAGGGAAGTGTTCCATACCTTTCTTGAGTGGGAATTGAAATTTTATATTCCCCTCTCTCATATCAATAACAGCACCAACAGTTCTCAGAAAAGGTCTTCCCAAAACAATAGGACAAGAAGGATTGCATTCAATATCCAAAACCACAAAATCAACAGGGACAAGATTGTTATTAACCATTATCAAAACATCATCAACTTTTCCTAAAGGTTTCTTCATAGAAGAATCAGCAAAGTGAACATCCAAATGACATTTTTCCAAAGGTGCAAGCTTGAGAATATCATATAAATTTTTAGGCATAACCGAAATAAAAGAACCAAGGTCACACAAAGCATTGCATTCAAACTCACTCAGTTTCATTTTAATAACAGGTTCCCAATTATCATCTAACTTCCTAGGGATAGAAGCTTCAAGTTTTAATTTTTCTTCCCTAGCATGCATGAGAGCTTTGATAATATGTTCAGTAAAAGCCATATTTATTTTACTAGCATTAGGACTCTTAGCTAGCTTTTGCAAGAACATGATGACTTCAGTTATGTTACAATTTTCGAAATTGAAGTTGTTGTCATAAAAAACAATGGAGCAATTATCACCAACACCTCTAAAAATTTCAGCACTTTTACTAGGAACAAAAGTAGTGCTATCAGGCAATTTAAAACTTTTTGTAGAGGTAGTAGAGACATTTCCAACACTTATTATCTTTTCACTAACAGTAGGGGGCGCATTAGCATGTGAGGCATCATTTGTTTCATTAGTAAAAATAGTGCAAACTCTAACAACACTATTTTGTTCAGCAATTTCAGCTTCTCTTTCTTCTCTCTCCCATCTTTCATGAAGTTCAGCAAGCATCCTAATGTTATTATCAATTTTAATTTGGATAGCATTGAGTGTTTTACTCTCTCTAATATCACTAGGAATAGCTTTTATTTTCAGCATTTCAACATCATGAGCAAGACTATCAACTTTAGCAGCAAGAGTATCAATTTTTCCTAGCTTTTCCTCAACAGTTTTATTAAAAGTAGTTTGTGTGCTAATAAAATCCTTAAGCATGACTTCAAGATCAGAGGGCACACTTCTATTGTTACTATAGGAATTCCATAGAATTACCATAAGAGTTTACCATTAGCAGGATATGGCCTATAATTGTTGCTACCAAAATTATTCCTATAGGCATTGTTGTTGAAGTGTTATTTTTAATGAAGTTTACATCAACATTTTTCTCATCATGAGCAACCAAAGAAGCAAGAGGAATATTATTTGGATCCACAACACCATGTCCATTCGAAAGCATAGTCATAATAGCATCAACTTTATCACTCAAGGAGGAAATTTCCTCAACAGAATTTACCTTCTTACCAGTTGGAGCCCTTTCAGTGTGCCATTCAGAATAATTTACCATCATATCATCAAGAAGCTTTGTAGCAGCACCCAAGTGATGGACATAAAGGTCCCTCCAGCAGCCGAGTCCAATAAGTTCCTTGAGAAAAATTTAGTCCTGCATAAAAGGTTTGGATGATCATCCAAGTAGTCAGTCCATGAGTGGGGCAATTTTTAACCAAAGACTTCATTCTTTCCCAAGCTTGGGCAACATGCTCATTATCAAGTTGCCTAAAGTTCATAATACCACTTCTTAAAGAGATAATTTTAGCAGGAGGATAATATTTTCCAATGAAAGCATCTTTGCATTTAGTCCAGGAATCAATACTATTTCTAGGCAAAGATAGCAACCAATCTTTAGCTCTTCCTCTTAAAGAGAAAGGAAACAATTTCAGCTTAATAATCACTCTCTACCTCCTTATACTTTTGCATATCACAAAGTTCAACAAAATTGTTTAAGTGGGCAGCAGCATCATCAGTACTAACACCAGAAAATTGCTCTTTCATAACCAGATTTAACAGTGCAGGCTTAATCTCATAAAATTCTGCTTTAGAAGCAGGTGGAGCAATGGGTGTACAGATAAAATCATTGTTGTTTGTGCTATAAAGTCACACAACTTAGTATTTTCAGGATTACTCATTTTAGCAAGCCTAAAACAAGCAACAGGGCAACTCGAAATTAAAAACTAGATGCAGGAATTTAATTTTTTTGGGTTTTTGATTTTTAACAGCAAGCAAAACAAAAATAAAACAAGACAAAAAACAAAGTAAAGAGATTGGAACTGAGAGACTCCCCTTTCCAATAGCCTCCAAGTCCCCGGCAACGGCGCCAGAAAACAGCTTGATGGCTACGTGTTGGTGAACCCCAAGAGGAAGGTTATGATGTAGACAGCAGAAGTTTTCCCTTGAGAAATCTACCCAAGGTTATCAATCCAGTAGGACTTGAGATCTATTGGAAGGTTGTTGATGTTGACTCCCCCTGGCGCTAGGGAGCTTGCACCAACGTGGAATCTGCACAGACACAAACCAGAACTTTGCCCAACACGAAACAGAGAGGTTGTCAATCTCTCCGGTCTTGCAGAAACAAAGAGTTAAACGTATGGTGTGGAAAACAGCAGGAAAAACAGCAAGTAACAGGAAACAGATGATTGCAGCAGGTTGTGTAAACAGTATGAGGAAATTGGACCAGGGTCCACAGTTCACTAGTGGTGTCTCTCTCAGAACAGATAACTAGCATGTTGGGTAAACAAATTACAGCTGGGCAATTGACAAATAGAGAGGGCATAACAATGCAATACATGCCAAGATGTCTACTATGAAATCTAGTTGGGCATTACAACAAAGTACATAGACCGTTATTCCAACAGCATCTATGCCTAAATAATCCACCTTCAAGGCAGCATCCGCATGTTCAGTATTAAGTTGCTAACAACAGATTATTGCATGAAGTAAAGTGTGTAATGTAATCAATACAAGTGCCCTTGGACACTGCACCAATGTTTTATCCCTAGTAGCAACAGCACATCTACCATCTTAGACCTTTCTGTCACTGATCCAGATATCTAGAGACTGAACCCACTATCGAGCATAAATACCCCCTTTGGAGTCACAAGCATCTACTTGGCCAAAGCATCTACTAGCAACGGAGAGCATGCAAGATCAAGAGCACATAGATAAACAACTTGAATAAACATGGTATCAATATTCATCGGATCCCAGCAAACACAACATCTAGCATTACAATAAGATGATCTTGATCATGTTAGGCAGCTCACAAGATCTAAACATGGAGGCACAAGGTAGAGAGACAACCATCTAGCTACTGCTATGGACCCGTAGTTAGGTGGACTACTCACGCATCACTCCGGAGGCAGGCATGGTGATGTAGAGCCCTCCGGTGATGATCTCCCCTCCGGCAGGGTGCGGGAAGAGCTTCAAAACTCCTCCGATCTGAGATTGACGATGACGGCCGCGACGGAACTTTTCGTGGAATATGATCGACCGTAATAGGGTTTTCGCGTCGCGGAGAATATATAGGCGAAGAGGCGGCGTCGGTGGCCGAGGGGGGCCACCACGCCATAGGGGGCCGGGCCCACCCTGTGCCGCGCCCTAGTGTGGCGTGGCCCCCTGGTGGGTCTGCTCCGACTCCCCTTTGGACTCCGTGATCTCCTCATGATATTATTGACGATGTCTTTTGTTTCGTCCAATTCTGAGAATATTTCCTTAATAGATTTTCTGAAACCAAAAACACAGAAAACAGGGAACTGGCACTATGGCATCTTGTTAATAGGTTAGTCCCAGAAAATGCATAAAAATGATATAAAGTGTAACCAAAACATGTAGCAATTGATATAATAACAGCATGGAACATCAAAAATTATAGACACGTTTGAGACGTATCAATACACATATTTGGTTCGTTGTGTGCAAAAGCCAGTGAAACAGCTACAAGCTTCTTGGCAAGGTGGATTCAGACAAAGGCAAGCTGCGAAACGTAGACGACAACCAAGCAATCCATGCCTTCACCACAGGCCTCCTGAAGGGCTCAAGTCTCAGACATAAGCTCGTACGCATGCAGTCAAGGATCTCGGAGTCATGCTCGAAGTAGCAGCCATGTACGCACAGGCGGATGATGATGCACGCGATGGAGATGGCGCACATGACATGGCGCCAAGCAGGCGAGCAAGTCACAAACGCAAGGCTCCCCAGGACGACAAAGCCGGACCGTCAAACGAGGTCGCCGCCTTCGAAGGCAAAGGCGGCAACCGCAAGTGGAAAGGAAAGGGTAAAGATGGCGGCTCCAGCAAGCAACGCCTGACATACGATCAGGCAAAAGCCTTGCCCTGCCCAATCCACGCGTCCTTAGGCAAAGTTAACCACACATTAGGGGAATGCCGGTTCATGGAGGACTTCAAGAAGGACCCCGAGGTTGGCTGGAAGTCAAAAAAGAGCAAAAAGGCTGAGAAGACAAAGAAGGAAGATGATGATGGGGCATTCCATGTCCGAGGATGAGGAACCTAAGCTGGTGCGCAAAGAAAAGAAATACCCCAAGGTACATGGCCAATTGGTGTGCTTCTTAGGCACTCCTTCGGCAAAGGAAGAAAAGGCGGAGATGCGCGAGCTAAACGCCACAGTACCAGATGTTCCCCAGTATCTAGACTGGTCAGAGGAGCCAATAACTTGGGATAGAGATGATCACCCAGATCACGTACCTCACCCCGGCAAATACGCCCTTGTCGTCGACCCAATTGTCGATAACTTCAGACTCACCAAGGTGTTGATGGATGGCGGCAGCAGCCTCAACATCATCTACGCGGACACACTGAAGCGCATGAACTTGTCGGAAAGCCAGCTTGACTACAGCAAGTCAAGTTTCATGGCATCGTTCCGGGAAAGCAAGCCAAGTCAATGGGAAGCATCAAATGGAGGTTACTTTCGGACCTGAGACAAACTACCGCTCGGAGCATCTCAGGTTCGAAGTAGTCCCCTTCAAAGTGCCTACCACGCCATCTTTGGACGGCCAGCTTTCGCCAAGTTCATGGCTCGCCGTGTTACATCTACAGCAAGCTGAAGATGCCGGGACCCAACGGTACAATCACCGTCAGTGGCAACTTCAAGAAAGCAAAGGAGTGCGAGCGTGGCAACGCCGCCTTCGCTGAGGCAGTCCTCCATGCAGAGGAATTAGCCATGTTGAAAAAGGAGCTTGATACGTCGCAGCTGCCGGAGGTGTAAAGACCGCTGAGCAAGAACACTTTCAAGGCGTCCGAAGACACAAAGAAGGCGGACTGGTCCCAGGTGACAGCTCCAAGCAAGTCACCATAGGGGCAGGCTGGACGACAAATAGGAAAGCGCGCTCGTCAGGTTCCTCCGTGAGAATCAGGACATCTTTGCATGGTCGTCAGCCGACATGCCAGGTGTCCCGAGGGAACTTGCCGAGCACTCTCTTAACGTCTACGAAGGAGCCAAGCCAGTAAGCAAGGAATAAGGCGCTACGGTGAGAAGAAGCGGACAGCAATAGGGAAGGAGATCATCAAGTTGCAAGAAGCCAAGTTCATTAGGGAGGTAGTACACACTGATTGGTTGGCAAATCCTGTAATGGTTCCAAAACCTAATAAGGAAATGAGAATGTGCATTGATTATACCGGTTTGAACAAGTGCTGTCCTAAGGACCACTTTGCTTTGCCTCGTATAGATCAGGTCATAGACTCCACAGCCGGCTCCGAGCTGCTGTGCTTTTTGGATGCGTACTCCGGGTACCACCAAATCAAAATGCGAGAATCCGACCAAATCAAAACATCGTTCACTACGCCCTACGGGACCTTCTGCTACATCACGATGCCCTTCGGTCTAAAAAATGCCGGCGCAACGTATCAGCGGTGTATGCAAAGATGCCTTCACGAGCAAATTGGCCGCAATGTTCACGTCTATGTTGACGACATTGCCGTCATGTCAAGAAAGAAGGCAGATTTGCTTGACGATTTGAGAGAAACCTTTGATAGCCTCCGGGTATATAGGATGAAGCTCAACCCGAAAAAATGCGTCTTCGGGGTTCCTGCCGGCAAATTGCTTGGCTTTATCGTTTCCGAACGAGGAATAGAGTAAATCCAGAAAAAATCAAAGCGATCCTCAACATATCCAGGCCCAAGGACCTGAAGGACGTGCAGCGACTTGCCGGCTCGGCGGCTGCCGTCAGTCGTTTCATTAGCCGTCTTGGTGAGAAGGCACTGCCTCTCTACCGGCTTCTGAAGAAATCCGACAACTTTGAGTGGACAGACGAAGCAGACGCCGCCTTGCAGCAACTCAAGGACGCGTTAACGTCTGCTCCAATCTTGGCAGCTCCTCGTTCGCAGGAACCAATGCTGCTTTACATCGCGGCAACTAACTTGGTTGTTAGCGTGGTCCTGGTTGTGGAACGCAAGACGGAAAATCAGACTTGCCGGAACAACGTCCGGTTTACTTCATCAGTGAAGTATTTTCCGCCTCAAAACAGCGTTATCCGCATTACCAGAAGCTGGTCTACGGTGTTTTCTACGCCGCCAGAAATTAAGGCACTATTTCCAGGAGCATTCAATAACGGTTGTGAGCAAGGCACCTCTGGGGATATCATCAATAATACAGATGCACAGGCCGCGTTGCCAAATGGGGCATCGAACTTGCCGCCTTCGACATCACGTATAAACCCAGAACGGCCATTAAATCTCAAGCCTTAGCAGACTTTGTAGCAGATTGGACGGAGGCCATGGACGAAGTACCTCTCCCTGAAGATGCATATTGGATCATGCACTTTGATGGATCAAAAATGCTTCAGGGCTCGGGGGCTGGCATTGTTTTAAGAAACCCTCAAGGAGACAAGCTTAGTTATGTGTTACAAATTCACTTCAAGGCAACTAATAATGTTGCTGAATACGAAGCTCTCCTTCATGGTTTACACATTGCCAAGGAACTTGGCGTCCAGCGTGTCCTCTGCTACGGAGATTCAGACTTGGTGGCGCAACAGATACGTGGTACTTGGGACACAAAGAGCGAGACAATGGCGGCATATCGAGCTACCGTTGACGAATTCGCCAAATGTTTCCTAGGCTACGAGGTCCGCCACATCCCAAGAGCTCAAAATGAGGCGGCAGATACACTTGCCAGAATGGGGTCTGAACGCAAAAAGGTACCAAAAGATGTTTTCCTGGAACACCTACACAAGCCGTCAATAAAAGGAGCAGACCTCCTTGACCCAGAATCGGCAGAACCAGTTGAATGCTAGCTATGCCGTCTACTGGTAAAGCCGGATTGGACGACGCCATATTTGGACTTCCTGATCAATCAGGAGTTGCCGGACGATGAGGTTTTGAAAAGGCAAATCATAAGAAGAGCCAAGGCATTCACAATAATCAAAGGCGAATTGTACAAGCGTAGCACCACTGGTGTTTACCAACGTTGCATTTCGCCCGAAGAAGGCAGAGAACTGTTGGATGAGATACATGCTGGCGTGTGTGGACATCACGCTTCCTCACGCGCCCTTGTTTCAAAAGCCTTCCGACAAGGTTTCTACTGGTTGACAGCCAAGCAAGATGCAGAGGACATGTCAAAAGATGCAGGGGCTGCCAACTTTATGCCAGACAATCACATGCCAGCTCAGGAGCTTAAAACAATACCCATCACATGGCCTTTCGCAGTCTGGGGCTTGGACATGGTTGGTCCGTTTAAAACGGCGCCTGGTGGCTACACACATTTACTTGTGGCTGTAGACAAGTTCACCAAGTGGGTTGAAGCTAAGCCTATCAAAAAGCTAGACGGTGCCACAGCCGCAAATTTTCTGTGGGGAATAATCTCTCGGTTCGGGGTGCCTCATAGCATTATCACCGATAACGGCACTAACTTGTCGCAAGGCGAAGTTGAGGAATACTGTTATAAGCATGGTATCCGCCTAGATCTTGCCTCAGTAGCACATCCGCAGGCAAACGGTCAAGTAGAGCGTACAAATGGTTTAGTCCTACAAGGCATCAAACCACGTCTCGAAGTACCATTGCACAGAGCGGCTGGGGCTTGGGTGGATGAATTGCAATCTGTCCTTTGGAGTTTACGCACAACTCCAAACAGATCAACCAAGTTCACTCCTTTCTTCTTAGTCTATGGCGCAGAAGCAGTGTTGCCGACCGACATGATGTATGATTCTCCCAGAATTCAAGCCTACGTCCAGGAAGACGCAGAAGATGCAAGACAGGATGGCCTTGACCTACTTGATGAAGAACGAGACGTTGCTCTCGCACGATCCGCCATCTATCAGCAAAGTTTGAGGCGTTATCACAGCAGAAGAGTACGGCAACGAAGTTTTAGAGTTGGTGACCTGGTCCTCCGCCTAATCCAAGACAGGAAAGGCTTGCATAAGTTATCCCCGCCTTGGGAAGGACCTTTTGTGGTCAGTAAGGTGTTGCTCAATGGTTCTTATTACTTGGTAGACGCCGAGACGGATACAAGAAGAAGCGAGGTCGCAAGCGCAAAGGAAGGTTGACGACAAGTACGAAGAAACCAAGCGACCTTGGAACATTGAGCAGCTACGTCCTTTTTACACTTAGCAATTTCCACATTGTAATAAGTACTATATGATTATGAAATAAAAGTCTGTGGTTTGCTCATTCAGTTTTGGGATCATGCCATCTTTTGTCTTTTCTCGCAATCATATATCTGTTGTCATAAAAGTTACCGAACAAAATATTTTTGCTCCGTGCTAAGGTTCAAACTTTTTGACATTTGCCGTCTGCCGGCTAAAAAAGCAAACAATCTTTGCACCGCCTAATATGCTATCTGTCTGTTTGTGTGTGGGTCGCCTAGTAGTATGTCGTTGGCACCAACATGCTGGCTTTGGTCTCTGAGTCTAAATTAGTTGGTATTGCACCTGGTTGGCTCAGCTAAAGTAACTAAGATGAGGTTCCGCCAACATATGAAAAAGCTAAACATGCAAACGAGATACATATTAAGGCGGGCCACTTAAATAAGCCTACCGCCAAGTGTAGCATAAAAGTTGGCCCAGAATATTTACAAACCCAAAATATAAATAAGTTTTTTGCGTTAACAGATTAACGCAGTGTTTGTGCTACCATTGCAGGAGGACAGTCAAGGAGTTGCCGCCTTGGTGGAGGTGGTTGGAGATCCTGGGGGCTGACGCCGGCATCCTTGGGGCTGGCTCCGCCATCCTGGGGGCTGCGCTCGTCAGCCGGCTTCGCCTTCTCCGCCTACGGCAGCTTCAGGATCCGCCAAGGGGGATCGGCTATGGCAACATGTGGATCCGGGTGTTCCTTGTAGAACTTGCGGATGTCAACCATGTTGGCAACCCGGGTCGCATAGCCTCGAACAGACCGCAGCACGTCCTGCATCACGATGGCTTGGTTGTTTTCGTCTTCGGTGGGGAAGTACTCGGTGACTTGATGAATATCAGCCTCCGGATACCACACCGCCGTCATCGCCAATGCCAACTTGGCGCCGCCTCGTGCTGCTGATCGTAGCGTGCCGTCATGTTCGGTTGCCGCCTTCTCCAGCAAGTCCGGCAAGGCATCGAAGTTGACGGGATCGCCGTCCTCGCCAGGGTAGAACTTGGCGGCAAACGCTTTGCCCGCACCGACAATCTGGTTGACGATTTCGCCAACTTCAAGATACGGGCAAGGCGCGGCGTCGTAGCCATGTCATCACCCAGATTAGCCGGCACTGCACAAATGCAAACAGTTACACACTGCAGCTTGAAATTTCAAGAGTTCAAAGTACAAAGAAGGATGAAGGGTTAGAGACGTACCCAAGACATGCTCGTGGATGGCGTTGACCTCGTCCAGATGGTTCTCAAGTGTTTCCTGAGCTAGCTGGACTGCCTGTGACAGTTGTTCCTGCCGCTTTGGCATTCTTGTTCACCTGGTCGAGGTTGTTGCTCATGGCTTCAAGTTGTCCCGTCAACTTGCTAACCTCGGCGGCATGGGCCAGCTCCCGTCCTCCAGCTCCTTGGCATGATCCGCCTTCAGCTTTGACACCAATTCGCAAGATCTGCAGCTTCGTTCATCAAAGCTTGCATGTCAGTGGAGTTCTTGAGAATATCTTGCGCAGTGTTTAGTAATTCTACAAATAAAGAGAAAGACGACTAAAATACTTGTCAAAAAAGCAAAAGAAGTCGGACGAAAAGAAGGCAAAGAAAACTTTGTCACCTTCATCCTTTTTGCGAGCCTCTTCCAAGCTCGCAATCTGGCCGTTTTTCATCTCCACGTCCTGCTGCAGTTGCTGATTCTTTGTTTTTCTTCTCTTGAGCACGGAACAACTCAAGATTAGAAGCAAGAACGGCCTGCATACATGAAGACAACGTTGAATTAGCACTATATAGTCAACGAGACCACTTTGCCGGCTAAAATATTTTTAGCCGCCAAAGTGCTCGGGGGCTGGACTATAGGTAATTACCTCAAGTTGACCGTGCAGGGCTCGTGGAGATCATCCATGTGCGAGTACCATTTGCGGGTACCTTCGCGCATGGTCCTCAGCGTTTGCCGAGGGTCTTGTAATCCTTTGCCAGATTGGGAGCTGGGTGGAGGATGATCCGCCATGGCCAGCCGCCATCTCGTCATCCATCTCCTGCTTCATGGCAATAAATCGAGCGGCATCATTAGCCGAAGCTTCAGCCGTCTTGGAAGTAGTGGGTCCGGCAACCGACTTTTGCCCGCCATCTTCTCCGAAGCCGCCTCTGCGGTACCAGCAGCTGTGTACGTTCCCTGGCATACAACCACGGGAACGCCAACTGTAGGCGTTGCTGGCGCAGTGGCTGGAGAAGACCGTGGTGGCTTGCCCCTACCAGCAGAAATCTTCAAGTTGGAGTGGAGCTTGGGCATGGCAGGCTTGCCCCTGTAAGCAGAAAAGTGCAGTTCCTCGGTAAGAACTTATATCAAAATGGCTAAGTCAGGGAAAGCAAAAACTTGCCTACCGTTTGAATGGGATATTCTCCCCCAAGGTCTCATCCTCTGCCTCGCAGAGGTGGCCGCCTTCTTCCTCTTCTCCAAATCCTTGGTGGAGCTACCAGCTTTGCGCTTCTTCGATTGCTAGCACCGGTGTCGTACCAGTTAGGAGCCAAGTCTTCATCCCCCAAGGTTTGCAGCTGAAAAGGAAAAAGACAGAATGTTAATTCATTACCCAGTGGGCAAAGATGCCAAGGAAATGACAAAGTAGCTCTGGCTTATCACTGGGGCTGGGTTATCATGGGTGAACATGGCGACATCTTCCGCCGCCTTCACCGACAAGGCTTCACAAGCTCTCTGAGCCAGTATTCTAGTGCATCTTGGTCAAGGGTGCTGTTGCCGGCGTCATCCGCCTTGTACTCGCACATCTTCAGTGGACGATGGCAGAGTGGCATTATCTTCCTCGACACCCAGCAGATGACGGTGTCAACTCCGTCAAGTTGCGGAGCCTTCATCGTCTTCGTCAAGAACTCGATCCGCCTGACGGCAATTCGAAGCTCAGCCACAAGCTGCTAAGCGGCACCTTTGCCGTCCAATAGGCCTTGTGGGTTGGCGGACCGTTGACAAAAACAGGCATCCCCTGTGTTGTGCCGGGTGTTGGGATGTCCTTGCAGTAGAAAAAGGTGCTGGTCCAGTGCTTCACCGACTCGATGTATGGGATCTTTGGGTACCAGTCGGGTTGGCGGCAGTTGAAGGTTACGCTACCGCAGTTGCCAGATGGCCGCCTGGTATAGTTTGCCGGCGGCATAGGAAGCGGTACTTGAATAGCACTATGGACGCGGCTATGCCTAAGTACCCTTCACACAAAGCCTGAAAGCCGGCTAGCACTAGGATACTGTTGGGCGCTATGTTGTGCGGCTGCAGCCCGTAGAAACTAAGCACCGCCAGAAAGAAGGCAAAAAGCGACAAAGACATACCGCGGAGGAAATGCGACGCCAACATGATGCGCTCACCGTCTTGCGGGTCAGGGACTGCCTCGTCGCCTGGAACCCTCCAGGAGCATTCCGTCTTGGGCGGTATGTAGCCGCCTTCCTCCAGCTCTTTCAAATAAGCTGACGTCACAACTGACGGCAGCCAATACCTGGAGCCAAGGTCCGCCGTCTCCTCTTCATCCTCGGCGGCGTCGTCGTCGGCGGCAGCTTCTATCCCCACCGTGGCCTCAACGCTGGTCTCCGTTAGGGATGGGAGCGGGAGGTAGGAGTGGACGCTGCAGGGGCCACCGGAGTTGGAGAAGAAGAGGAAACCTCACCCGAGGCCACGGTGGGGACAGGAGAGGTCACCGGCGTGCTCGCGGGAATTGCCGCAGCCACTGGCGCAGATCCAGATCCAACCGTGGCCGCCGAGGTCGCAGCCAGCGCCACCGCCGCTGAATCTTGCGGAGAAGTGCTCGCCATTTGCCGTAGAGGCTCTACTCGTACTCGCCGGAGTTGAGTGCGGGGAGAGGAGAGCTCGAGAAGCTGAGGAGGCCGCAGTGGATGCGAATGGGGAAGAAGCTCGAGCCCGATGCGCCCTTTGAGTATTTATCTCTCCGCTTAAAGATCTGTGTGCGAGATTGGGGGGACGCACGATCTCCGCCACGTGCCCACGATTTGCACGTCGTGGCAACAGTGTCTGTGGCCTTCTCCCCGATTCTCGTGCGTAGTGGAGAAGTAATCATGATGCATGCCTAGTCCAAACTGTCGTGGACTGCTTGACGTCATCCGTCAACGTTTGACGGAACCGGTCAAAGGACAAGACTGGTGCCGGAAAGATTCCTGACAATGGTCAGGCCGTCTTTCCCATGTTGGCGGCAGACCATCCGACTACTTTAGGTGGATCGCCTCTTATTTCAACTTTGGAATGCTTCAAGCTCTTCAGCCGCCTACAAGACAAGACGGAAGTTGCTGACAAAAGAAGACGGCGTCTGAAGAACTCGAACCCTTCCAGGGGCTAATGTTGGGGATATACCTACTAGGGGTATGACCAGCATGGATCAATCCGGCTAGTCCCGGGTGGCCCGTAGTGGTGGTAAAGGCTTTGCCTGCCGGGCGGCCCAGATAGCTGATGACCAAGGAAGGCGGATGCCGGCAAGGAGGAGGCCCAAGACTGAAGCCCACGAAGCCACCATGACCAAGACGGAAGGCGGCAGACTTGCCGGCTAGGTTTAGGACTCTGTATACTTGCCGGATACGTAATCTCCTTGTAACCCTAGGTCCGGCCGCCTATATAAGCCGGACCACGGGAAGCCTTTAGGGCATACTTTCATCCAACCAACCGATCGATACCTTTCATACTCATTGTAACCTGTACCTCGGCTATTTGCCTCATAGTGAATTATAGCAGCACGTAGGGCTCCGCCACCGCCGTGGAGCCTGAAGCTGGGTAAACTACCGTGTACAATCCCGACGTCGACGACGTCCACCTTCTTGCCCTACGTTCACCCTCGGCTAGCAGGACCCGTCTCCTATCCAAGATGCCGATACGACGACAAAAGGGCTATCACGTGTTGTGATAGAAAATGCATCGAGGGAGATGGGTATGAAACCCACATGAGTTACTGTCGGGGATGTAACCCCGGGTACCCCAGAGTTGGTGGTGCTGTTGAATTAATAAAAGAGAGAAACAATGAATAAGCAATCAAAGGATAAAGAGAAAGGAGAAAAAACAGTCCTGGGCCGAGATATCAGGCCTCGAATGGCCAGCAGCCTCGGCTGGGCCGAGATGCACCCAGCCTCGGCAGATCTGAGATGTGCCTAGTGCCCTGGGCGGTGCCGAGTTAACCATCGCTCGTGGGCGGACCGAATCATCCATCTCAGTGGGCCATCATAGGCAGTCCCGGAGTGGGCCGAGGTTTCCCAGATCTTGGTCGAACAGGCATGTCGTAGCTTCGGGGGGGGGCGAGCTAGTGCCAGCGTCGGTGGGCTGAGCCCCCCCCCCCCAGCATCGGTAGGACCGAGTTAAGCTGCAGTCTTGGCTGGGCCGGCCACGTCACCTCGCTGCAATCTCGGCTAGGCCGAGTTAGTCTGCAACTCGGGTGGGCCGAGTCAATGTCTCCCGCCTCGGAGCGGGCCGATCGAGTTATGCTCCAGTATGGACCAACACATTGACTCTTCAGCTGCTGCCAGGAGCGGACCGAGACGTCTCCCGCCTCGGTTGGGATTCAGGCGGGACGAGTCGGTCTGCACTTCGGCTGCGGCCATGGTCCAGTGTATCAGTACCTCAGCTGCTCTGTGGACCAAGGTATCTCCATACCTCGGCAGCAACCTCCGGGAGCGCCACCTCTACGTCGACATGTCCGCACCTCCGACATCCCGGTCACTTCCTCGACACGTACAAGATTCCCCTGCCACTTACCGCAGATCCCAGAGACAGGAGCTAGAAGACAAGGACAAGACAGGCCACGCCCATCCTGGACGTGGCTACAGTGTAGCCCTGTGATGCTGGAACAGTGCGGACAAGACCCCAGTAGTCATGTCAGCTACAGTGTACAGTGCACCGTACTCTTTGTCTGCTGGTCCCCTCGCTTGTCCCCTGGGCACCTATAAAAGGGCACCAGGGGGAAGAGGCTCGAGGGAGTCTCGCACTGACTCATCAGCCGCCTACGGGCTCGCTCTCTTCTTCTCCCCCTGCTCACATGGAGCTCTTCCTAGCTAAGACCTCTTAGAGGCAACATACACTCAGCTCATGGAGCACTTGTATCGATCATATACAGAGGGAGAAATACACCAGTTAGGCTAGATGCTGCAGTAGGGGTTTTATCTCTCACGAGAGCCCCGAAGCAGGGTAAATCCTTGTGTTCGTTTGTTCTTCCGTGTGCGCTGTTCAGCGCGCTATCCCTCCCCGAATCCTCTAGCGTCCATCGGCCCCAAACTCAAGCCTACCCTAGGCATCTGTTGTTTCATACCACGACAGTTGGCGCCCACCGTGGGGCTGGTAGTGGCGCTTGCTGGATTAAATTCGGACGGGACCTTTTTTGTTGACTTGGGAACTCGACTCTGGCATCATCCCCGGGTTAACAGAAGTCAAACCGGCATCCGCTTGTCAAAACCAAGATGACTTGGTAAAATACGGGTTGAGTTGGTCAGAGCCGGCATAGGAGTATCCAAATCCGGCGTGTGTTAGCCAAATCCGAGTTAAGTGGGTCAAATCCGAGTTACACACAGCCAGATCCGAGATACACACAGCCCAGACCGAGTTAAATAAATCCCAGGCCGACATATCCATCAGCTGGGCCGAGTCAGTTATACCTCGGCTGACCCGAGTCTTTTTATCTCGGCAGCCCGAGTCTTTTTACCTCGGACTGGGCCAACTTCTATTTTACCTCGGTGCAGGCCGGCATCTCCCGAGACATTCAGACCTCGGATGGGCCATTGGACCAGGACATCCAGACCCCGGGTTGACCGGCTTGACCAGCTTCGCCCAGGCCGAGTCACCCGCGCCTCGCCCGTGCTGCCTCGACCTTGGAAGCTCAGCCTCGAGCTCGTCCGAGCCTTGCTCGCCTCAGGGCGTCCCCGGCGCCGGATTCCCCGCGCCCGGCCGCCCTCGCCATGGCCGGCCCCGGCCTCGCCTTCGGCTCCTCCGCGCAGCTGCGCCCGCGCCAGACCCGCCTTGGCCGGTGCCATCCCGGAGCTCCTCGCCCGCAACCTCGCCGCCCCGGCGCCTCCTGCGCTCGACCGCGCCTCCGGCTCCTCTGACCTCGCCTCGGCCGCCCCAAGCTTGCCTCCATCCCGGGCCTATCCCGGCCTCCTCCAGCTCCGCCCTGTGCCGGCTCCCCGGCGCGGCTCCGTTTCGCCGACCTTGGCCGCGCGTCTCTGCGGCCTGGCGGATAGCGCCTCGACTCCGGTCTCCTGGTCGGCCGCGTCGCCGACATCTGGCTGGCTGGTGCCGGAAGCCCGCGCCTCCATCCTGGCTGTCTCCTGCGGGAGGAGGATAAAGAAGAAAGAAAAAGAAAATAAAAAGAGAAGAGTTAAGAAAAAGAGAGGCCGACACGGGAGTGTCGGATCAGAGAAAGTGACTCGGTCAGATTGAGTCGGGCAGGCATAGAAATATGCCGGCCGGCGTCAAAATTATGTTTCTGGCCGAGATAAAAGGATGATATCTCGGCTCCGTTTGGTTGGCCGAGTGAGACATGCCCGGTTCTACCCCTGCAGGTTTCTTCCGCCGCCTGCACTAATTTGATCTGCTGGACAGAGCGCCCCGAATCAGTCGTCTCCAGGCTATCTGTGTTTAGTGTCTCACCTGTTGGATGTCTAGCCTGGGCCCACTGGTACGCCTCCATCCAGTCTGCATCGACAATGCAATGTAAGTATTTACAATATTTGGTTTTGTACCGCACGCTCTTAGATAGTCTCGAACAGTATTTGGGGACTACCCCCTCGTATCTTGCTTAGTTGTTTTCCCCGGGGGCAAGATGTCTTGACCCGGGGACTGGACAGCCAGTCCAGTTTTGTTTTATCTCTTAGACAAGAAAACTGACTCGGGGACTCGGTTGAGTTCGAGTCTGTACCCTGTTGCATAGTTTTGTTGCTAGACATAATTTTGTATGTTAAATAGAGTTGTTGTTCCCGTTAAGTATTCATTATATATATATATGATTGAACTAACTTTGAAAGGTGATATCGATTTACCGAGAGAATATTTATCCTCGAGATTATGGTTTTATTGGTTATCTCGGATTACCCAAAATATCATGGCAGTATCGGTATTCTCCAGATAGCCGTTTATGTCGGTTCGCCAAAATATCACAGCATTTATCTCATATCAACGAGCGTCTCTTAATTGCTGTCTTTATCGGCTTAATCAATTATCATGATTCTTCAGTTATCCGAGCTTACCAGAGTATCATAGCTTCTTTATCTGATCTCACTGAGTGTTACGTGTTGAGAAATGTCTCAGCTCGTCATCTGACACATGCCCATGAAGGCAAAATGTCAGTTTAGCCCATGCAGGTTATATGTTGGTTCAGCTAAGGCTGCCAGCATATCTTTATGGTGAAAACCGATATTTAAGAGATATATGAGATATGTCCGTGCAGACATATGCTCTGAGACATATGAAATATGCCCAGAGAGGTCGAGATACCGAGACATATGAAATATGCCCAGAAAGGCGGAGATACTGAGACATATGAAATATGCCCAGAGAGGCCGAGATACCGAGACATATGAGATAAGTCTGTGCAGACATATGCCTTCGGTAGTGCCCAGAGTGGCTGAAAACTGACATATGAGATATGCCCGTGCAGGTTTATGTCGGCCCAGCTAATGCTGGCGACATGCGCCTTCGATAATGCCCGGAATGGCAAAAAACTGGGGTATGGTGATGCCCATGCGGGCAGCTTGAAATTATTTTTCTGAGGATGGCTGTTGTTGGTTTCGACGAGGTCTAGGTTGGCATTAACTCTGTGATACTTTGTTTTTGTAAGTCTGTGCGCGACTCTGCGAGTCCCCCACAGCCTCCGGGACTAATGTCGGGGATGTAACCCCGGGTACCCCAGAGTTGGTGGTGCTGTTGAATTTATAAAAGAGAGAAACCGTGAATAAGCAATCAAAGGATAAAGAGAAAGGAGAAAAAACATTCCTGGGCCGAGAAATCAGGCCTCGGATGGCCAGCAGCCTCGGCTGGGCCGAGATGCACCAAGCCTCGGCGGATCTGAGATGTGCCTAGCGCCCTGGGCGGTGCCGAGTTAACTATCGCTCGTGGGCGGACCGAATCATCCATCTCGGTGGGCCGGCATAGGTAGTCCCGGAGTGGGCCGAGGTTTCCCAGATCTCGGTCGAACAGGCACGTCATAGCTTCGGGCGGGCCGAGCTAGTGCCAGCGTCGGTGGGCCGAGCCCGCCCCAGCATCAGTAGGACCGAGTTAAGCTGCAGTCTCGGCCGGGCCGGCCACGTCACCTCGCTGCAATCTCGGGTGGGCCAAGTTAGTCTGCAACTCGGGTGGGCCGAGTCAATGTCTCCCGCCTCGGAGCAGGCCGATCGAGTTATGCTCCAGTCTGGACCGACACATCGACTCTTCAGCTACTGCCAGGAGCGGACCGAGACGTCTCCCGCCTCGGTTGGGATTCAGGCGGGACGAGTCGGTCTGCACTTCGGCTGCGGCCATGGTCTAGTGTATCAGTACCTCAGCTGCTCTGTGGACCGAGGTATCTCCATACCTCGGCAGCAACCTCTGGGAGCGCCACCTCTACGTCGACATGTCCGCACCTCCGACATCCCGGTCACTTCCTCGACACGTACAAGATTCCCCTGCCACTTACCGAAGATCCCGGAGACAAGAGCTAGAAGATAAGGACAAGGACAAGGACAAGACAGGCCACGCCCATCCTGGACGTGGCTACAGTGTAGCCCTGTGACGCTGGAATAGTGCGGACAAGACCCCAATAGTCATGTCAGCTACAGTGTACAGTGCACCGTACTCTTTGTCTGCTGGTCCCCTCGCTTGTCCCCTGGGCACCTATATAAAGTGCACCAGGGGGAAGAGGCTCCAGGGAGTCCCGCACGGACTCATCAGCCGCCTACGGGCTCGCTCTCTTCTTCTCCCCCCGCTCACATGGAGCTCTTCCTAGCTAAGACCTCTTAGAGGCAACATACACTCAGCTCATGGAGCACTTGTATCGATCATATACAGAGGGAGAAATACACCAGTTAGGCTAGATGCTGCAGTAGGGGTTTTATCTCTCACGAGAGCCCCGAAGCAGGGTAAATCCTTGTGTTCGTTTGTTCTTCCGTGTGCGCTGTTCAGCGCGCTATCCCTCCCCGAATCCTCTAGCGTCCATCGGCTCCAAACTCAAGCCTACCCCTAGACATCTGTTGTTTCATACCACGACATTTAAACCCAACCTATGTGATCTGAGATCCCGTGAAGTAGAACCTGGGAAAACAACCTAGTGGTTAACTGAGGAGAGTATTTTTACTAACCCACTCCGCTGGAGATGCACTACTCTCGGTAACTGTATGGCAGGTTGACATTTGTCTTAATGTGTTCCAAGGCTTTATATAAGCAAGATATTATCCTACAGAGCGATCTTTGGAGGAACACACCTATATGAGCCTGACTGCTGGTCACAGTCTATGAGATTAGGTTAATGTCTAATAAGTTCATGAATAGGCCAAGAGTGTGACTAATATACTCCACCCGAGGGGTCAGCCTTCGGCAGCCTAGTACTGGTAAGACATTTGGTGAAACTACTTTACACCAAACTGACAATTCAAGGCATAGTCCATTGTCAGTTGTGAAGGAGTGTAGCTATTTGCTCGAGGTGGATGTTCAACCTTAACGGGTCTCCACTGAAAATACTGGTATATCAAAACAGTGTTTGGAACAGAGGACAACATCATAGGTCTTTGGGATATGGCGGGGGATTGTTGAAATATTGGGGTGGGCTTTAGGCCCATCTAGCAATTTCAGAAAAATCGCTAAAGACCCATGCTGTCATGGCAAGTGGTGGGAGTTTAATCCCACATGGCTAGTTGGGAGAGATGTACACCAACTTATAAGGTGAGTTCTTCTCCCACATGTATGAGTTGGTTGTGAAGTGAAGGGAGGCCCTCCAAACGCGTGCTCCTCCTCCTCCGCCGCCCGCCTCGCCTCGCCTCGCCAAGATGCGCGCGCCGCGGGTTGCGGGAATCTCGCCGAGCCGATGTATTCTTTTTGTCACGCAATGCGAAATGAATACGAGCTGAAATGTTTTGTCTTAAGTACTCTTAAGTACGGGTGTTACCAGAATTCATTGTGATTCATTACGGGCGTTTCTGTTGGACCTCTCGCCTCCTCCTCTGCGCCTATATGAGAGAGGTCGCTCCTCTCTCCAGAAATACAGAACAGATCACATCTGCTCGCGCCGTCACCATCGTTTCTCTCTCTGTTGCTGCCACCGGTGATCCCATCCCGTCTACCGCGTACACGGCTGACGGGAGAGCAGGCCTCGGAAATCCCGCCTCTCCACATCCTGTACGGAGAGGGGCGATTATGTTTTTGGGGAGCGTCTCTTACGCGACTGCTCGCTTCTGTTCGTCTACTACATCTGCATCAACTATGTCCGCGTCGCCTTCGTCATCAACATGTCCACCGACGCTGAGAGACTCACCAACGAGAAGGCTGCTGCTGACAAGAGGATCGCCGACGAGGCGACCGCCTCCGCTGCTGTGTCCAACTGGCCTACTGGAGGGTATAACACGTTTATCCCTCTCATGTTTATTTCCATGTCTACATTACTAGTGATTTGTATAGATGTTTCTACTATCTATCTAGTACATGCTTATATCATCAAGTTTCAGTATGTCATTAGCACTGCTTATGTCATGCTCATGATTTATGCTTGGATTAATTTAATCGAACAATTGCTTATATACTCAACATAAATCACAACTGCAAGTGGAACACAATTTTTTATTAAGTGGAACTAAGTATTGCGCCCCAATTTATACAGATGTCGTGCAATATTTAAGGAGGAAATGAATCTGCTGAAATTCAGAGCAACCAGGAAGGCTTATGACAATTTTGCGGCGGCCTGGGTGGACAATTTTATTTGAATTTTATTTTCTATCTCTATTACAATCCTCTTGTACTTAGATGCTTTTACTTTCCTGTACCCTAAACCCTGAAAATCAATAAAAATCTGCAGTACGCAAGTATTGTTTTTCGTTTCAAAAAAGTACATTCGACTATAATTCGATGTAAATTTTTGTTACATCAAGTTTATGCTCATAAAACAAATCATGACTACAAGAGAAATAGGGAAATTCAAAATTCTAGAGTAAAATTAGTCTCAAGAATTATCACATAAATCTTCGGGGAAGGAAAAAAAACGTCCGAAGATATTGAAGTAAATAGACATGTGCAAATAAAAAATTCGCTTAAAAGAGAACCATGAGAAAACAAAATAAAAACGAAAAATGCACAGAAGAAACAGAGACATGAGGAAGAAATGCAAAACCATTCTCACTAATTGTGTAGAGAAAAAAATCGTAAAAAAAAAAAATCTGTAGAAAAAACATGCTTTGTAGTGGGCAGGCCGAACTCCGAAGTAATCTAGGCATGACGGCCCAGGGCCTGTCCACCGTTCTCTTCCAGAGATTCTCTCGCTCGCTCGTTCCGGCCAGCAGAAGCGAGCGCTCTGACCAGAGTAGCGCCGCCGCAGCAGCTGTCCCTCAATGGATCTGGTGGTGGTCGGCGAAAGCGGCGACGGCGCTTGGATGCCAATGCGGTGTCGAGATCGAGGCGGCGTTGAGGCATCGCGTCTTTCCTGCTTCCTGGCCCGAACGTGACAGAGGGTATCCCGCGGTTTCGTTTACTCCCATCGAATCTACTCCCTCCGTTCGGAAAAGGATGTCACAAAAATGATCTGTGACATCCTTTTCCGAACGGAGGGAGTATATCCATCTTGTCAGGTTAGCTAGCTTCGGAAATTTTTGCTTGGAGAATGGAACCACTGTTATGAATCGATTCAGCATATGCCAAATAGTCCTTTAATCCGGCCATATATCATACTCGCCATACTGCTGATGCTTATGCTTATGATTTTACTGCAAAAGCTTCTATGGTTGGATGAATAATCTACCTTGCATCACCTCTTTATTTGTACACGAGTATTAAAAAATTTACGCAAAGATAAACTCCAACCTAAAATGTACCGTACTTCACAGTTTTTTTTTTGAAACGAGGCAAAAGTTTTGCCTTTTATATTGTACCGTACTTCACAGTTCATCATCAATGAACACAAACTTGTAACTAATAACAGAGACATCCACATATGATTCAGCATTTCGGTATGCACAATAAGTAGTCATCTTTTGCTGTCTGAACATGAGGAGATTTTCTTCCTCTCATGCCAATTAACCAAAGGTATGTGTAAATTTCAGTTAGAACTTTAGTGTTAAACAGGAGGAGCCCCTTAAGGAAAGCAACAGTATAAACCACAGCATGCAGAATGGTAAGAAACTATCTGCCCTGTAGAGCAGACACGGTCGCATCATTAAAACTAGGTGGCTCCTCTTATGTGGAAATACGCTGGATGCTTATGTTCAGGCAGGGCCATACTTTCGCTCCTTAACATAGCAACTACACTTGTTGTGGTGGGTCTATCAGCATCAGCTGATTCTCTTGCACGCACACAACAATGCGACGTTGATACACCTCATCGTCTCTAATGCGTGAAACTCTGAAACTAGCGATGCAAAATCGAGCCATCTTTCCTCTTTCCACAGCTTCCACGCCTTGCAGAAGTTTAGATACATATTAAATAATGATATTAGATGATCGAAATAATTTTATGTAATGGATACAGAAAATACTTACATATCCAAGAAGGTTAAAGAAGTCCCCAAATTGATGGAAACATGAGTTTCGTTTCCCATTGATGATCTCAAGCATTAGGACACCAACGCTGAATATATCAAATTTGATCGAGAAGGGATCCTCTGAAGCATTCACGGGACGGGAGCCATATACCCACTGAAAATTTTAGGTAAAAATAAATTTCAGCAATATTTTGTATTTAGCTGACTTGTGTAGCATAGAATAATTTGTAAGAAGAGCTTGCTATGTCCCAGCAATCCTTTTTGTGGTTCCTTCAGTATCATTGGAGCTGAATATTTTTGCAAGCCCAAAAAAGCTGATATTATAGGATTCATTTCACTGTCCAAAAGAATGTTGCTTGCTGTAAGATCTCTATGTATGACACGTAAACGGCAGTTTTTATGCAAATATAGAAGTCCTTGTGCTATCCCTTGATAATTGCTTTCCTTCGATTCAATTTAAGAAAGATCTTTTAGTTTCATCTGCACATTAGTTGACAATTTATGTATTAGCTGCCAGAAATAACCCATAGTTTGTAAAAGTAGATTGCAAGCAGTATACCAAAGATAAGAAGTCCAAGATTTATTTGGCAAATATTCGTAGATCAATATTTTCTCCTCCCCTGCGAGCAACATCCCAACAATCTAACCAAATTTGTGTGCCGGAGCTTGGCAATGAAATGGACTTCATTTTTTAACTCCGTGAAACCTTGACCGGACTGTGAAGCAAGTCTCTTAATTGCTCTCTCCAAACCTTTCGGAAGCTGGCCCTGTGGAGGTTTGAAGAGTTTGACTAGCGATATTATCTTGCCAAATGAAGTTTTTTTTACTTATCTTCCTACCCCCATGATTGTGAGTAACATTAAAGCTACATATGTAAATCTTTGTTGCATCTGATAATCCTGATGCCTACACCTAGCTTAGCTTTGTTTTCATTTTAGCAAATAATACGGCATGTGCATGAGGTTGTTTGTGCCATGATCTTTTCTTCCTTTGATTTAGCTACTTGTTAGGGTGGCGTGTGTGTAATTTGTTTATGGTGGCGAAGTAGGGAGCTGGACGAGTGGTCGTGGGATGGCGCGTCCGGTTAGCTCAGACATGCCCAATTTTTGGCTTTCGGTTTATCTGTAATCAAACGGTATTAGGCCGCATAAATAACAGAGAAAAGAATAGAAAAGCTGCAAGTTTGCACGCAGCGCAAAATATCTGAAGTTTGTTTGAATTTTTATCATGTAGCAGAGTTTGTAAACTAAGTTTGATCTCCCAGAGTTCTTAAACTAATTAGTTTGATGTTTCTCTAAACTAATTAACCAAATTACTGAACTAATTAACCACTAAATAGTATTGTGGGTTTTGCTAGAGGCTGGGGCCATCGGCAAAAGAGACACGACATGAGGTGTTAGTCGTAGCTGAAAGCTGAAAATATTAGTGCAAATGTCCCTTTAGCATGTTGCCACTCTTTCATAAACGTAAAATTCCAAATGCTTGTGCTATTTGTGAACAGACTTGATGTCATTCCACAAAATACACACCTTGCAAAAAATAATTGAACGGAGCTCTATGAGTTCTAATAAAAGAAAGCAGAGCACTGAGAGCTAGGAGCCATCTTTTATTCACATTTCCATATAGCTGCACAACAAAAATGTATATTTGTCAAGATTATTTTGACGCAAGTCGTAGCTGAGAGTCATTTCAAATATTTTTTATTCACATTTCGATATAGCTGCACAACAAAAAAAAATCTATGTTTTCAAGACTAGTTCTACACAAAAGCTAAAATAAGAAAAACAGACCAGCAAAAACTTCAAATCGTACTAACAAAGAAAAAACCCATCAATTTGCCACATTGTGTGTCTCAGATGACCAAACTGGGCACCATCATTTGCTCCTGGACCTCCAATCTATGATTGCCGACCGGAGCGAGTGGTTGGGTATGAGACTCCTGCTCTGCAACCTCAGGTTCGTCATCGGCGACTTGCCCTTCATGCTCAGCCATATCTCGATCGCCCTCCGGTCGTATGTGTACCCGTCGGAGGCGACGACTGGATCCACCATCACCTCCTGAAGAATGGGGCAGAGGAAATGGCCTGGAGGTGCCACAGGCACTGACCGGAGAAGAAGAGCTGCCTTAGCAGCGACGTCCTTGATCCGCTCCAGTGCCGGCAGGACGTGCTCGTGCAGCCCGGGTCGGTCCCTACGCCGCATCTCGGCGCACCGGAGCGCCAGCGCCGCCAGCTCCCGTGCCTCCTCCAACGGCCACTCCCCGGCGGCATCGTCCAGCATGTCCGCAAAGGCGCCGCCGCCTTCATCCAGCGCGGTCTCGACGGCGTGGGCGAGCCCCAGAGGCGACGTTCTCCCGGTCAGCAACTGCAGCACCACGACGCCGAGGGCGTACACGTCGGACTTGCCCGACAAGGCGCCGGTGCGCTGGTACTCCGGGTCGATGTAGCAGAACGTTCCCACCGGTGCCGTGTTCTTGACCATCGTCGAATACGGATACGGGCCTCCTCCTCCTCCTGTGGCTCCGGCCGCTGGGCGGAGCAGCGCCGTCGAGAGGCCGACGTCGCCGACTTTGCTGGCGAGGTTCCGGTCGAGCAGGATGTTGGCCGGCTTCAGGTCGCGGTGGATGATGGGGTCTGGCCTCGCGCTGTGGAGGAACGCGACTGCGGTGGCCACCTCCCAGGCGATGCGGATTCGGTCGTACCAGGCGAGTGGTGGCGTGCCGTTCCGGCGGTGGTGGAGCATGTCGTCCAGGCTGCCATTCTCCATGTGCTCGTACACCACGCAGCCGTGCTCCGGGCAGGCTCCCAGTAGCAGCAGCAGGTGAGGGTGCCGGATCTTGCCCAGGACCTCAAGCTGCACCAGATATGGATGAGTAGTTGCAAAACATATGTGCTTTAGAAAAAAAGATTTGCTGATTTAGTGATGACTTGCAGTCCATTTAGACGGAGATTTTTTTTCTTAATGCGTGAAATGGGTTTTGCAACAAAGTTAAATCACATTAATATTTATCCTCACAGCTTTTATTTAGTTTTCATATTGTTGGTTAAAAAAATGACATGAGAGCACAGGCACGACTACTAGTAAAAAAGGACCATGCCAAACAAAACAACATTGATTAACATAAAGTCGTGATGTAGTCAACAGTGATATTGTTTCGAGATTTCATAGCGATGGGCACGTTAAAAAGGATCATAAATCAAAAGATATTTATTTTCCCTGCAAAAATAGATATTTGCAGGCAAGATTTGAAGTCAAATTGAAAATAAGAACTACTCATTCCATGTATAGCCTAGCAAGATAGAAGATAAATAGCTCAACTAACAAATTTATAGTTCTCCTGAGTTATCATTGTGCTTTAATTGAAATCTTATACACATTCTCATTTCAATAACCTTGAAAGTGCATATTAGCCCTATATAGGCATTTATAGGCTCCCACCTATTAAGAGGTAATGGTACATTGGATCATCCAAAGGTATTGGGTTTTACTCCATAATAAATTGGGAGCGTCTTAATATTTCTCTTTTTTTATTTGTTAAAGATCACCCTTTAACTTAGGAGTATCTTAAGATTTCTCAGTTTTCTTTGTTAAACATCACTCCTTGGTTTAATGAGCAGCTAGAAAATAAAAAAGTGTGTTGGCAAGTAAAATATAGTACCTCCTGCTGTAACTGCTGAGATCCACAACCTTCAAGGGAATTCAGAACTTTCACTGCTGCAACTGTGTGCTGAAAATTTGCCTTGTAGACTGTTCCGTATGTTCCCTTCCCGATCACAAGATCATTCGAAAAATCTGAAGTCGCCGCTTGTATCTGCTCCCATGAGTACCTATTATAGTCAGTAAAACATTGTCCGACAATTTTCTGTCCTGTTTTGTTCTCACCAGCACCTTGGTGATCACCATTGGTCTGTGCTGCATCCCTTTTAGAGGAGCCTTGGCTGAGTTGATATTCTCCATTGGTCACCTCATGTTCTTCTCTGTCCATTTTCCTTATCAATCTCCTCACCATTTCTTCTGTCAGGTCAATATCTCTAAGCTGAATTCCCAAGTTGGTCTGTAACGAACAGCAAAGATTCAGCAAGAAACAGTTACACATTGTCGGTTACTACACACTTTTGGTTAGTCTTAGGGAATAAACCTTACTTGTTGAGGGGCGACAACCGATTCATTTTGAGCAACTTCATGAAGCTTCTGAAGATGTCGCAATTTGACTTTGATATTCTCGATTTCAAGCTTCAGGTCATCCTGTTTGGCAACAAAAGTTTAAGGATAGACATGCTAGCTTTCAAGTAATAATATTTTACTTTGTCTCTGCATCTCAACCAGAAGTGAACTGTTCATTATCCAAAAAGGAACTTTTTTAATGGACGAGAGTGAAATACTGTTTCCATTTAGAAGGATGAAGTTGCTACCTGGTCATTGGAATGCTTCAGACTTGTTGCAATCTCTGAAACTGCTTCCTGCAGATCTGAGCTATTCAGAAAACTATCTTTTCCAAAGCTATTTTGAATTGAATTACTACTGCTCCTGCTGCTGAACTGTGCTTCCGATGTGAGCGAGTGTGTACTTGTCACTAGGGTTGTCTCATCATGGTAAGATATCTCACTGCCAGCACTGCCTGAAGAGCTAGCTCCCCTGTTAGCCATTTCTTTTGCGTATACGAGTGCATGGTCATGCTGAGATGACAGAGAAGTCTGGTGGAATGACACATTTTCCGTTCCATTTCTCTGAACCCACTCTGCAATAGAAAGATAGTTAGTACACCAATACATTTATGTTCCTGATTTTCTGAGGCAGGTTCCTGAAAGTTTGCTAGTCCAACTTATGTGAAGCTGCTCATCTAAATACAGGGTAATAAAACAATTTACTATTTTTTTGCAAGGAGAAATTGCTTGTATTCAATTGATAATTGTACAAACTAACAAATTTCATAAGACAAGTTTTCATTTTTTTTTTTTGCATACTTGAGATTACCTGAGCGTGTACTGGAGGAAAGGCTTCTGGAGCTAGGAGAAGAAACTGTTGAAGAAGATAAAGACTTGGGAGTTTCACAGATATCAGATGTAGCTGAGTGCACGAATGACAGTTTGCCTTTTGAGATGATGTATGCTGTACAGAAGCTTGGAATGCATTCAGAGATTTTGGATGCAGTCTTACTTACTTTGAGCTTCCTGGAAGTAGTTAACAATGACCACACGATTAGTATCGCATACAATGTTTTCTTCTCAAAATTTCCGAGAATCTTCTTTTGCTCTATAAAAGTGACTCTTAATGCACAATCCTAGTTAAGCCACACCACCACTAAAATATTGTACTACTATTTTTTGTAGACACTTAACTGAAACATTCGGCAATGGTAAAAGAACATGTAGTCAGTGCGATCCCTGTACTACGTGATGCCTTTTTTGGTGAAGAATTGCTCACATTTTGTGCAAGATTCCACATAAACTTGCAATCAAGTAGTTGCAGTGCAACCTTTAGTGTTAGGCTGGTGGCTGGTGTATTAAATGAGAGATCAATGATCATCCTACCAAATGCTTATGCTTTTCTGACTATTTCTTCATAGTACAGCCAGCTATCATTCAAAAGGTTTTTTTATGTAGTACTCCCTCCGTATCAAAATATAAGACTTTGTACGAAAGTAGGTACAAAGTCTACAAAGTCTTATATTTTGATACGGAGGGAGTAGATTAAATAATTTCTCATTTTAAAAACTGACACATCAGCAATCAGAATATACCTTCGGAATATGCTTCTCGAAGAAGAACCTAAGACCAACTTGCCGATATTAAATTTGTCGATTTCTTCGCTTATGGCAGAAGGCACGTCGTCAGATTCAAGTAAGACAGCTTCAGCTTCCACCTGTTCATCAAATACAGTAAAACATATCACTATCAGTATTGACCGCAAGTCGTATGCTAAATAAAACACTTGTGCGAGCCGATTAACCTGTCTCTGAGCACACATCTTCTTGAATGGAAGCAGCATATTTCTTGCTTGCCATTCCAGCTCTTGTCTGTATGCAGATGCTACATCGTCTCGGACTTGTGAGATTGGGATGTAATTGCCCACTGACATAAGATGAAGAAGATAAGGTCAGTGTTTACTGAATTTTTCACCAAAGAACATTAGGTACACTCTTAATTCGATATTTCCTACACTTAGTACAACCAAAAAGTGATCTACAAATCAAATTCATCAGCCTAATAATGCATTACGACAAAAAACAAACTCTTCACTCTGCAGTTGGTACTCGGGTAGGTGTGACCGTGTGACACTGTAACCATAAAATTGTTCATAGATGCTGCAGCTGGCAAGATGAATGAATTATTGAAATTGACAGATAAACACAGGCTTCCTTCATCCCGGTTTTATTCAAGTTATGGACTAGAGCAGATTCTCATTGATATTTTGTGTACACAAATCACATTTTCCATAAATTGGTTGTTCCTCATAAATGGCTCGGTGTCTATAAAAACGGCAAATTTTCCATTCTCGTTCAGACACCATGAACGGCACATTCAGAGGAAATATGCAGCAACGGAGGGACAGAGCAATAATACTAACTTGGAGTGGGCACCATGGTGATGGGCGGCCGGACATGCAGGATCCGGAAGAGGACCTGGCCTCCGGGCACGAACTTGTCGAGGGCCCACTTGAGCGCGTGCCTGCTGATCCTACTCCCGCTCACCGCGATCGCCACCGTACTGACGCAGGGAGCCTCCATCACCGGCACCGTCTCGCCGGAGTCATCTTCCTCGATCTCCATCGATCGCAAGCCTCTGTATCTCTTCTGCCCTCCTACTTAATCACTGCTTTTGATCTAGAAACACTAAATCACTGCTCCGTGCAACCCCAAGAACAATATCAGAAATATTCAGCTCCTAGCATGGCTAATCAGTGTTTCCTAATCATCACAAAAAAAACTAAAGCTTCTCTGATTACTGAGAAATGTGAGGAAATTCTAGCGGAGGGTGGCATGGATATGTTCTTCCATATGTTGAAGAGAAAGACAAGTAATAACATGTCATGAATTCATGATGACAGGCACAAATAGCCAAGAACTTGGAAGAGAGATTCGTGGATCGATCGCGCGTACCTTTGAGCAGCCAATGATTTTTCGCATGGGAGAGTGACGATGATGATAGGGGGTGGAAGCGGCCAAGGGAAGAGTCAAGAGATGCGGACATGGAATGAGGCCAAGATGGAAAGGGCAGATGCATGCATCTGCAGTTAAGTTAGTTGGAAGGAATTGGTTGCAAGAGACACGGAGTCAGGGAGAGTGTGTACACGAGAAAAAAATGGATAGTGCTACGCTTACCCGCAGATTCGCCTACGGTGATGAGACCGAAATAAACCCAACGTGTAGTATGTCATTAGAGTACACATAGTTAAATACTACTACCATCGTATTCATCTGGAAAGGCCTATTTTTTTACATAAACAAGCGAGTGGAGATATCAGATATGAGCGATGCGCAATTTTTTCTTAACGTCGAGTTGTTTTTCTATTTCTTAACCGACTAATAAATAACTATTACTATATCGATATTAAGAATGTGAATACCAAGATTCATGCAAGTACAAAGAGATGATAAGATTTTCCACAAGTGGATATGAATGTCTACAAGAACAATTTGAACACACCAGAATATGACCACAGATTGTTGATGGGCTCTCCGCTCTCCCTCCCTGCTCCTAGCCTAGCCCCCACCACCACCAGCCCCGCCGCCGACGTACCGCCGGTAGCCCTCCTCCCCTAGCCCCATCCCCTCCCCTCCCCTCAGCCATGGCGCTCCCCGACGCTAGCTCCGGCAGCCGCAGAGAGACCGCCTTCGACAACCGCGTCTCCTCCGGCGACCGCTGGATGGATTCTGAGGTCGAGTCCTCCGCGCGCTCGTACAGCGACGTCGCCCGCACCCCGCCGCTCCGGCCCCCAGCGCGCCCGCCACGTCGACCCAGCGACAGCCAGCCAAGGCCCGCCTTGGCCCTCGCTCGGAGATCCACCGTGTCAACTGCAGCGTCGAGGTCGACGCGGAGGGCTTCCAAAAGCCACGCCGCAAGTACCGGCGCCGCCGCCCGCGCCGGGACGCGGATCCAAGCCCGCCCCCCACGCCGCCCATGCAGCCCGTCGCCGGAGGAGCTGGCTGGGATGTGCTTTCGTTGCCTCGACCACCGCCACCGTGTCCGCGACTGCACGAATGACATAGGGTGCCGCCGCTGCCTCATCTCAGGCCACGACTCCCGCTCCTGTGAGACGCGGCTCGGGTCCTCCGGCGATGGCCAACTCACCGCTGTGTGCCGAGCCATGCGAGCCCGCCAGCCGCGCCAGGAGCCGCGCCGCTCCAGATTGCCCCACCACCACCACCTCCGCCCACCGCTCCAGCAGCGCCGGTGACCGCTGCGCATGGCCCTGAGCCTGTGCGGGTCATCATGCCGCGCTCTGTTGAGATGGAGGAGGCAGAGGAGGTTCTGGCCCGCGCCATGGTGGCCACAATTACTGGAACGCGGCCGCGAGTCACCATCGAGGAAATTGCCGACGTGCTCTACACCAACTTTGAGCTCGTCAATGGTGACTTCACCGTCCATACGCACGACCCGGAGGACTTCCTCATCCTTTTCAGCTCCAAGGCAACCAAGGACAGCCTCTCCGGCTAGCACTTCATCCGCAGTTCGCGCTTCATCCTCCTGATCCGCCCCTGGTGCAAGCTCGCTCATGCCGATGTCGGCGAGTTCGAACACCGCATCGAGCTCGAGCTCCGCGGCATCCCCGCCCAGGCCTGGCACCTCGCGACCGCCAAGCACATCCTGGGAACGAGCTGCTGGATTGAACGCCTTCAACCCCGTACCCGTTCTCGAGAGGACCTCGCGACCTTCCAGCTTGCTGGACGGACCCATGACCCGGCCGTCATCCGCCGCTCCGCGATCCTGGAAATCGTTGAGCAGTTCCCGCCCTGCCATGGTTCCGGAACGCCAACGGTCAGGACTCTCACGTACCCCATCTCCATCGCGCTCGCCCGCACTGCGATCGACCGAAGCCACGCCCGTGCCGCCAACCACGACGACACCAACGACCGCACCACAGCAATGACGCCGGCGCTGGCAACGGCCCGGGCCCAGGTCCCGGCACTAGACGTGCGCGACGGCGAGGCCGGAAGCGGTGAAGAACCGAAGCGCCCTCCTCCGGACGCGCGGCGGCATGGCCATGGATGCCACGGGTTGGCGTCCCGAGCATCGTGCTGCGCACGCTGATGGGCTGTCAATGGACGCCGGATGGCCAGTGCCACGCTGCACGATGGCACCTTCGCCGCCGGCGAGAAGAGACATGTTGCCCTGGCCCGGCCAGGCAGGGCCCCACCGGCCTCGTCGCCATGCCCAAAGCGGCAAAGGGAAAAAGTGGGTAAAGTGCACGCAGCTGGTGGGCTAGACCTGCAACGCCGCCAGCACGAGGATCGGTCCTACGACCGAACTGCCAGGTGCAAGCTCACCATTGGTGCAAGGCGCAACGGTGGCTGAGAGGATTTCAAACTCCTCGTCGTCTTCCGTGCACGAGGGCGACCACGATACACCAGAGAGGCCCATGCCTGCCATGAGCAACCCAGAGCCATCTCGGGATCTGTTCCCTGATCCTATGGAAAGCGAAGTACCAGACTCCCAGCCTGAAGAGCCAATCAACGATGAACCATTGTCTGGGCAAAGTGGTGCTACGCCCACGTCTGCCACTGAAGCCGATTTGGCTGCTTCCGATGACCAGTCCATCGGGTCCCAGACCCAGGCCAGCCTCGACGTGGGTGCACGTGTTGTTGGCCCCAATCTCCCCGCCCAGGAAGCCACCAAGGATCTCGATGGCGGGCCGTCGACAGATGACTTGGGCCGCGCTGTTGAGAGCCCAACGACTGAGCCTACCTCTACGGAGGCCGCTCAGCCCCAGCCCACGCTCCTACGCAGGCCCACGGCCCAGCACACATCGCTAGCACCAAGCTCTGCGCCTCTGTGCAACTCGACACCTCACGCCGCCGCATTGCGATCTGCCCCGGGCCGCTTCGCATCGCCGCTGGTGACCCTACGCCGGTCCCGCGCTGCCAACACTGCGCCACCGCCCTTGACACTGGGGACTTCCTCTCAGAAGCCACGAAGCACCTCAACACGACGCTGTCAGCACCCGAAAAGAAGCCACATCGCCCTCTAAGCTTCACCGCACCCCGGCGTGGCCGCTCGGCTGCTTCCAAGCCAGCGACGGAGCCGCCCACAGCTGCACGCAGGGCGCAAGTGCAAATCCTGCGCACCCTTGGGGTCATTGGGCTCGATCAGACCATCACGGCGGCGGAGATGAAGGCATACGACAGACTGTTTGCCGTGCCGATCCCGTTCTCTGTGCTCACGGCCATCGCCGCGCTTGTCGGCCGCACGATCCCTACGGCAATCCCGCTGCGGGCCAACGTCGACATCGCTTGCGAGTCATAGGCTGCACGTTGTAGCACTTACCGTCGATCCCGCTCTCCATGGATCACGGCCTTAGCATTGTAATCTCGAACATGCGTGGATTGAATGGACGCGCTCGTCGTACCGCTGTTCGTTCCATGGCTGACATTGCGCACGCATCCATTACTTGCCTCCAAGAAACGAAGATGAACGTGATCTGCTCGCCAATCGTACTAGAAACGCTGGGCTCTGAATATGACGATTATGTCTACCTGCCATCGATTGGCACAAGAGGTGGCATTCTGCTCGCTTGGAAATCCAGGGCAGTGACCATCACGGACCCCTCCTTCTCCACGAATGTGATCACCATCAAGGTCTCAACAAACACAGGAACAACGTGGTGGATGACTGTTGTTTATGGACCGCAAGACGAGCCTGACAAGATCGCATTCCTCCAGGAGTTGAGGGATATCAGAGCTGATTGCTTGGGGCCTTGGATGGTATGCGGTGATTTCAACCTCATATACCACGACGAGGACAAAAACAACGGAAACCTCAACAGGAGCATGATGGGACAGTTCCGCCGCCTAATCAACGACCTTGCTCTGAAGGAGGTTTACCTCTCTGGCCGCCGTTACACTTGTCCGAACCAAAAGTCGCCCCCCATCTTGGTTCGCCTCGACAGAGTACTCTGCACCGCGGACTGGGAAGATACACATGCTGATTGCCACCTCCGATGCTTGGCATCGGTGGTCTCTGACCACAACCCTCTGCTGCTGGATTGCAGCCCCCTTCTCGCCGCGCACAAACGATATCATTTTGAAGAATTCTGACTGCGGCTGGAGGGCTTTCCGACGTCGACGATACTTGCCCTTCCCACGGCGGTGACCACGGCCTGGAACTCTGTCAATGATACTTGCCCCTTTCGACGTCTCGTGCTTCGACTCCAAGCTACGGCTCGCCAACTATCTAGCTGGAGCGCATGGACTATTGGGAACGTTGATGCATGTAAAATGCATACATGAACTTTGCATTATTTTACTTCTATTCCAATCATATTTGCATCATATAAGGGTTATATCAATGTTTTATAATGATTTTGGGAATATTTCATAGTTTTCCCATTTATTTGGAATTAACCCTGTTTTCCAAAAAACGTCTTTTTTAGTGTTTCAGACTTTCCGGGAGCTTCGGGACTCCAAAAAGGGCAAGGCCAAAGAGCACGGTTCAGAATTTTCGAGACGAACGCAATGGGCTCAAAATGAAGGCCAGAAGCCCAACCAGCTGGAAATGAGAGGGCCCCACGCGGCCCCTGTACCTGGGCGTGGGACCACCTCTTTTGGGCCTCGAGGCTCCGCCGCCGTCGATCTTTGCTCCACCGACCTAGTCGTGACCTAAAAACGCCTATAAAAATTGTCCCCCGACGTTCTCTGGAAGGAGCGCCGCCGAAACACAGAAACACCGAAACGGAGATCTGAGCTGCAGATTGGAGGGGGAAAACTCCGGCGGGGCGCTGCCGGGGTGGTCTCCACCTTCTCCAACGACTTCTCCACCGTCTCCATGATGAAGGGGGAGTAGTCCACCCCTGGATTTGGGTTTGTGGTGGTAACTTATGTATCTCTCCTCTCTTTGAGCTTCACTAATTAGTACCGTATGAGCTGCTGAACATGATTACGGTCATCTATGTAATTCCCATGGTGGATATTGTGGTGTGAGATAATATTTGTTATGCATTTACTGTTGTGTTGGATCTTTTATGACTTGTCATACTTTGGAGATATTCTATGATGCATGTGATGGTTTGATTTATGCATAATGCCTTGTTTATCTTTATCATGAGGTGATTGACACCACCAAGTGTAGATAGATGAGAGAGATGTGGTAACACACACGAAATATAAATCATTGCACTAGTGTTTAGAATATTGTCCATTATGAAGTATGATGTATGTGGGTACGGGATGGCCGATGTGACACGGCATAGGTATTGAGTGACACAGTACCGCCAACATCCTTTATCTGGGGGTAAAAAGAAAGAGTATGATGTGGGAGTGAGAGCAACCACGCTAGCCTTACGAGGGTGACCTAGCAACACAAATGAGTACTTCTTTCAACTATGTGTTTTAGGACATATAGCCGTTATAAAAGCTACCATTAAAACATGACAATTATGTGTACTTTATCTATAACATGATAATCACCATAGATGAGAGAGAGGATTAAGTGAACCCATGAACCCATGTCCATTGTTCCTATAAGAGAAAACCTTTGTCTTGTCCTCTTGCATTGAAGAGGATTGGGACACTTTTACATTCTTGCTTGGTTACATTAAACTTCCATCCATCAACCACCTTGCTCCAAACTTGTTTAGTGCATAATCAACTAAAACTTGTGACACTTTAGTTGTAGGGAATAGATAACTTTTCCTTCTTGCTCCTGCGGATCGATACCTTACTTCCACATTGAGAGGTGCTATAGTGATCCCTGCTCTTGGGGGTATCAAGTACTTTTCTGGCGCCGTTGCCGGGAGCGTAGCGCTTAAGTTTCTATTCTTGTGTGCACTAGACTAAGCTTGGGGAAGTCTCTTTAAACTTGTTTTATATCTTGCAATCATCTAAGCTTGGGGAGGTTCCTTTAAACTTGTCTGGGTGTAAGTTCTTCATTACTTTTGCTATGGGTTTTCTGTTTGATTATACACCTGAGGAACTTGCAACATTTACACTTGAGGAACTTGAAATATTACAAGAAGCTGATGATTTCTTTTCTCGAGCAGATGCTATTAAACGTAAAAAGTTAACTCTTGCTGCCATGGAAAGAACTAATATTTTGCAGGAAGAAGAGGACAAAAACCTAAGCTTGGGGATGCCCATGCAATCTCAAGAAGATGCTGAAAAAGAACAACTGGAGAATGAAGAGTTGGATCTCCCAACTTCACCATCAACATATGATAGTAACACTCAAACTCAAAAACCTTTTGCTAGTAAACTTATTGATAATAATGAGGAGTGTTGCTTAAATGTGCTATATGATAATGCTTTAGATGATGGTCCTATGCTTATTGATAATCCTACATGTTTGGAAGTTACTATATTATGTGAGGATAAAAATGATATACTTGCTGCTCATGATAGTACTCTTACTCATGAGAGTCCTGCTATGTTCTTGAATTCTCCTAACTACACCATAGAGGAGAAATTTGCTTATGTTGAGAAATACTTATGTGGTTTGCAATTATCTTTAGTTCCAAATCTTTGTTGCAACCATGATATTAAACTTGATATTGATCTTAACAACTATTTTGAAAGAGGGAAGCATGCTAATAAACCAAAATAAATTTAATGACTCTCTTTATGTTCCCAAATTATCTAAGTTGGAAGATTCTATTGGTTACGTGATTAAATACACTTCTACTACTTGCAACTATTATGAAAGAGGAGTGATAAGAACCCTCTTTATGCTACTAATAATTATGGGCTGCAAGTAAATATTGTTAATATGCATTGGAAAACTTATATTCATTGTGATTCATTCATATACAAAATGCCAATGCATAGAAGAAGTTAGACTTCGTTGTTATTACCTTTGTGTTTTGTTTCTCTCTCTACCATGTTTCAACTTGACTATTATCTTCATTGGCTTGAGAGCAACATGGGACCCTGGTATAATGCATGGAACACTTCCCAAGGAAGAGGGGAACAACATTCAAGCTCCTTCATGAGCTTCATCTTCGCTGAACAACAAGTAAGAAGCCTAGCTATATGGCTATAAAGAAAGCGCTTTGCGGGAGGCAACCCGGTTATTTTTGTGTGTGATTTTTCTTTGTGTCCTCTTGCTGTAACAAGAGACTTTGTGTCTAGTTTAGTTTCTGGAGTTTTAAATAAAGTGCCAAGTTTTACCCATTTTGGTCTTGAAAAGTTGCTTATTGAGTTCGGAGATTTTATTCCTGCACGAGTCAGTGCACGGTATGATTTTTAATTCTTATTCTGTAACTCCGAATGAGCTCATATTTGAACTGTAGTTGCAACTTTTCATCCTCTGTATGCATGAATTTTTTCGGAATTTTTCGAGAAAGTTTGGTAGGGTAGAAAAATACGTTTTGCTGCTGCTGTTTTTCTGGACAGATTCTGTCCCATTTTGTTTGATGCATGCTTTGAGCTTTTAAGTTGAATCTTTTTGATCCAATTGAGTTTATGAGTAGGCATACAACATTATACACTTTCTGGACATCTCATATGAATTTTTGTTCAAGGATTATATGCAGCAAGAAACATATTTGTTTATCACTATTAATGCACCCCACAGAAAAGAAATGGGAGAAACGGTGTTTTGAAGTTTTTTCACAGGGATTGGAGGAGATGCACCAAGAGCTATCCAAGGATGGTGAAGACCATAAGCTTGGGGATGTGAAGACAACCCCACTGGACCTACACACTCTCGGTTTGCACACGTCCAACTTCTGTTTTTCGATCGAAACACTTTATCGCATAAACTTGGAGCGTCTTTTTGTTTGTTTTGGTTTGATTTTTGAGAGACCACCACACTATCATTTATATATGGGAGAGCTACTGGAAATATGGGTTGAAATATGTTGGATGCTTTTATAAGATTGGGAAAAGGGATGTTTGAGTTGATTTTTAATGATACATATAGTTGCATGATTCATGAGCTTGTTTATGAGTAATAGTTTGCAAATCCTTTTTGAAGAGCTATCACTTATTCATGTTTTGGTGCTGATTGTTATTTTACTTGGTTTAACATGGATTAGTTAGTTCTATGGACACTCATGCATGCATCTAGATGGTCAACTTTCTCCCTTTTGCTAGCCCAAACATTCCAACAAGTCAAAACTTGTTTCCAACACCTTCAACCAAAGTTATTCCAGTGAGTCCACCATATCTACCTACTAGCTATATGCTATTCCGAGTATGTTCATCATGATATTTGTGTTATCTATACCTCTGAATGAAAATGATTATGTTATTGATTGCCATGGGAAAAGTTGGTTATATAGCTCTCACGAACTTGATGCACATTTTACTATCATTGCAATAAATAAAACATGACCCATTGTGATTAAGATTATGATGCTAGTGGCTTGATAAATGTTCGAGGTTGGGAGTTAGCCCATATGTGCTGTCACATGCAAAGCTTTCAACATGCTCCTTCATCTCATTTAGTTGATATCATGTACTTTTGTTTATGGATGCCTATCATGGTGAAATGAGGTGGAAATGAAGTAGTTTAAATGAGTTTGTATAAATGGTTAGAGAGACGCCTGGGCCGCTAATCTAAGCCATGCATCATTCATGGTGGAAATTTACTTACATGCTATGGTGAACCGTCTGTGATACACCTTATAATAAATAGCTATTCCAATGGTAAATAAAAAGGGTGTTGAGGTTGTTCATCTTGTTTGTTTGTCTTGTCATTTTGATATGGGCTTGTTCCATATCCTGGGACAAGAGGTACCCCAGTTGACGCTCTTGATGATACTATTATTACTTACAATGATATATAACTTGAACTTGCTTTGTTTCCTAAGTTGAGTAATCATGGTGTAGGTACTTGTATTCAAGGGGCATGAGACACCTAACCTTTACTTTGTCAAGCACACTACTCATATTTGCTCTCACATTAAACTATAATCATTCAAGATGCTATGATAGGGGAATGAGAGCTTGACACCAAGTATTACCACATTGCAATCATTAACTTAAGTAGAAGAGTTTGGAGGTTAGATGAAACTTATGCATGCTTTACCTCTACTCACTTATACATCTTTCCAAAGTGTCCACCTATCATATTCAGATTTTCATCATCACTCTATGACCAATGTAGGATGTCCATACTTATCATTATGCATACATGTGGTCCATACTACTATCTGTTATGTTACACTTTGTGAACTATCATTGAACATCCTTGCATTGAATACTTGATATCACTTCATAAACTATCTTGCATATTGCTACTCCTTTTAAGAATGAATCATTTGACTCTATGTAGCAATAGTAATCATCTTTGATATCCATTGTTAGTATTAAAATGCAAAGTCCATGTTAGTTTTATCACCTTCATACTCGGGACGAGCATGGTTAAGCTTGGGGATGTTGATGCATGTAAAATGCATACATGAACTTTGCATTATTTTACTTCTATTCCAATCATATTTGCATCATATAAGGGTTATATCAATGTTTTATAATGATTTTGGGAATATTCATAGTTTTCCCATTTATTTGGAATTAACCCTGTTTTCCAGAAAACGTCTTTTTTAGTGTTTCAGACTTTCCGGGAGCTTCGGGACTCCAAAAAGGGCAAGGCCAAAGAGCACGGTTCAGAATTTTCGAGACGAACGCAATGGGCTCAAAATGAAGGCCAGAAGCCCAACCAGCTGGAAATGAGAGGGCCCCACGCGGCCCGTACCTGGCGCGTGGGCCACCTCTTTTGGGCCTCGAGCTCCGCCGCCGTCGATCTTTGCTCCACCGACCTAGTCGTGACCTAAAAACGCCTATAAAAATTGTCCCCCGACGTTCTCTGGAAGGAGCGCCGCCAAACACAGAAACACCGAAACGGAGATCAAGCTGCAGATTGGAGGGGGAAAACTCCGGCGGGGCGCTGCCGGGGTGGTCTCCACCTTCTCCAACGACTTCTCCACCGTCTCCATGATGAAGGGGGAGTAGTCCACCCCTGGATTGGGTTTGTGGTGGTAACTTATGTATCTCTCCTCTCTTTGAGCTTCACTAATTAGTACCGTATGAGCTGCTGAACATGATTACGGTCATCTATGTAATTCCCATGGTGGATATTGTGGTGTGAGATAATATTTGTTATGCATTTACTGTTGTGTTGGATCTTTTATGACTTGTCATACTTTGGAGATATTCTATGATGCATGTGATGGTTTGATTTATGCATAATGCCTTGTTTATCTTTATCATGAGGTGATTGACACCACCAAGTGTAGATAGATGAGAGAGATGTGGTACACACACGAAATATAAATCATTGCACTAGTGTTAGAATATTGTCCATTATGAAGTATGATGTATGTGGGTACGGGATGGCCGATGTGACACGGCATAGGTATTGAGTGACACAGTACCGCCCAACATCCTTTATCTGGGGGTAAAAAGAAAGAGTATGATGTGGGAGTGAGAGCAACCACGCTAGCCTTACGAGGGTGACCTAGCAACACAAATGAGTACTTCTTTCAACTATGTGTTTTAGGACATATAGCCGTTATAAAAGCTACCATTAAAACATGACAATTATGTGTACTTTATCTATAACATGATAATCACCATAGATGAGAGAGAGGATTAAGTGAACCCATGAACCCATGTCCATTGTTCCTATAAGAGAAAACCTTTGTCTTGTCCTCTTGCATTGAAGAGGATTGGGACACTTTTACATTCTTGCTTGGTTACATTAAACTTTCATCCATCAACCACCTTGTTCTCCAAACTTGTTTAGTGCATAATCAACTAAAACTTGTGACACTTTAGTTGTAGGGAATAGATAACTTTTCCTTTTGCTCCTGCGGATCGATACCATACTTCCACATTGAGAGGTGCTACAGTGATCCCTTGCTCTTGGGGGTTATCAAACGTCAAAAACAGGATGGCCATTGCGCAAGAGCTAATCTCGAGGTTTGACAAAGCCCAAGAAGATCGCACGCTGACGCCGCACGAGGTCTAGTTCCACAAGCAGCTGAATCTCACCTACCTCGGCCTGGCATCGCTCGAACGCACCATAGGTCGCCAGCGCGCCCGCATCGCCAACCTCAAGGACGGCGACGCCAACACTGCCTTCTTTCATAGGCAGTGCACCTTCCGCCAGCAGAAAAACAGAATATATAGCCTGGATGCGGGCGACCAAGTCCTCACCGAGCAAGACGACATGACACAAGCTGCCTTCGAGCACTTCGATGCTCTACTAGGCACCGACGCCGCCCGGGATCGCACCCTCGACTTCGCGCAATTCATTTCGCCGCATGAACTGGATGATCTGGACATGCCCTTCAGCAAGGAGGAAATTTGGGGTGCCGTGAAACGGCTGCCGGCGCACAAGGCACCCGGCCCCGACGGGTTCACGGCGGAGTTCCTGCGCGCATGCTGGAGCACGGTGAAGAAGGACTTCATGGACGCGTTCCAGCAGTTGTATGAGATGCGTGGCCGTGGGTTTGCATGCCTGAACCAGGCCCTTCTCACCCTCCTGCCCAAACGCGCTGATGCCAACCATCTCGGCGACTATCAGCCCATTGGCTTGATACATCTCGTCGCCAAGCTCTTTGCGAAGATGCTCTCCCTCCGCCTTGCTCCCAAGCTCGACACGCTGGTGAGCCGCAACGAAAATGCCTTCATCACGGGACGGAGCCTCCACGACAACTTCCTTCATGTCAAGCAATCCGCTCGAGTGCTGCACCAATTTGGGGCGCCACGGCTGCTCCTGAAGCTCGACCTAGAGCGCGCATTCGATTCCATAGCCTGGCCATTCCTCTTCGACGTTTTGCGCCAATACGGCTTCAGAAATCGTTTCCTGGAGTGGATCGCGATCCTACTCTCGTCCGCTAGCACCCGCGTGCTCATCAACGGTGAGCATGGGCCTCCGATTTGGCACCGTCGTGGGCTGCGACAGGGCGGCCCCCTGTCCCCCCAACTCTTCGTGCTCACGGTTGATGTTCTTGGCAAGATGATCAAGCGAGTAATCGAGCTCGGAATCATGGCGCAGCTACACCCGAGGCGTGCAGTCCCGGCCATCTCGCTCTACGCCGATGATGTGGTGCTCTTCTGCCACCCCTCGCAGCCTGACATTGATGCGGTAAAGGGGATCCTACAGCTATTTCGCGACGCCTCTGGCCTGAAGGTCAATTCCGCCAAGAGCTCAGCATCCCTCCTCCATTGCGACCCCGCCGACGCGCTCCCATTCACCACCAGCCTGGGATGCCCAATCGTGGAGCTACCCATCACCTACCTCGGCATTCCACTCACCCTCCGCCGCCCGACAGCTGCTCAGCTACAGCCTCTCGTCGATGGCATCGCCGGAAGGCTCCCAGCTTGTAAAGCATGGCTCATGAACAAGACAGGGCGCCTCGCCATGGTCAAATCTGTGCTCGGCGACATCCCCATCCACCAGCTTCTCGCTTACGCGCCACCGAAGAAGACCCTCCGCCAGATTGAGAAGATTGAGCATGGATTCTTGTGGGCTGGGCGCGTCGCAGCCAACGGGGGGCACTGCCATGTAAACTGGCGGCGCGTGTGCCGCCCAATTTCGCTCGGTGGCCTCGGCGTCCAGGACATGGAGCGCAACGGCATTTCCCTTCGCTTGGGCTGGCTTTGGTTATCGCGAACAGACAGCGGACGCGACTGGAGCGGCCTAGACCTGTAGTTTTCCGCCACGGAGCGAGCCCTCTTCTTCGCTTCGACCTTGATGGAGCTTGGGAACGGCAGGACGGCGAAGTTTTGGGAGGACAGATGGATCGGCGGCCGCTCATTCAGCAAAATTGCGCCTCAGCTCCACGGCTGCGTGCCCAAACGACACCGCAAATCAAGAACAGTTGAGGACGGGTTACATGACAATGCTTGGGTGCGAGACATACAGGGAGTCCTTGGGCTCACCAAGATCGGCCAATACCTACAAGTCTGGCATTGCATTGAGCACACAGCTCTGTTCGAGAACCCTGATCAACTATGATGGACATGGACCCCATGAGGCACCTACTCTGCCAAATCGTGCTACCTTGCCACCTTCCAGGGCTCGACGACAAGCTACGCCTGGAAGTTCATATGGAAGAACTGGGCGCCGCCGAGGGTAAAGTTCTGGCATTGGCTTGCCGACCAGGACCGCTGCTAGACAGGGGATCGGCTCGCTCGCCACGGGCTACAGCACAACTCACGCTGCCCGCTGTGTGACTAGGCTGTCGAGACCTTGCACCACCTCCTGCTGGAGTGCCCGTTTGCTCGACAAACTTGGCACGAAATCCTTGCTTGGCTGCGGATGACGGTGCAAGCACCAAACCAGGAGCTCTCCCTCATGGACTGGTGGTTGCGCGCCAAGCAAAACACGCCAAAGCCACTCCGCAAGGGACTCGGCTCGATCACCCTCCTCACGCCCTGGATGCTATGGAAACACCGAAACGACTGTGTCTTCGAAGGCGCTCGACCCTCTGTCCAAGCCCTGGTAGACAAAATCAAAGCTGAGGCAAAACTTTGGGCTCGAGCGGGAGCTAAGGGACTCCGAGTAGTTCTGCCATCCACCTGGGATGTGCACTAATTGTAATTCTTAATGTATGCTGCCTGCCTCTATGGAGGTTGTAAACAAACTCTATCTACCTTTTCAATATGCGTTTTCAAAAAAAGAATATGACCACACAAAAAACTGCCTAAAAAGAGAAGAAATCCTAACCACCACCCCTCTACACCGTCCAACAATCGACGGGTTCCCGCCTGCTCTACTTGCCGCTCTGGCAGCGGGAGGGGTGGGAACTTCGGACCTACAGTTGACATTGTAGTTAGGTCCCTAAAGTCAGAGTTTGGTCAATCCTCGTCCACCACGCCGGCGACGAATTTTCTGGTGGCATTGAGGAGGGCGGGAAATCATCCGATTGCTGCTCTCATGAGTGGTGGATCTCATTCGGTCTATGTGATTTACAGATTTGGTGTTAGAAAATTCAGATAGATTGAATAGTTCAATGCCGATAACTTCAGCTCTTGGGCGTTGGTCCTTAGTGGCACATGCACGAAGAATTTCCAGTTGTCAACAACAAAGTCAATTGGGCTCCAGAAGGGAGCAACGACAGCTTGCGCTGGCGACGATACCGATAGTTAGGTGGTCCAAAAATCTGGATGCAATTTTTACTAGGTGTGGAGTGAGTTTTTTACTTCCGTTGTGAACTTTTATGATATATCCGGATCCTCCATCTCGTTAAAAAAAAGAAATGAATAGTCCTCCCTTGCTAGAAAACATTCTGTCTTTAGGATTATCTATACCATATCTCAAATAAACAAGAAGAGTCTATGCATGTAGACAACATTTGGCATTGCAATGAATTACGGAAATCTCGCCTTATTGAACAACATTTTACATTTTTAGCGGTATGTTTAGTTGGTTTTGGTATAATTAATCTGGATTAAAAGTATAAAATCCCTGATGTCTTCCGAAGAAAAGGATATACTCCGATCCCTACGGCAAGTACAGTGTTTTCATTTTGTTGCTTTGTGCGATTTAATTAATATGTCATACTTTTCCTTTGCCATGCAAAATGAATGATGGGCATGTGCGCCAACCCGAGAAACGAGTGTGGCATGCGTCCTTCTGTATCAAATCAATGAAAATTTAACGAAAAATCCAAGGTGTACCCAGGAGCACAAACACCTGCTTTTGGCTGCGAAATGTATTTTTTTCTAAATGCGAGAAAGTTCTAGAAAATAAAGCATGTAAAAGTCTCTGTCCATTGTGTGTTTATAACAGTTGATGAAAAAAAAAATACTAGTCACATGTCCTATCCAAGTTTAGCAAATTAAGTGCAGTCTTGTTTTGTACTACCTCTGTCTCAAAAGATAAAACGTTTTTGTATGACCTACCTAAAACGTCTTGTATTTTGGGACAGAGGTAGAACCTTTTAGAGCACGGAAACTTATGTAGAAATGCAATACAAATAAATTTTTGATGACAAACTACAACTAAAGAAAAAACATGATCATATGTTCATCTGTCTATGTTCGTGTGTACGGTTCATGTGTGACCACAACATTGTTCAATATGAGAGAGGAAACCTGTCGTTATCAAACTAATCATCTGCGTTGACCAGACCGGTAGACATTAATATCCAGAAAGCAACAAGAATATTCGAGTAATATGTCATGCTAACACATGTAGGGCCGACGCAGTAGAACTAGGGCCGGTCCATACATTTTCGGGGCCCAGGGGCGAGACAATAGAAGGGGCCCTTGTTCACACATAAATACTTAATATTTGTGCTAAAATACTTACCATACTAGTATATTTCTAAAGCAAAATAAACTTTGAGTACAGACGAAAGATAAATGATCTCTACTCTCTAAAATTTGTATAGAACCTTAGTATATTTTTTGGCCGAATTCAAGTGAATATATCATGATAGTAAGGAATCACTATAGTTCCATACATATACAATATCGTTTTTATAAGATGACAACCGGATGGGTGATGTAGCTTGATCTGCAACACCAAAAAAATACCACATCATGAACTGAACGGACTTCCACCTTTATCGTGAGCACTCTCTTGGATCCAATCAAAGGTTCAAGAATCAGGCACAAAGGAAAAAAAGAGTGAGTAGCATGGTCTTGTTTTGCGTACGCTCAAATTTAGTCAATTGAGTGGAATCGCGCTGTTGGCCTCCACTAATACCTTGTTGCAACCTTAAATAGGCACAAGATTGACGTGCTGTCGAAGAAATTTTTGAAAGAGAGGAGTCGCAAAGTCTAGCAACGAGCAGAATGATCTACGTAGCTAATTTTATGTGTAAGCAGAATGATCATGTACTCCCTTGTGGTGCTCCCGTGCGTGTTCCACTGGGCCAGTGTTTGCATCTCGGGCTTTTAATCTTTTTGAAAATTTAGGCTGCCAACTTAGGTCAAAAGACCAGTAAATATTGAAGCGCTACCTGGACCGAGGCCCCTGTCTGTCGGAGGCCCGGGGCGGGCGCCCCGTCGCCCCGCCCTATGGGCCGGCCCTGAGTAGAACATCAAATTTCTCGCGGTTCTCTGTAGTTTTGATTTTCATGGAAGTTTCTATGGCAATTGACGCTGTAGCTAAGTCGACCCCAATCAGCCGAGTGATGCGAACGTGCAGCTAGGATCCGAGCGAACCAACCGCCCCGTGAGCGCGATGGTCTAGAAATGTTAGAGCATCCCACCGGTGCTCCTGTTAATATCATCGGTAGATTGTTATTAGGGACGCCGGTACGTTGGGGTCGTGTCTCCCAGCTGAGTTTCCTTAGGCATGACTGGCAGATGCCCATGCCGTGGTGGATCGACTCACTAGAAATTTTCTGTGGCTACACACACTACGATGCAGCCATATAGATCATGCGACTAGATCGATTACCCACTGCGGCCCATGGGTGTGCACAAAAGATCCTATGGGCCAACGTTAATTTATGTATTTATACTTGATTAATTGTCACACTAAATTGGTTCAAAAATATATTTGGAAAATGAAGGTGCCTCTGATAATTAGAACTTCATGTGGTTCCTTCATCAGAAGGTTATTTTAACTAACAACAATCTCGTTAAAATAAATTGGCAAGGGAATACAAAATGTTGTTTTTGTGATAAAGATGAAACAATACATCTTTTTATTGATTGGCCACTTGCAAAGGTTATTTGGCAAATTGTCTAAATGAATTTTAGTATCACCCCGCCGATAAATATGGAAAATCTATTTGCTAATTGGTTGAGTGGGGTTGATAAGGAAAGTAAAGTTCAAATTAGAGTCGGAGTTTGTGATTTATTATGGGCGATATGGAATGTTAAAAATGAATTGTGTTTAGTCAATGTTCAAGATATCGCTTATCGTTTACTGCTCGGTTGGCCTCAGATTAGAGATTAATCGCTTATCGGCCGATTAATCGATTTTATCGGTCGTCTATTTATCAGCTAGTTTTTTTGTAAATGTCAACTTTCGGCACTAAAAATCTAAAATATGCTATGCAAAAAATTACATTGGAGTATTGGATATAAGTGCAACATTGATTCCTTTCCTTTGAATCAATAAAATGGGCTAAATTCATGCTAATGTAAAGTTCTACAAAACTATCGTCCTATAAATCGGCTATTAGGCTGATAAATCGCCGATAAGTGGCAAAAAGCGACCGAAAATCGGCTGTCAGACCGAAAAATCGGCGCCAGCGACAAACTCGGCCGATATGCTATAATCTTATCGGTCAGCTCACGATTCACGATTAATCGGCTGATTAATCGGCATATCGGCCGATTTTTTTGAACATTGTGTTTAGTAGAGCATCAAACCTTCCTTTGCACATCAGATACCTTTAGCAACGCATCGGATCTATATGTGGTCTTTTGTTCGGTTGGTGGAGTGCAGGTTTGCCATGAATTTTGGGTGTAATCGTTTGAAAACGACCGCACGAGACTTATTTAGCCGGTGCGTTTGGCATTTTGATCAGAGGATATCATGTTGAAGCTCCGTAGGATGTTGCTTCTTGCTTTCTTTACATAGTTGATACATGTTTCAATCTTGTGTTACCCATGAGTTGTAATAATAACTGTAATTGTTCTCTAATAAATTTTTAATAAAGGCCACATGCATCCGTTGAAGCAGAGGCCGGGAATGTCTGCCTTTAAAAAAATAGTGAGTGCGCTGTGTAGAGATGAGCATGAGAAGTTTGTTGGTGTGCGTACGCGAAAAATCGAAATAATCGCAGTTTTAGGGTATCATTCTAGAGACTGGATAGGATTTAGGCTGCATCGGACTTTGTTGAGGCGATTAACAATCAACAGTTCCCTGTGATGGGCTGCTATGGGACACTTCAACGCAAGATTAAAGCGAGACTTAGCAGCCTTGAATGAAACACAATTTTTTTACGAAAGGGCATGTACTAGCAAACAGAAAAAGAGCAAGAAAAATGCTCTTTCAGTTGATGTAGGCTTATCGGCCGGTTGTGCCTGCATCCCCCGTGCATAGACGCGGTGTTCTATGCCAAATTGACTCCTCTTCGGGCTTACTTGATGCACAAGATAGGAAAATCAAAGGAATAGGGAAGAGAAATGAGTAGGAAATGATTGTAGGAATCAAAGCATGAGGTATGAGTGGATTCTTTTTCCTCTACGTTCTGCATTGAAACCAAGATTCACTGAAAAAATTCTATGGTTTTCATTTCCACCATGCATGTGAATCAAAGGAGTGAACAGTGCCATCTCTGGAAAATTTCCTAACCCTCTACTTTTTCTTCACGTGTCCTCCAAATCAAAGGGGCCCTTCACGAGGACATTCTTAAACCTCTCCAACTGAACGTTTTTAACAATTAAATACCTCATCATTTCTAAGATATGGACATACACCCTCTACTTTTTCTTCATATGTCCAAATCAAAGGGGCCCTTCATGAGCACATTCTTAAACCCCTCCAATTGAACTTTTGTGCACTTAAATAGCTCATCTTTTCTAAGATATGGACATACTTACATATTGCTGAATCCTAGCTTATAAATTAATTTGTACACTGTAGTCGTAGCAACCCTGAAAATTTATTAAACAAAATTCGCTTTGCAACTTCAAAGTTTTTTTTTGTTTCCTCTTCTTACTCTATCTCCCTTGCAGCCCATTTCTCTCTTTAGCCCTTTTTCTTTTGCATTACTTTTCGTTAGCCCAGGAGCCCAATAACCAAGTCTGAACCAGTCTTTTTTCCCAACCACCAAATCCCAGCTGCTGATGTCGCTGTGCGCCGCCGCCGTCGCCGTCACAGCTCCTTGGACGCCACGCCGCCGACCTGCAAAAGGGAGCTCCCGAGCCTCGCGCCGACCTGCACGCGCGCGAACCGCCTTGTCCTCTCTCATCACCGCACTGCACAAGGACGCGCAATGGCCTTCGAGAAGCCCGACGCTGCGACGGCGATGATGCGCTGGAGTAGACGCATCAGGAGGCTCATCCGCATCCACTGGATCCCATTGTACCGACCTCCAGCAGAACCTACACTGCCATGGGTCAGTGCATTTCCTGCTCGGTTTCGTCGAGCTCAATCCTCTCTAATGTTTCTCAGTCCTAAGAATGTTGTTATACCTGCTGTTGCTCTGTAGCAAGTGTCCATATGCTTCTTCATGTGTCAGGTAGAACTCAGAGCAGTCCAGTGACACTGCCATGGAAAACCTTGTCACCTCTAGGCTCTAGCACATGTTACTTCTCTTCACGAAAATGGAACCCCCATGCTCTCCTGATCGCGTCCATACTCTCGGTTGCAGCTGGCGAGTCTCACCAGAGACGCAATCGTTGATTTCGTAGCAGCCCAAATCCCCTGTTCTGCTGAACCTGAACTGAACCTTCTGTTCGTTCTGACCCACAAGACAGAAATCTCTCTCTGTTAAGCCTTATTCAGTTAGCCCATCTAGTTTGCTTTTCCTTGAGCCCAATCCATTAGAACACAACTTGACAAATGAAATTCTAGTCCAACTAATCTGAAGCATCTCCTAATTTCAGCCAACGTCACCAGCGCGGTGTAATTTGTGTTGTATCAGTTTTTGGCCAGTTTCCCTTATAAACTGGCCCCTTAAAATTCAGCCAACGTCATAAATCGCACTTCCACTTCCCTTATACTATGAATCTGAATGCTATTATTTGTTCTTTACTTCTAGAAAATTAATTATATTTTGTTCCAAGCTTGCTTACTTGGATCTTATTTTGCAGTAGGACACGCTAAGGACGAGTACATATACAAGGATGGAGTACGAGGTGAGACGAACCTCAACCGGAAGAGCAGAACGAGTGCGGGATAGTAGGCAAGTCACAATTTCTTGACCATGTTGATCCCACATGCCACATATCATAAATATTTACTAGCTTAGTATTTATTTTCCTGCATGATATTTAATTACCATATTATTTTTGAATGACATGCAAATTAGTTAATTCTAAACATTAATTAGCCTAATTGCTTCCATTGACCATGTTTACCTTGAAACCTAGGAACAATATCACTTGCGAGCAGTTTAGAATAGTGAGCGCTATATTACAAAGAATGTTGACGATCTTAGATTAAAGCTTGGAGCATGAAGTTTTAAAAATTATTGTTGGTGAGTTTGGGTGAGAGATTATGGGACCTTTCATGTATTGACCGTACATCCGTACCCCAATCCGTAGAGTAAGGGTAATATATGGATTGCCTTAGTCGTGGCGACATAGGCCAAGAGCCTTGTGCCAAGTGAGAAACATAGAACCTGCTGAACCACATGTTTGCCTCATTAGACCTGGCCTAGTACTCCGCTCTATCCAATGAAATACTATAGAATGGCTTGCCACTCCTTTTCTTTGGGAGGCTCGTAGACGAAATTAAGTGGAAGGCCTCATCTTGAGGAGTCACAAGGGAACACACTGAAACCCCGGATCGCAAAGTTTACACTTGGCCAGTCGGCTCCCGGTAAGTGAGTGATCATGAGTTTCTGGGTCAAGACTTCAAAGATAGAGTAGATAAAGAAAGCTTGCTGTCTCACCTCTGTCGAGACACCGATTGGCGTGTGTTATACTGGAGTGACAAGAGAGATGGGAATATGTTGTGGGTAAAGCTGAGCAACTCTGAAGAGTCAATTTTTTTATTTTTTAGAAAAGGGCGCCCCAGCCTCTGCATCAGGATGATGCATACGGCCTTTATTGCTTTTATTATGAATTATTCAAAGCGTCTTACAGTTCATGGATCACAAAGGGTTGAGACATGTATCAACCAGCGGAAAAAGTGGAACATCATGTAACGCCTATGCATTAACATGCAATTCTATTTGCACATCGCCAGCCGAATTGGGTGAAGAACTCCTGCACGACCGTCTCCAAACGGTTGCACCCAATATCCATGTCCAGCCGACGGTCCTGCGACTGGAGATAAGACCACGTACGAATCCAGTGCGTGGCCAAAGGAATAACCTGCAAGAAAGAAGTATTTTTGGCTCTGTTAAAGATATAATCATTTCGGACATGCCATATGGCCCACAGCAGCGCACAAGCCCCCACTCTTATTTGGGTTTTTTCTTTCTTGCTTACTCCATGTAACCAATTTCCAAACAAATTCGGTATACTAGTTGGTGGATTAAATTGAAAGCCACATGGACAATGCGCCAAATAACACGTGCAAGTGGACAAGATATGAATAAATGTTGTATCGTTTCTTCTTGATCACAAAAACAACATTTAGTATTCCCATTCTAATTTCTGTTAACCAAATTATCTTTTGTTAACAGAACTCCCGATGTAGAAACCACATAAAAATTCTAATTTTTAGTGGCACCTTAATTTTCCAAGTGTATTTACGGAGGTACTTTGTATGGCCATTCATATAATCTAGGTACATTGATTTGACAGTAAAAACTCCTGAGTTAGTTAACCCCCAAATAAATGTATCCGGAACAGTAGTCAAATTTATATCCATCAAGCGACTAACTAAATGCAACCAACGGAACCATTTGTTCCCTGTCAGAGCTTTCCTGAATTCAATGTTCGGATGCTCATGCTCCAGTACATACGCCACAGAAACTTGTTTTCTATGGGTTATGTTATATAAAGTTGGATATTGTACGGCCAGTGGGGCATTGCCCAACCAAACATCCTCTCAGAACCTAGTGTTCTGTCCATTGCCAATTTTAAAGGAACCTCTGGAAAAGAAATCTTCCTTAACCTTCATTAGTCCCTTCCAAAAGGTAGAATCTGTTGGTTTAGATTGAACTTGAGACAAAGATTTTGAATGAAGGTATTTGTTTGTGATAAGCTCCTACCAAACCCCTTCCTCATTAAGGAGTTTAAAGAGCCATTTAGAGAGTAAACATTTATTTTTTAACTCTAGTACTTCTACCCCGAGACCCCCTTGATCTTTGGGTCTGCAAATAATGTTCCATTTTGTAAGTCTATATTTCTTTTTATGACCAACACTCTGCCAAAAAAAGTGTGATCTATAAAAATCTAATCTTTTCCGTACCCCTTTTGGAGTTTCAAGAAAAGATAACATAAACATAGGTAAACTCGTTAAAACCGAATTTATTCAGATTATTCTATCCCCATACAAGAGGAGCTTGCTTATCCAAGAAGCCAATTTCTTTTCAAAACGATCTTCTATCGATTTCCACTCCGCATTTGTCAACTTTCTAAATGAATAGGGATTCCCAAATAACGAAATGGGAGAGTACCTACTTCACAACCAATAACTCCCTATATTGGTTCTCAACATCTTTTGCCTTCCCAAAACAGAAAATTTCACTCTTGTGAAAGTTAATTTTTAGACTGGAGAGTTGTTCAAAAATGTAGAGAATGAGTTTCATATTTAGAGCTTTCTCCAAATTATGATCCATAAAGTATCGTGTCGTCTGCATATTGTAAAATCGAAATCCCTCCATCCACTAGATGAGGAATATGCCCCTCAACTTGGCCATCTTCTTTTGCTCTTGCAATTAAAATAGCCAGCATGTCTGCAACGACATTAAAAAGTATAGGTGAAAGCGGGTCACCTTGTTTTAAGCCTTTCCGTGTTTGAAAATAATGACCTATGTCATCATTTACTCTAACACCAACACTACCTTTTTGAACAAAGTCATTAATCCACCTACACCAAATTGGATCAAAACCTTTCATCCGCATTGCTTGCTGAAGGAAATGCCAATTGACCTTATCATAAGCTTTTTCAAAATCTATTTTAAACAACACCCCATCCATTTTTTTCCTATGAATTTCATGGATAGTCTCATGGAGCACCACAACTCCCTCTAGGATGTGGCGTCCTGGTAAAAACGCGGTTTGAGTCGGACGAATGACTTTATGTGCAATTTGGGAGATACGAAGGGTTGCTACCTTTGTAAAGATTTTAAAGCTAACATTCAGCAGACAAATTGGCCTATATTGCTGAATTTGTGCTGCGTCCTCTTTCTTAGGTAGCAAAATAATTGTACCGAAATTCAGTTGGAAAAGAGGTAACTCTCCTCTTTGAAACTGAGCTATCATAGCCATGAAATCAACTTTTATAACTTGCCAGAACTTCTTATAGAATTCAGCAGGGAACCCGTCTGGTCCCGTCTGCTCAAGTTGAAAGATTTTCTTCCTTCTATGCTTGCCGTTTGCAATAAGATGGAAGTACTTTGTGTTATCTCCACCCTCCTGAATATATTTTAATTTTGCTCTTTGAGCCCATTTAGACTCTTCATCCCGTCTAAGTTTGGCCACTTTCTCATTAGCACTCTTCATTGCATCCCTTTCGGCTGCATTAAGAGGAGTATTTTCTGCTTGAATATCAAGTTGGTATATAAGAGCTAGAAGACGCTCCTTTTCTTTTTTTGTAAACACCACTCAAATTCCTAGCCCAACCTCTCAAGTTATTACGGAAGTGACGAATCTTGCGTTGCCAATTCTCAATCGGGGAGCCACCCAAGGGGACCGAATTCCACTCCTTTACCACCACATCATAAAAACCTTCCTTCTGAAGCCAATGCAACTCGAAGGAGAAACGTGCTTTATTGCCTAAAAAAGCTTGGTCCCCGGTATCTAAGAGTAGAAGCCTATGATCTGATCCAGTTCTAGGCAACGCATGAACAGAAGCAAGGGGAAACTTCTGTTCCCAATCAGTGGTGGCTAGGACTCTATCCAGCTTCTCATAAGTTAGCGTCACCCTATTATTAGCCCAAGTGTATTGTCGTCCCAAGAGATCTATTTCTCTCAAGCTTAGACTTTCAATTATAGCATTGAACACAAAAGGCCACCTAGTATTAAAATTGTCATTATTCTTCTCTTGTTTGCGGCGGATAATATTAAAGTCTCCTCCCAAAGAAGTGGTAATGAATCAGATTCGCACATCCGAACCAACTCTGCTAAAAACTGATGTTTATTTTCATCTTGAGCTGCCCCATAAACTACTACTAAAGCCCATTCAAACCCGTCAACTTTTGAAACTACATGAAATTTGATACAGTGGTCTCCCGAGATTACCTTTGTAATTCGAAGAGTGGAAGGAAAAATTTCCTGGGGGAGAATTTCACTTCCCCGGCCTCTGCACCAACTAGGGATGCACACAGCCTTTTAAGCATGAGTATCAGGATTTTTATCTTGATTAATAACCAAGCCTGGTCCTCAGGATAAATTGCATGAGTACCAGGAAGGCCTGGTCCTCAAGTATAAATAGGAACCTAAATTCGCGTCCCTGAGGACTTGAACTTGGGTGTTGGGTTTGTACATCCACTCCCCCAACCAGTTGAGCTAGGCTCACTTACTACTCTGAAGAGTCAATGAAGCTATGTTTTATGGGTGATTCCCGTTGCAAGGCATGAGTAGAATTGTGGCAATGACCTGAAAGAGTTATTAATCATACAACTCTTTTACCGAAGAAAATGTTTTTAACAGAAAGTTGGAGATTGAGACTTTGATCCATCATATATTATAAAAAAAACATATACACATCCTTTGAAATCTGAGCATTATTTAAGTAGGCATCTCTCTCCGTACTCATTGCTGCACCAAACCTCTCATATTAACTCGAAGGAGAAGCACAAATCTATGATGGGGAGTACCTTGATGGCACTAACTTTGAGTTATAGGTCACATTCACGCTTGAGGATCCATGCGGCGTGTAGTCTCTTTGGTTATAATGTAGACTTTGGGCTGACACCCCCTACTGCTGTAAAACATATTCTGTTATTCTGTTTATAAAGTTTGGAGTTGTAGGTTGTGTTCGCAACGTAAACACTTTGTGTTCGGGATTCAGAAATTCCTGGTAATTGAGCACTCCATCACATCTCCCAAAATGGCGGTGTGAGGTTTTTTAGCAGCTATGATAAGTTTTTTGCCGGTCTGTGAGAACCGTGTGAAGCAAGACGGGCAGTGGACTATAAAAAGTTAAAAACACGAGCCAAGTGCCGACCCCACTAGAGAGAGCCAAGAGCTATTTGGGCATGAGCTCTGAGGACGTTCTATTTCCTTACCATTTAGAGGTCAAAGTACTATGCGTCATATGATAAATATTTATAAACTAGCTGTACAACTGCTCCGAAAATATAGCTTAAAACCAACATGAATAAACAATAACGAGAAAAGGAGCAAAGGTTTTTGGTATACTAGATCCTAGGTGGCGAGATACCACCCATGTCAATATTTAGACCGTTAAAACTTTTACCTTGAGATAGTTTCAACAATTCGTTGTTTGTACCCACTCTTACTTTATTTACGATATGCCGGTGTTGTGCAGAGAGCTTATCCTTAGAGTTGGAAACAATGTATCGATCAATACCCACACATTAATGTTTTTGGTTTCTCGTACGATTTATTTGTTTCAATATAGATTGCTAGTTGGGTCTAGTCCTTTATTGAAGGTTTAGTCTAAGAATTGTATACTTTTCGTTTGTCTGGGTTTTTTACCTTATAGTTTGTGGTATCTTGCTCGAGTTATTGTCGCAAGGCATACGATCTGAGTTTTTTATTTGTTTTGGATCGACTATATCTGACTACCATGCCTGCTTTTCCTGACATTTAATAATATAAAATTGTCTGCGTCAATCGGTAGAGAGGTAAAGGCTTAGGGCTGTCCTCCTTTTCTAAAAGAAACTCGGACCTAGTCATGGCATCAACGTTCATGCATTTCTGGCAAGCTTAACTTCACTTTTGCATTAGCCCGAAGTAAACAAATGTATTGTTGATACAAAGTAATATAATATGATAATTATACATAATAGGCACGACTACAAGTAATACCAAAGCGGGCATTATTGGCGCACACCATACATAATAAGCACATACACACACACCGAGTGCTTAAATACTTCTCTCAATCAAAGTTACATGGACATTAAGGCAACAAATCGAACACTTGAATTATAATAAGATCCATGAAACATATAAGTAGAAAAGGAAGCACCTCCTTTATTTATATCCTTAGAGCACAACATCTTACGGGTAGACCTCGATGACGGATCGAGCTCCGAGTTTCTTCACAATTTTGTAGTCTGTGAAGCCCGCTTGCACGAATATCTCACGCCAGTGTTTTTCGTCACGCTGACCCCCTCTTGTGTTCACCATCATGAGCATATCCATCAAGAGTTGGGCTTCAAACATTACTGGCCCCAAGGAAGGTTCAACCACAATCTCTATGATTATTACCTTTCCTCCCTCCTCTCGTGAAGGAATTGCTTTCCTGCACTGAGCTAGTATTTTCACACAGTCCTCGTCGCTCCAAAAGTGTAGGACCAGCTACAAAATGCATGGGTAAAGGTAAACAGAATTAACAAATGAAGTATTGTGACTTGGTGAAATATTTAAATTTTCCTAGGATATGTCATGCTATACCTTGAGCATCACAGCTTGAGATGATGGGACGGTGTGGAACAGATCGCCAGCAACAAAGTTAATGACGTCGTGAGCTGGGGCTTTGTCGATCACCTCCGGAAGGTCCAGCACAGTGCACTTCAGATGCGGGTAAGCCTTGACGAGGGCCCTCGCCGTCGTACCATCACCACCGCAACAGTCAGTCAGAGACTCAACCCCCTTGAAGATGTCACCGCACTCCCGCAGTATGGTGGCAATCCCCAAGTTGTCGTGGGCAGCCAAGCCTTGGGTGCAAACATCGTGAAGCTCCTCGTCAAGGAGGGCCGTTTTCTCATCGAAGAGTGGCACACCGTACTTGTCCTCGAACGGTGACGGCACCGGTGTCTGGATGTCCTTCTTGAACCAGTCAGCCAGCCCCAGTGCCGCCTCCATGTAGTGCGGCGAGGTGACACCGAGCACGAAGTACTTCTGGCTGTGGTGCTCGTCCGCCTCGACGCCGTGCACCAGGACACGGGACAGCGGGGTGAGGCGGTACAGCTCCACGCCGGAGTCAGAGTCGTTGTCGGCTGCGAAGACGCCGGACGTGACAAGCACGCGCATGAGGCGGCCGAGGAACGGCATCTTGCTCGAGGGAAGGGACAGCGCGGACATGAGGTCAGGCAGCGAGGTGACCCCTCCGAGGTGGTGGATGGTAGTCGGGATCTCAAGCTCGACGGCGCACCGAAGCCCATGGATGTGAGGTAGTAGAGGCTGTGGCGCCACAGGTCAGCCTGTGCCTGCAGCAGCTCAGCGTCCGTGGGAACCTCAATGGTCTTTGTCGCCATTGCTCTCCCTCTCTCTCTCACCCTCTCCCTTTTCTGATGAGTGTCTAGTTGCTATGTGTTGCTCTGATATTGCGTAGCATGCAAGTGCTTTATAGCTAGTCGCCTACTACTGTCGGTAGCTATGTCTAGTTGCTACTGTTGATTAGTTGGGGAGCGCAAGGTCAAAAACCTCACACGCGGCTCACGAGACTATAAATTATGGATACAGGATACGCAAACGCAAGTGTCAGTCTCACGCGACACACGAGACAATAGAGTATAAGCTTATATACTCCTGTTTCTCAAGTCCACTCTCCCATTCAAAGCTAGGCTCACTTTCTTAATGCAAACTGTGGCATCAGATCGGTCATCCGATCCTGATGATTTTATTTGGTGGATGGCTCTACTGGTTGCCAGGGAGAGTTTGATCTAGTACATTTATGTCTAGGACTGCAAAAAATAGAGAAAAACTTCAGACAACTAACACTGGCATCAGTGACACCAGCTATGTCGAATATTGATGTTGAATTTGGATCGCCAACCCCTAATCTCCCTGAAAAAAAAACCTCCTCATGACTTGTCTCCATTCCTCAGTTCGGCTCCAGCTGCATTAGACCTGAATTTTTTCATCTCGGCTCCTGTCTCGCCCGCGCCAAATCGGTCAGTGCCGGCTCCAGGTATCCTGGCGCCGAAACAGTGTACTTTGAATTTACTTCGGCAGCACATGAGATCGTCGACATATTTATTTCTCTCACAAACAACACTGATAATCTTTATTCCTCTCGCACAACAATTACACATTAACCACAACACACTGACGAAACAATGATAATGACATATGACGAAATAGTCATGGTTCGCCTACAAGCATGCGACTCATGGCTTTTAACCTCAAAATCTCGACGCGATTATTATAAATAAGAACTCCCGTCTATGGGGAGAACTCCTCATGTTCCTACGAGATCGTCCCCATACGAGATATCGTAAAAACATCATTAACAAGAATGATACCATTATATAACAAATGAAAACGACTGCACAGCAGGTTCTAACCAGAGACTAGGACCAGGAAGTGTTATGAGGACCATACGTTCACTTGTACATCAGGCCTTTGTCAAATAAACGACTGCACTTTCGGATCCGTATTTCGATTGCGCTCCACACAAGATATTCAAAAAATCACATTACCCAGTACCACAAATTAGTTACCTTATCATTAATTTCAGACTAGCACATTTACTGTGTAGCATTTATTCTTGATTGGTTTATCACTCTCACTACTCAATAAATCTTCTGAGAAATAAAACATCATGGAAGTAAGCTTCAGGACTAGGGTAGTATAGTTTTTATTTTAGTTTAATAGCTCGATGAAAGCTAGACATGGCATGATAAAATAAATTGTACTCCCTCCGTTTGGAAAAGGATGTCACAAAAATGTTTCAAGTTCCAGGAAATAGAACTAATATATGTGAAACACACTTCACGTTATACATCAGTAGTAAATGCTCACATAGATGATCAGCTATTTAGTTAAACTTGCCGAGCCATAGTAAGCTAGGATTAGGAAATCTACCCTTTTCTTATCAGATTCAAGCATTGGATCTAAAAGCACAAATGGTCTTAATCAGGAGGAATGGGCCTTATGATATTATCTCGAGGACCAATTGCTCCATATTCTCAAACTAGAGGAGTATTGGTGCCAGTGTGGCCGCCGAAATTGGCTCCTTAAAGAAGATGCTAATACAACCTTTTTGCATGCATTGCCAATGGAAGACATAGAAAGTGCGATATTTCAAGTCCGGTCACAGGGCCTATAGTTGAGAAAGTAGCCATCCAAGAACATATATATCAATTTTACCTTGAGCATTTTGCCTCAGAATCCTGTCCTGCTCTCCCATAGTAGGAATTCCTGGCCTCAAAGACAGTGTGTCAGAGGAAGAAAACACAGCCCTCCTGCTATCCTTCCTCCATCAGGAACTTGAACGAGGTGCTGAAAGAAACAAAAGCTGATACAGCTCCAGGACCAGATGGTCACCCTGTGGCATTTTATAAAGCATTTTGGCCTCTAGCGAAAGGCCTTGTGCTTCACATTCTCAATGGTTTTGCCTTGGGAATGTTTGATATTCTCGCTTAAACTTTGGTATTATCTCTCTCATCCTGAAGTGTGTTGTGGCAGAGCACATAGATTTAGGCCAATAGCTCTTATTAACGTAAATTTCAAGTTAGTTTCCAAAGCCTATGCCATTCGTTTAGCTCCGGTAGCGCACAAGTCATCTCGAATTCGCAAACTGCTTTCCTCAAAGTGAGGCTCATCCATGATGGAGCCCTAGGGCTTCCTGAAATAGTTCATGAGATTAAGAGTGAGAACCTACCAACGGTGGGTCTAAATCTCTGACTTTGAGAAGGAATATGATAGCGTTAGTTGTCACTTCCTTAGGGAAGTGCTAACAAGAAAAGGCTTTGCATCAAGAGTTATTCATCGCCTGATGCAAATAGTTTCAGGGAGCCAAATTGCTATCTCCATTAATGGAGAGGTGGGCCCCTTTTTTAGGAATAGAGGGGGGTTAGGCAAGGTGATCCTAGCTCCCCCATATCATTTAATTTTATGGTTGATGCACTAGCTGGAATGTTATGCAGCAAGAGTTGCTGGCCATATCCATGGGATTGTACCCCACCTTATTGACGGTGGTGTCACTCATCTGCAATACGGAGATGACACCATCATTCTGATTCAGAATGAAGATCTCAATATAGTTAACCTAAAATTCCTTTTGCCGTGCTTTGAAGTCCTTTTGGGATTAAAAATAAATTTCCTAAAAAGCGAAGTAATAGTGATGGGAGCCTCAGATCAAGAGCAGAGATGTGTGGCAAACCTCCTTAACAGCAAAATAGGAGATTTCCCTTTCACTTACCTAGGCTTTCCTATAGCTGATAGGAAGCTCAATATGTCTGACTGGGACATTTGATTGGGGTAGTGGGTGTAACATCCCAATATTTTGGAATGTTCAAAAATCACAAAATTTTAAAACTTTTGTTTTTATTAAAAGAAAACATTCAATTTATAATAGAAAAACAAATAATAGAATACATTTGGCATCTTCAAAAACTTTGATAGTTTAATATCCAAGTAATCTTTAAATTCAAAATTTGGAGTTCACTAAACCCTAAAGCAACATTTGCAAAGTGGTTAAAATTTTTTTTAAATACCCAAAAGCATATCATGGATTTATAATAATTCCTCAACATTTAAAACATAAAATGAATTCCAAGAATAAATGGAACACAAAAATGGGTTTAAATAGTAAACCTCCAATAATAAATGTTTATATTATGTTTTCAAAAATTCTATTAAGACAATAATGATTTACCCTAAAACAATATTTAAAAAGTGATTTAAGTTATTGATTTAAAGCTTGTTCTATTTTAAAATTTGGTTTTGATTCAATTATATTTATTTAAAAATTGAGTTTAAAATAGCTAAATTTCAATACTTACATTTGTGGTAATTTATTTGATTTTTAATAAGCCACAAAAGATTGTATTAAACCCTATTTTAAAATGACATAAAGTGTCAATTAAACAAATACGCGATATTTTTAAATTCAAATTTTTAAATGTGTTGGAAAAGTGCGTTTGAATATTTTAAATGATAGATATTGATTTTACAAATTTTTAGAAACAAGTTTGAGTTAATTTGGACTTTTAAAACAAAAGATATAAAAGAAATAAGAAAAACAGAAAAGAAAAGGAAAAATCCCTGACAGTGGGACCCACCTGTCAGGGGACTTACCTTCTTCAACCTCTCCCCAAATCACGCACATAACCATGGCAGGAGACAACGGCGACCTCCCCCATCAATTCGTGCCATTAAGGCCGAGATCGACGCGGCCGTTGCCCCTACAAAACCCCCTGCTCCTCCCCTTCCTTTTGCCCCAAACATGAGAGCTCGGGAGCCACCAGGTCGTCCCCACGCAACCCTGGCGCTCCGCCACTGCCGCCGGCGAGGAGCTCGATTTCCGGCGAAATCCGTGAACCCCAAACCCTCCTACCACTCTTTTCCTTCCTATTTCTTCCTCGTGCATCGTTTTGACATGGTTTTGTAATTCTTTGCGTCTCCATTTGAGCAGTTCTTGATCAACCCGACGCCAGCGCCGCCATCTTCAACTCCGACGAGGGATTCCCGGCGAACCAGGACGCGAAGCTGCTTCCAAGTTCGCCAACAACTTCGCCTCGACGTCCTGCACCTCCTGGTATGGAAAGCCCCCTCCCGAACCCTCTAGTTTCGTCGGAACACCGCATGCTGACGCGTCGCCGCCGCGAAAGCGAGGTCACCGCAGCACTTCGGTCGGCCGCGCCGCTCGTTTCTGGTCAACGGCCTTAGAGCCGTCCGATCTGAAATCTACGCGCGCGATTAGATCCTTTTAACTAAACCGGTACGGTTAGATCTAGACCATTAGATCCAGATCCAACGGCACAGATCAAGTCACTTAAACACGTCAGCAGCCCAGTCAGCGCCACGTCAGATCCACGTGGAAATGAATTTTTCGAAATAGAAGTAAATGGCAGTTTTGTAGAAAAGTCCCTGTATCCTAGAATTATCATAACTTTTATTTGGTTTGGCCAAATTTAACAAACTTTATATTTTTGGAAAGCCCTTGACCTGTAGAATCTTTGGCACTGTTAGATTTCAAATTTTGATAGTTTAGATTTATTCAAATTTCAAATGAGGAGTTTGAGTAAATTTGACCTATCTTTAATTCTATAAATCCAAATTTTGCAAACAAAATATTTTTGGAAACCTTTAGATCTGTAGAATAGTTAGCCACTGCTAGAAATAATTTTTGGATATTTTAAACTGTATTAAAAATCAGAGCCTCAATTTTGAGTAATTCACAATTATTTAAAATTGCAAATGGATGTTTTGAGTAAATTTGACAATAGAAATAAATATTTATGTCCAAAAATTTGTAAATAAAATATCTTTGGAAAGCCCCTGACATATAGAATATTTTGGCTCTGTTGGTTTTCATTTTTGAGTAGTTTAAATTTATTCAAATTGCAAATGGACAATTTGAATAAATTTGGCATATCTTTAAATTTATAAGTCCAAAATTTTCATATAAAATAGTTTTAGAAACCTTAGAATATGTGTGAATTTATTCCTCTGTTATAAAATAATTTGAGCATTATTTTATGATTCAAATCAGAAACTCAATTTGAATAATTGTCATAGTTCAATATTTGGCATAATTTAAATTCTAGTAATTATTTTAATATGTTTCTTTTGAGAAATATCCTAAATAAATGCCTTTGACCAGAGAGACCAAATGCCATCATTACTAATTTATTGTAAATAGGATTAGGTTAAAAGACATATAAAAATGTTGCTTTGTAAATCCTTGGTTTAAGTTGTGTTTAAAACTTTTCAAATGTTTTAATTACAATTAATGGTTTATATTTGAACCATTGGAACTTCCTTGACAAATACCATAAGTAATATTTAGAACTCCTGGAACTTCCTTGACAAATATGCATTGTACAAATTTTCTTTGACCAATCCCTGATCCTAAATGGTAATCCAAAACCTAATCACATTAATTCTTTTTGCATATTGAATTATGCGATAAGACTTGACCACTTATTTGTGTGAAGGCCTTGTTATGCATATTTGCTTTTGTATACCTTGTGTTGTAGAATTGTTTGTTTATTGCTGTGATATTTCTATGTATAGATTGAACAGAGTGCAACGTTGTTCCTTGTTGAAAAGAGTGTGTGAGCAATACAACTTCCAAAGGCAAGTGGCACATTCATAAAATTCCTAAGTATTTTATCTATGCATGAATAGTTATTTTGAGTAGTATGCATGTTAGGTGTTTTACTACAGCTATGCAAGACATGTTTAGAATTGCCCCTTATTTCTATGTGTCTAGGGACCTATATAATACTTAGTAGAAATATTGATGCTATGCAAAAGTTGTTTTTAAGAAAGGCTAATTTCTACTAAGTAAATGACACTCCTGGGTGGATTGGTTTGATAGAGGAGGCGAAGTTGAGTGGCTACTCAGGCCCATTTTCATGGTGTGAACCTGAGTATGTGCACTTGTGGATGGCCACCCAGGGATCAAAGGGATTTGAAGTACTCCAAGTGAAGATTGCTTCCAGTGCAGCCATTTGTCATATGGCTCTGTCTTGATCAACTAAGTTGTGTGGACTCACCCCGGCTTGACAGGTGGTGGTAGAGTTTTGTAGGTGGAACGTGTCAGGCCGGTATGGGGTGGGAAAATGCCTCTGAAAGATCTCGTCTCAATCTTCTCCTTTTCCTTATCACTGCTGGAGTGTAGAGGATAGTTTGGGCTGATTGAGTCAAATGGTGAACGTGCACAACCTCTCGAGAGTGTCAAAACTAAGTACTTAGCCGTGTCCCCGGTTACGGACAATTCTGAGCAGCTGATAAAGGACGTCAACAGAGGATCCCAACATTCCAACTTCTCAAGTAAAATTTTGAGGGGTGAACAAGGGTAGATGAGACAGTGGTTTTCATGCCATGGATGTCTCGATTAGAAGAAAAGTGTTTTCCAAAGAGTTAGGAAAAAGTTGGCTTTATGCAAAATAGCCTTGAACTCCACCAGCCAAATATGCATACATGATATTAGAGTTATTCAACTAAGTGTCCATAGAGTGTCACTTGCCAGTTCCATTTTATATGGTTCTGACCCACCTTGTTGCAACATTTTTCATGTTGCAGGTTGTTCCGACGATGAGTGAGGTTTCGTTTAAGGATTTCGAGTCTACAACCAACATGTTTCGCCTGTGGCACATGAAGATGATGGAGACTCACTGCTACTTTTATTTCCGCTGCTTTACTCTTTCAAAGCTAGCTTTATGCTATGCTAGTTGTAACGAATATTTTTCTAAGTACTGGATCTTCGTGTAATAATTGATACAATGTTGTGATATTTCATCTTAAACTGTGTGCAAATGATTCGATCCAGGGGTTTGCACTATACACAGGAATCTTGCCAATTTTTAAGTGCAGGTCCGCTACAGATGGTATCAGAGCACTGTGTTGCCTGTAGGTTCGAAACCCTTGGTTTAGATAGGTTTTGACCATAGGATTGAAATCTATTTCTATTCAGTTTGCTAAAAACAAAGCTTTTCTAATATCACTCTTATAACTATCTTAACTATTTGCCTTCTAAGTATCTTCTCTTGTTTGTAGATGACCCGCCTCATTGAATCACTCAAGAAGGGTCCAGCAATGACCATGACCTTGGAATGTGAGACTGAGTTTCCAAAAGCTTTGAAGAACCTCATGTTGAGCATGGGACTTGAAGGATCAACAGTCTACAAAGGATTTCCTTTTATCGATGAAGGCCAAGAATACTGGTGGGTGGAACTCCACTTGTACCAGAACAAGGAAGATGACCACAAGACCAAAGGTTACTACATGCTCACCAACCCAATACTCCACACATCATTCTTTGATTCAGCAAGAAGTGCAGCATGGGAGACCATCGAGTACCTTGGAGAAAGACTGCGATTTAGACTTCATAACACCCAGAAGCACCTGGATGAACTCAAGGAAATAGAGGAGGAACGCGAATCACTCAAGTAGATTGACCAGACCACCACTAAATTAGAACAACGACATCGTAATAGTGAAACAATCATACCAACATAGTGTTGTACGACAATATTAGATTGTTTGCTATGTTTGAACCTGTTGCTTGATGTTGCTAGAAGATTGTTTGTAAGATGGATTGTCTTGATCTGCTGTGTTTGAGTAGGATCCTCCCTTAGTACCCTTCTAACCCCACTCATCCCTGCTAAACTGACCAAATGCAGTTCCATACGGTAGTACCAGCCATCCAACAGAGGAATGCTTCCCCATTTTTGTTAATCCTTTTGTGTGAAGGAACAATCACATCCTTGCTCCATGACACCTCTATCCTAGGACACCAAGTGAATTTTGATAAAAGGGTTGTTGTGAACTCCTCCCATCTTGGTCTTCTTATTGACCAAAAGAGAGGCCCTTCATTATCAAAAGTAGTTCAAAGGATTTCTTCTACAACTCTACCGTGAGGGAAAGTTCTACTCAAGGATTCAAGAACTCAAATCCCAACAAGGTGTTGGTACCTACTATACCAGAAAGTTCAGGACGATACAACACTACTCACGAGATGAAGACAAAAATTCTAGACTTCCCACCAAAGTTCCTTTTAAGGGTGGTAGCCCACCCAACTGTCCTAAAAGCCAGTTGCCCAAACCTATCCTTCTTTCTAGCCTTCCCAATCAGCGGAATCATTCTATGCTGGTTTTGTAGTTCCCGTGTCAGCAGCTGCATTACTCCACCCTCCCCAGTTATCAGAATCATTCCTAGCACTTGCATTATGTTCCCAGGTTGCCCGATTCTCGAGGACGAGATTCCTTTTAAGGGTGGTAGTTGGTAACATCCCAATATTTTGGAATGCTCAAAAATAAAAAATAAAATAAAAACTTTTGTTTTTATTAAAAGAAAACATTCAATTTATAATAGAAAAAGAAATAATAGAAGACATTTGGCATCTTCAAAAACTTTAATAGTTTAATATCCAAGTAATCTTTAAATTCAAAATTTGGAGTTCACTAAACCCTAAAGCAACATTTGCAAAGTGGCTTAAATTATTTTTAAAATACCCAAAAGCATATCATGGATTTATAATAATTCCTCAACATTTAAAACATAAAATGAATTCCAGGAATAAATGGAACACAAAAATGGGTTTAAATAGTAAACCTCCAATAATAAATGTTTATATTATGTTTTCAAAAATTCTATTAAGACAATAATGATTTACCCTAAAAACAATATTTAAAAAGTGATTTAAGTTATTGATTTAAAGCTTGTTCTATTTTAAAATTTGTTTTTGATTCAATTATATTTATTTAAAAATTGAGTTTAAAATAGCTAACTTTCAATACTTACATTTGTGGTAATTTATTTGTTTTTTAATAAGCCACAAAAGATTGTATTAAAACCCCATTTTAAAATTAACATAAAGTGTCAATTAAACAAATACGCAATATTTTTAAATTCAAATTTTCAAATGTGTTGGAAAAGTGCGTTTGAATATTTTAAATGATAGATATTGATTTTACAAAATTTTAGAAACAAGTTTGAGTTAATTTGGACTTTTAAAACAAAAGATATAAAAGAAATAAAAAACAGAAAAGAAAAGGAAAAATCACTGACAGTGGGACCCACCTGTCAGGGGACTTACCTTCTTCAACCTCTCCCCAAATCACACACATAACCATGGCAGGAGACAACGGCGACCTTCCCCATCAATTCGTGCCATTAAGGCCAAGATCGACTCGGCCGTTGCCCCTACAAAACCCCCTGCTCCTCCCCTTCCTTTTGCCCCAAACACGAGAGCTCGGGAGCCACCAGGCCGTCCCCATGCAACCCCGACGCTCCGCCACTGCCGTCGGCGAGGAGCTCGATTTCCGGCGAAATCCGTGAACCCCAAACCCTCCTACCACTCTTTCCTTCCTATTTCTTCCTCGTGCATCGTTTTGACATGGTTTTGTAATTCTTTGCGTCTCCGTTTGAGCAGTTCTTGATCGACCCGATGACACCACCGCCATCTTCAACTGCGACGAGGGATTCCCGGCGAACCAGGACGCGAAGCTGCTTCCAAGTTCGCCAACAACTTCGCCTCGACGTCCTGCACCTCCTGGTACGGAAAGCCCCTCCCGAACCCTCTAGTTTCGCCAGAACACCGCATGCCGACGCGTCGCCGCCGCGGAAGCGAGGTCACCGCAACACTCCGGCCGGCCGCGCCGCTCGTTTCTGGTCAACGGCCTCAGAGCCGTCCGATCTGAAATCTACGCGCGCGATTAGATCCTTTTAACTGAACCCAACGGTTAGATCTAGACCTTTAGATCCAGATCCAACGGCACAGATCAAGTCACTTAAACACGTCAGCAGCCCAGTCAGCGCCACGTCAGATCCACGTGGAAATGAATTTCTCGAAATAGAAGTAAATGGCAGTTTTGCAGAAAAGTCCCTATATCCTAGAATTTAACAAACTTTATATTTTTGGAAAGCCCTTGACCTGTAGAATCTTTTGGAACTGTTAGATTTCAAATTTTGATAGTTTAAATTTATTCAAATTTCAAATGAGGAGTTTGAGTAAATTTGACTTGTCTTTAATTCTATAAATCCAAATTTTGCAAACAAAATATTTTTGGAAACCTTTGGATCTGTAGAATAGTTAGCCACTGCTAGAAATAATTTTTGGATATTTTAATCTATATTAAAAATCAGAGGCTCAATTTTGAGTAGTTCACAATTATTTAAAATTGCAAATGGATGTTTTGAGTAAATATGACAATAGAAATAAATATGTATGTCCAAAATTTTGTAAATAAAATATCTTTGGAAAGCCCCTGACATATAGAATATTTTGGCTCTGTTGGTTTTCATTTTTGAGTAGTTTAAATTTATGCAAATTGCAAATGGACAATTTGAGTAAATTTGGCATATCTTTAAATTTATAAGCCCAAAATTTTCATATAAAATAGTTTTAGAAACCTTAGAATATGTGTGAATTTATTCCTCTGTTATAAAATAATTTTGAGCATTATTTTTATGATTCAAATCAGAAACTCAATTTGAATAATTGGCATAGTTCACTATTTGGCATAATTTAAATTCTAGTAATTATTTTAATATGTTTCTTTTGAGAAATATCCTAAATAAATGCCTTTGACCAGAGAGACCAAATGCCATCATTACTAATTTATTGTAAAAAGGATTAGGTTAAAAGACATATAAAAATGTTGCTTTGTAAATCCTTGGTTTAAGTTGTGTTTAAAACTTTTCAAATGTTTTAATTACAATTAATGGTTTATTATTTGAACCATTGGAACTTCCTTGACAAATACCATAAGTAATATTTAGAACTCCTGGAACTTCCTTGACAAATATGATTGTACAAATTTTCTTTGACCAATCCCTGATCCTAAATGGTAATCCAAAACCTAATCACATTAATTCTTTTTGCATATTGAATTATGTGATAAGACTTGACCACTTATTGTGTGAAGGCCTTGTTATGCATATTTGCTTTTGTATACCTTGTGTTGTAGAATTGTTTGTTTATTGTTGTGATATTTCTATGTATAGATTGAACAGAGTGCAACGTTGTTCTTTGTTGAAAAGAGTGTGTGAGCAACTGCAACTTCCAAAGGCAAGTGGCACATTCATAAAATTCCTAAGTATTTTATCTATGCATGAATAGTTATTTTGAGTAGTATGCATGTTAGGTGTTTTACTACAGCTATGCAAGACATGTTTAGAATTGCCCCTTATTTCTATGTGTCTAGGAACCTATATAATACTTAGTAGAAATATTGATGCTATGCAAAAGTTGTTTTTAAGAAAAGCTAATTTCTACTAAGTAAATGACACTCCTGGGTGGATTGGTTTGATAGAGGAGGCGAAGTTGAGTGGCTACTCAGGACCATTTTCATGGTGTGAACCTGAGTTTGTGCACTTGTGGATGGCCACCCAGGGATCAAAGGGATTTGAAGTACTCCAAGTGAAGATTGCTTCCAGTGCAGCCATTTGTCATTTAGGCTCTGTCTTGATCAACTAAGTTGTGTGGACTCACCCCGGCTTGACAGGTGGTGGTAGAGTTTTGTAGGTGGAACGTGTCAGGCCGGTATGGGGTGGGAAAATGCCTCTGAAAGATCTCGTCTCAATCTTCTCCTTTTCCTTATCACTGCTGGAGTGTAGAGGATAGTTTGGGCTGATTGAGTCAAATGGTGAACGTGCACAACCTCTAGAGAGTGTCAAAACTAAGTACTTAGCCGTGCCCCCGGTTACGGACAATTCTGAGCAGCTGATCAAGGATGTCAATGGAGGATCCCAACATTCCAACTTCTCAAGTAAAATTTTGATGGGTGAACAAGGGTAGATGAGACAGTGGTTTTCATGCCATGGATGTCTCGATTAGAAGAAAAGTGTTTTCCAAAGAGTTAGGAAAAAGTTGGCTTTATGCAAAATAGCCTTGAACTCCACCAGCCAAATATGCATACAGGATATTAGAGTTATTCCACTAAGAGTCCACAGAGTGTCACTTGCCAGTTCCATTTTATATGGTTCTGACCCACCTTGTTGCAACATTTTTCACGTTGTAGGTTGTTCCGATGATGAGTGAGGTGTAGTTTAAGGATTTCGAGTCTACAACCAACATGTTTCGCCTGTGGCACATGAAGATGATGGAGACTCACTGCTACTTTTATTTCCACTGCTTTACTCTTTCAAAGCTAGCTTTATGCTATGCAAGTTGTAACGAATATTTTCCTAAGTACTGGATCTTCGTGTAATAATTGATACAATGTTGTGATATTTCATCTTAAACTATGTGTGCAAATGATTCGATCCAGTGGTTTGCACTATACACATGGATCTTGCCAATTTTTAAGTGCAGGTCAGCTACAAGGGGTCATAGGAATAAACCTTAGCAAGGCCGGTTTATGTCGTCTGCATGATGCCTAACCCTAACTGATTCCTATCTGGCGAGCCTGCTAACTTTTTTATGGGCCTATTCCTGCTTGTGGATGATACCCATTAGGGTTTTCATAACACATGGCTAGCTTTTTCTAGGGCGATACTGAGACCAAAAAGAAGTACCATATTGCACGCTAGCCGGAGATCTGTCACCCCAAAGATCAGGTGTCTAGGGGTGACCAACACCAAAGTGCTAAACATCGCGCTTATGGTTAATGGATTTGGCGCTTGTTTATGATGGAGGAGCATTCCCTCTAGCACAAGCTGCTAAGAGCCAAGTATTCAGTATTGGGTTGCGGGTAAAACTTTAAAATTTTCCGTAACCTAGCCGCCAAGATCTATTCTATGAAGATATGTTGCACCCCATAATGCTAGATCTAGATACTTACAAACACCGTTGCGGAAGATCTTGTGTTTGTCGAAATAGATGTTGGTGAAGCCTGATGAAGAACCCACGTCCACGCCGGGAGGTGAGATTGTTGCCGGTCCGTCGTCGAGGAACTACTTGCGCATCCCCGCTCTAATAGTATCCACACGTACGCCGCGCCAATCCTTCAAGCACGTTCGCCGCCTAGTGCTACTAGCACCAACGAAGAGAGACTGCCTTTCGGCGTAGATTTGGTGGTAGATCCAATCGGGCTCGATTAGATCTATATGAGACTAGAGAGATCTAATTCTCAACACATGAGATCTACTAGAGAAAGATTAGATCAATGTCTAATTAGAGCGCCGTCTAAATTAGAGCATCGTCTAATTGCATAATATCTAGAGAGAGGAACTTGTGCAAGCCAATTGTATATGTCCTCCTTGTGGGAGGGGGTGGAGTATATAAAGGGGAGCAAGGGGAGGAGGTGCTTGGGGGAGGGCCAAGCCCTCCCCTTGGTGCGCCGGCCCTAGGGAGGCTGGCTCCCTCCCCAAGTCGGTTTGGGAGGGAAGCCCTTGTCCAACAAGGACTCCCTCCCTTCCCTTTTATCTTTTTGCCTTTTTCCTTATTCCTTTCCTAGTTCAATTAGGACTCTTTTAAATCTCCAATTTAAACAAGGAAGGAGAGGAGGGGACTTGGTGCGGCCGGCCTGGAGGGTGGGGCCATGCGGCCGGCCCATACTAGGTATGGCGCAGCCACATGGGCACCCCCCTCTCTTCTCCGGCGCATCCCCCCTTCCCGGCAAACCTCCGAAACTCTTCCGGAACCAAATATACTCTATAGATAAAATCATCGACTCTATCCACTGATGTCGGAAACACTTCCTGGCATCCCGGAACATCTCATATTCGCCATATTTCTCTCTTAGGAAATTCTGCCCTATACCGGCATCATTTCCCTCTCATGATAACTTCACCGGAACTTCTCCGAATCACTACGGAGTTGTTCCTCTGACATCGGAGGACTCCGACTACTTCTCATAACCACAAAACTACAACTTTATTCTTTCAATAAAAGATTGACTCACAGCTTAAGTGTGTGACCCGAAAGGTTTGGTAACACATAGACATGTCCGGGAGCTTACCAGACAATAACTAACATTGGGACCTAGACGGCCGTACTAGCTCCTATGTGTTCACGAGTGAACGACAGAACCTGTGTGTTTCTCGTTACGCTAACCCCCTTACGTACATGATACCAATGATATCTCGAGATTGAGACAATGTGCTCTAGTGTGATCAAACCCTTTTATCATAACACATATAATTATCGTACCAATATCATTCTCTTTTCTCATTCCATATTTTCATTATCCCGTGATTAATCATGCTATGTCTGGCCAGACGTTTGGGTGACAATAATAATACTGAGATGGCCTAGAGGATGTATCTCTCCATCGTCTGGAGGAGTAAGTGCCATTCTTGAATAATCTCTGTTCCAATGCATTATTCTAGTCCACACCCAAAAGTCACCATTATGGTCCCCAGTTATGGCCAGACGTTAGGTGACAATCAAAGCATGAGTGTCGAATAAGCGGTCACCAGATATTCTCATAGCAAAGAAATACAGCTAATGGAAACTAAACATATGATCAATTGCTACCTTCATCGTTGACGATTAGTCTCTTAGCAAGATCATACAATGGGTCGGTTCAGTACTATTGTCATTCCGACAATAAACTCCTATAGTTGTGTGACTTATACAAAGTCCATGATCAGGAAAACATGATCATCAAACAACAAGATAGGCTAGTCTTAGAGAAAAGACAAGGAACGCTTTTACTTATTCGTATCTCTACACCTGTATTGGAGGTTTTCCTCTTGAACACGTTGTATTTGCTATTCAAGTGCCCAATACAGTTATAGCACAAAGATATAAACATTAATAATAAATTTGGAGATAAATAATAACTAAATTATTAATGTCTCTAGGGCATATCTCCAACATTCAGGAGCTTCTAATATTTTCTCCTCCAGTGCTTCGGAGGTTCCCAATTCTAGCATGGAATACATAAGATCAAAAGGCTACTTTAAACTGGGAGCCAAATCTCATGTAGGTATAGGGTCTAAAGTTTGTTTTGGCAAGACTGGTGGATAGGGGAGAGCCCTTTGTCCACTTGTTTCCCCAGAATTTTTGACATATCTTCCAATCAGGATATCCTCATCTCCTAGGCTCATTCAGGAGATGGTTGGCGTCTACGTTTTAGACATACCTTTTGGGAAAAGAAATGCAAATGTGGACCCTATTGACCTAGGAAATTGAGGAGTTCTCTCCCTCAAATTAGATGGATAAGGTCACCTGGGCTCTTGAGCCCTCTTGCAAGTTTTCCGTTCGTTCTCTTTATCAGAAAATTCTTCATGCCAATAATCGGGCTGTTCCAAAAAAAATCTGGGCTGCTAAGGTGCCACTGAAAATTAAGATCTTCCTCTGGCAACTTGCCAGAGGTCTTCTCCCACCTGGCGACCAGTTAATGTTACGACATGGTCCTTCTAGGTTGATGGTTTTTGTTCACTGAAAAAACACTGATCACATTATTTTCTCATGCGTTATGGTTTCTTTTATGTGGAGTTGTTGGCGTCAGAGTTTCGGGGTGTAGTGGAACCCACAGTCTTTTGACCAATTTTGGTTACTTGTTAATTCTCTCTGGCAATAAGCAAGGAAACCAGTGTGGCTTCTCTTTGCAGCCCAGTGTTGGGCCCTTTGGAACATTCGCAATAAGTTTTTGTAGGAGTTTGCGCGATAGAAAACAAAAAATTTCTCTCACATGCGGAAGCAACACTCAAGATCCTATCTAGAAGATTCTAGTAACGGGGAGAGTAGTTCATCATACCCTCGAAGAACACGCGCGTTGAACGTTTAATTCAACGCAGCTCGGTGAAGTTGTTGACGATGTTCGATCCGATCAGCACCGCAAACGAGCAGCACCTCCGGAGGCTTGCACACGTACAGCTCGATGACGTCTCCCTCTTCTTGATCCAGCAAGCTAGAGGGAGAAGTAGGTGGGATCGATTCCAGCAGCACGACGGCGTGGTGGTGGATATGGTGGAGAGTTCCCGCGGGCAGGGCTTCGCCAAGCGGTGCGCGGGAGGTAGAGGAGCAGCAAGCCAGTGATGCGGCCAAGCCTCTGTCTCTTGGTGCACCTCTCCCTCTTCTTTATATAGGCAAGGGGCTGCAGCCACTTTATTTCCAAAGTAGAAACTCCCTCTTTCAATAGTGGTAACCCCTTCTCATTTAAAAGGTGGTAACCCCCTCTTTCAAGAGTGGTAACATCCCTTTTAAAGGGCTACCCATTGAATGGCTGCATGGACCAAGTAGGACTGGTCAAATGGACCAGTGGGCCACCCTTGGTCGTTGGGGACAGGTGGGCCCCACTATGGGACCCTCCGGAACCTTCTAGAACATTCCGACACTCTGCCGAAAAATCCCGAACTTTTCCGGAACCCTGAAATCAACTTGCCATATATAAATCTTTACCTCCGGACTCTTCCGGAGCTCCTCGTGATGTCTAGGATCTCATCCGAGACTCCGAACAATATTCGGACACCATTAACAAAATTATCCCAGAGCTACTCTAGCGTTACCGAACGTTAAGTGTGTGACCCTACGGGTTCGAGAACGTGCAGACATGATGGAGACACCTCTCCGATCAATAACCATTAGAGGGACCAGGATATCCATAATGACTCCCACACATTCAACGAAGATCTTTATCGGTTGAACCACTATGTCGTGGACTACTATAATCCGTATACAATTTCCTTTGTCACGCGATATTTTACTTACCCAAGATTTGATCGTCGGTATCACTATACCTAGTTAAATCTTGTTACTGGTAAGTACTCTTTACTCGTTCCGTAATACAACATTCTCTGTGACTAACTCATTAGTCACGTGCTTGCAAGCTTTACCGAATGTGCACTACCGAGTGGGCCCAGAGTATATCTCTCCGAAACACGGAGGGACAAATCCCAGTCTTGATTCATGTAATTCAACAAGCACTTTCTGAGATACCCGTAAGACACCTTTATGATCACCCTGTCACGAAGCGATGGTTGATGTCCCCAAAGTATTCTTCCAGTACCCGGGAATAACATGATCTCATGGTCTAAGAAATAGGATACTTGACAATAAAAGGCATGACAATAAAAACTTAATGAAACGATCAATATTGTTATGCTTAGTTGGGTCTGTCCATCACGTCATTCTTCTAATGACATGATCCCGTTAATTAATTAACAACTCATGTTCATGGTTGGGAAACCATAACCATCATTAATTAACGAGCTAGTCTAGTAGAGGCTTACTAGGGACGCAATGTTGTTTACGCAACCACACATGTATTATGTTTCCGGTTAATACAATTATAGCATGGAAATAAACATATATCATGAACACGGAAATATGATAATAACATTTATTTATTATTGCCTCTAGGGCATATTTCCAACAGTCTCCCACTTGCACTAGAGTCAATAATCTAGTTTACATTGGTAAAAATCTAACACCCATGGCCTTCTGGTGTTGATCATGTTTTGTCTGTGGAAGAACTTTAGTCAACGGATCAGCGATATTTTGATTCGTATGTACTTTGCTAATGGTAATATCTCCTTCATTGACATGCTCACGAATTTGATGAAACCGGCGTTTGATATGCTTGGAACTCTTGTGACATCTTGGTTCCTTGGCTAGAGCAATGGCACCAGTGTTGTCACAAAAAATCTCCATGGGATCCAGTGCGCTCGGAACAACGCCGAGTTCAGTGACGAACTCCTTCAGCCATATCCCTTCTTTCGCTGCTTCAGAAGCGGCCATATACTCCGCCTCTAATGTAGATGCCGCAATGACGGTTTGCTTGGAACTCCTCCAGCTAACCGCAGCTCCATTCAAGATAAAGACATACCCTGTTTGAGATTTCGAGTCATCTGGATCAGTATCGAAGCTAGCATCAACGTAACCTTTTACGGAGAGCTCTTCATCACCACCATAGACAAGAAACATGTCCTTAGTCCTTTTTAGGTACTTAAGGATATTTTTAACTGCTGTCCAGTGAGCCTCTCCAGGATCACTCTGGTACCTGCTCGTCAAACTAAGAGCATGGGACACATCCGGTCTAGTACACAACATGGCATACATAATAGAACCTATGGCCGAGGCATAGGGGATTTTCTTCATCCTTTCTATTTCTGTTGCCGTAGTTGGACACTGAGTCATACTCAATGGCTTACCTTGTAACATGGGCAAAGAACCTTTCTTTGCATCCTGCATATTGAATTTCTTCACTATCTTCTCAAGGTATTTACTTTGACTAAGTGCTATTAAGCGTCTTGATCTATCTCTATAGATCTTTATGCCCAATATGTATGCAGCTTCACCAAGATCTTTCATTGAAAAACTATTATTCAAATAATCTTTCACACTGTTAAGCAGCTCCACATCATTCCCAATAAGTAATATGTCATCTACATATAAAACCAGGAATGCAACCGAGCTCCCACTCACTTTCTTGTAAACACAAGCTTCTTTATAATTTTGGACAAATCCAAAACCTTTGATCACCTCATCAAATCGAAGATTCCAACTCCGGGATGCTTGCTTCAGTCCATAGATGGATCGCTGAAGTTTGCACACTTTATCAGCATCCTTAGGATCGACAAAACCTTCAGGTTGTACCATGTACAACTCTTCTTCAACGTTTCCGTTGAGGAACGCAGTTTTGACATCCATCTGCCAAATTTCATAATCGAAATAAGCAGCAATTGCTAGTAGAACCCTAACAGACTTTAGCATCGCTACGGGTGAGAAGGTCTCATCGTAGTCAACTCCTTGAATTTGTCGAAAACCTTTTGCGACAAGTCGAGCTTTATATACGGTGACATTACCGTCAGCGTCTGTTTTCTTCTTGAAAATCCATTTACATTCAACAGCCTTACGGCTATCAGGAAGGTCAACCAAAGTCCACACTTGGTTTTCCTTCATGGATTCCATTTCAGAGTTCATGGCGTCTTGCCATTTTCCAGAGTCTGGGCTCATCATCGCTTCCTCATAGTTCATAGGTTCATCATTGTCTAACAATAAAATGTTCAAGACAGGATTACCGTACCATTCAGGAGCAGTACGTAACCTTGTCGACCTGCGAACGGGAACTTTGACCGAAGCTGCATGATCACTATCATCAGCTTCTTTCTCTCTAGCTGGTGAAGGCGGTGCCTGAAGATCCAAATCTTCCTGCGCTGCGCTGCTCTCCAATTCGGGAGAAGGTTCAATAACCTCGTCTAGTTCTATTTTCCTCCCACTCACTCCTTTCGAAAGAAACTCCTTCTCAAGAAAGGATCCATTCTTAGCAACAAAAACTTTGCCTTCGGATCTGTGATAGAAGGTATACCCAATGGTTTCCTTTGGATATCCTATGAAGACGCATTTTTCCGCTTTGGGTTCGAGCTTATCAGGTTGTAATCTTTTGACATAAGCCTCGCATCCCCAAATTTTAAGAAACGATAATTTTGGCTTCTTACCAAACCACAACTCATATGGTGTCGTCTCAACGGATTTAGATGGTGCCCTATTTAAAGTGAATGCGGCTGTCTCTAATGCATACCCCCAAAATGACATTGGCAGATCGGATACAGACATCATAGAACGCACCATATCTAATAAAGTACGATTACGACGTTCAGACACACCATTACGCTGTGGTGTTCCAGGTGGCGTGAGTTGGGAAACAATTCCACAATTTTTCAAGTGCATGCCAAACTCGTAACTCAGATATTCCCCTCCACGATCAGATCGTAGAAATTTGATCTTCCTGTTACGATGATTTTCTACTTCACTCTGAAATTCTTTGAACTTTTCAAATGTTTCAGACTTGTGTTTCATTAAGTAAATATACCCATATCTACTCAAATCATCAGTGAAAGTTAGGAAGTAACGATATCCACCACGTGTTGGAATGCTCATTGGTCCACACACATCAGTATGTATGATTTCCAACAAATCACTCGCCCGTTCCATCGTACCGGAAAACGGTGTCTTAGTCATCTTACCCATGAGGCATGGTTCGCACGTATCAAATGATTCAAAGTCAAGTGATTGAAAAAGTCCATCAGAATGGAGTTTCTTCATGCGCTTTACACCAATATGACCTAAACGGCAGTGCCACAAGTATGTGGTACTATCATTATTCGCTTTGCATCTTTTAGCATCAATGTTATGGATGTGTGAAGTACTACTATCGAGATCCAACAAGAATAAACCATTTACGTTGGGTGCATGACCATAAAAGATATTACTCATAGAAATAGAACAACCTTTATTCTCTGATTTAAATGAGTAACCGTCTCGCAATAAACAAGATCCAGATATAATGTTCATGCTTAACGCAGGCACCAAATAACAATTATTCAGGTTTAAAACTAATCCCGAAGGTAGATGAAGAGGTAGTGTCCCGACGGCGATGACATCGACCTTCGATCCATTCCCGACGCGCATCGTCACCTCATCCCTCGCCAGTCTCCGTTTATTCTGCAGCTCCTGTTTCGAGTTGCAAATATGAGCAACCGAACCAGTATCAAATACCCAGGCACTACTACGAGAACTAGTAAGGTACACATCAATAACATGTATATCAAATATACCTTTGACGTTGCCAGCCTTCTTATCCGCCAAGTATTTGGCGCAGTTACGCTTCCAGTGACCGTCTCCCTTGCAGTAGAAACACACAGTGTCCGGCTTAGGACCAGCCTTGGGTTTCACAGGTGTGGCAACAGGTTTGCCGCCCTGAGCAGCAACAGATTTGCCACTCTTCTTGAAGTGACCCTTTTTGGCCTTAACCTTCTTGAAACTGGTGGTCTTATTGACCATCAACACTTGATGTTCTTTCTTGATGTCCACTTCTGCAGATTTCAGCATCGCAAAGAGCTCATTAAGAGTCTTATTCATGCCTTGCATGTTATAGTTCAGCACAAAGCCTTTGTAGCTCGGAGGGAGCGACTGCAGCACCCTGTCAGTGATTAACTCATCCGGGATCACACATCCCAGCTGAATTAGGCGTTGGATATAGCCTCCCATGGTGACAACATGTTCACTGACAGAGCTGTGCTCCTCCATCTTACATGTATAGAACTTATCAGAGATCTCATATCTCTCAGCGCGGGTCTGAGTCTGAAACATGGTTTTCAGCTCTTCAACCATCTCATAGGCGCCGTGATGTTCAAAACGTTTCTGGAGATCAGTGTCCAGAGATGTAAGGATGGCACAGGCAACTATAATGTGGTCATCTCTGCGCGTCTCAAAGACATTTTGTTCTGCTTCAGGCGCATTGTCTGCAGGTGGGTCACCTAGCGCAGCATCGAGCACATAATGCTTCTTACACCCAGTGAGGATAATCCTCAGGTTGCGGTGCCAGTCAGTGAAGTTTGAACCAGATGATTTCAGTTTTTCTTTCTCAAGGAATGCGCTGAAGTTGAACTGAGCTACGTTGCGGGCCATGATCTACAACATTTTAGCAAAGACATCTTTAGACTATGTTCATGATAAAGAGTTCATTTTAATCAAATTACTAACGAACTCCCACTTAAAACAACATCCCTCATAGTTGTCTAGTGGTACACGATCCAAATCCACTACACCAAGTCCGATCTTCACGAGAGAAGATGTAGTTTCAATGGTGAACATCGAAATGTTGATCATATCATTCATATGACTCGTGTTTAACCTTTCGGTTCGTCGTGTTCCGAGTCCATGTCTGTACATGCTAGGCTCGTCAAGTTAACCAAAGTATTTCCGCATGTGTAAAACTGGCTTACACCCGTCGTATGTGAACGTAGAGTTTACCACATCCGATCATCACGAGATGCTTCAAAACGACGAACTTTCGCGACGGTGCATACTAAGGGAGAACACTTTATCTTGATATTGTGTGAGGGATCATCTTATAATGCTACCGTCGAGCACACGCAAAATAAGATGCATAAAAGGATAAACATCACATGCATAAAAATATGTGACATGGTATAGCCCTTTTATTGCGTCTTGATCTCCATCTTAAACGCACCGGCATGATCTCCATCATGGCGCCATGTTCATGTGGCGCCTTGGTTGTCTCCACCACGTTGCATCCCATATATTGCTAACTCATAGCGATAAATAATGCAATTACATGGCGTTTGAAGTTGACACGCAGGTCATACAATTGATAATTAAGACAACCATATGGCTCCTGCCGGTTGCCGTACTCATCGACATGCAAGTCGTGAAACATTACAAAACATGATCATCTCATACATCACAAATATATCATATGAAACAGTTTGGGCTATACCATATCACAAGCACCCCTGCAAAAACAAGTTAGACGCCTCTCCCTTATTCTTTGCAAATTTTACGTGGCTTAGGGCTTTCGAAGAAAGAACCGTTCTTACCTACGAACATGAAACCACAACGGTGATAAACAAATTATTAACAACCCGTTGTAGATTAAATCTTAACTATAGTGGGAGAGACAGACACCCGCAAAGCCACTTATGCAATACAAGTTGCATGTCAGTCGTGGAACAAGTCTCATGTACGTGGACATGTAAAGTTAGTCCGGGCCGCTTCATCCCACTATGCCACTAAGATTCAAAATACACAAAGGAAGTAATAAAAAGATTATCAACGCCCACATACACATATGTGTTCTACCCGTACCAAAACATCTACGCATAGATCCGGCTCTGATACCACTGTAGGAGTTTGCGCGATAGAAAACAAAAAATTTCTCTCACATGCGGAAGCAACACTCAAGATCCTATCTAGAAGATTCTAGTAACGGGGAGAGTAGTTCATCATACCCTCGAAGAACACGCGCGTTGAACGTTTAATTCAACGCAGCTCGGTGAAGTTGTTGACGATGTTCGATCCGATCAGCACCGCAAACGAGCAGCACCTCCGGAGGCTTGCACACGTACAGCTCGATGACGTCTCCCTCTTCTTGATCCAGCAAGCTAGAGGGAGAAGTAGGTGGGATCGATTCCAGCAGCACGACGGCGTGGTGGTGGATATGGTGGAGAGTTCCCGCGGGCAGGGCTTCGCCAAGCGGTGCGCGGGAGGTAGAGGAGCAGCAAGCCAGTGATGCGGCCAAGCCTCTGTCTCTTGGTGCACCTCTCCCTCTTCTTTATATAGGCAAGGGGCTGCAGCCACTTTATTTCCAAAGTAGAAACTCCCTCTTTCAATAGTGGTAACCCCTTCTCATTTAAAAGGTGGTAACCCCCTCTTTCAAGAGTGGTAACATCCCTTTTAAAGGGCTACCCATTGAATGGCTGCATGGACCAAGTAGGACTGGTCAAATGGACCAGTGGGCCACCCTTGGTCGTTGGGGACAGGTGGGCCCCACTATGGGACCCTCCGGAACCTTCTAGAACATTCCGACACTCTGCCGAAAAATCCCGAACTTTTCCGGAACCCTGAAATCAACTTGCCATATATAAATCTTTACCTCCGGACTCTTCCGGAGCTCCTCGTGATGTCTAGGATCTCATCCGAGACTCCGAACAATATTCGGACACCATTAACAAAATTATCCCAGAGCTACTCTAGCGTTACCGAACGTTAAGTGTGTGACCCTACGGGTTCGAGAACGTGCAGACATGATGGAGACACCTCTCCGATCAATAACCATTAGAGGGACCAGGATATCCATAATGACTCCCACACATTCAACGAAGATCTTTATCGGTTGAACCACTATGTCGTGGACTACTATAATCCGTATACAATTTCCTTTGTCACGCGATATTTTACTTACCCAAGATTTGATCGTCGGTATCACTATACCTAGTTAAATCTTGTTACTGGTAAGTACTCTTTACTCGTTCCGTAATACAACATTCTCTGTGACTAACTCATTAGTCACGTGCTTGCAAGCTTTACCGAATGTGCACTACCGAGTGGGCCCAGAGTATATCTCTCCGAAACACGGAGGGACAAATCCCAGTCTTGATTCATGTAATTCAACAAGCACTTTCTGAGATACCCGTAAGACACCTTTATGATCACCCTGTCACGAAGCGATGGTTGATGTCCCCAAAGTATTCTTCCAGTACCCGGGAATAACATGATCTCATGGTCTAAGAAATAGGATACTTGACAATAAAAGGCATGACAATAAAAACTTAATGAAACGATCAATATTGTTATGCTTAGTTGGGTCTGTCCATCACGTCATTCTTCTAATGACATGATCCCGTTAATTAATTAACAACTCATGTTCATGGTTGGGAAACCACAACCATCATTAATTAACGAGCTAGTCTAGTAGAGGCTTACTAGGGACGCAATGTTGTTTACGCAACCACACATGTATTATGTTTCCGGTTAATACAATTATAGCATGGAAATAAACATATATCATGAACACGGAAATATGATAATAACATTTATTTATTATTGCCTCTAGGGCATATTTCCAACAGTTTTCGATTGAGGCAATCTTTCCCTCACAACCTGCTGACGGTTTCTTCAAAACTGGTCTGTTGCTGCAGAAATTGAGACCCCTATCCAAATCTAAGGAGCACGCCGTGATGTACCTGATGATCTCGGAGCTGCGCAACCTCTACCGCACCACTTACACTCCTCCGACGCCTGCAGATCCTCAAGCTTCTTAGCTATCTATCTTAGTTAGTGCAATCTAGTTATCCTGCTTCCTATGCTGCCTTAAAACTCTTTAGCTCCCTCTGGCAGTGTGCCATGGTTTATTTGTGCTTTTGTTTCTAAGCTAGTATCCCCGGCAAGTTATGTAACTCTGCTTGTGAACTTTGGTCTTTATTAACTTAAAGCTGGGCATGATGATGCCTTTGATCTAAAAAAAAGTAAGTCGGATAACCATGATTAATTTAAACAACATGTCAGCCAAAAACCATTATAATTAACTTAAGCCTGTTATAGAAACAATTTCTCTAGTATTCTCGGTCCGATAACTGAATATAACTGCTTTGAGACCAAAGCCTTTACGAACTAGATAACCATGTAAAGTCGGGTTAGTAGCTCTAGGTTCTCGACATATCTGAACAATTGTAATTGAAAGTTTGCCACTAGTACATCACTAGTAATGTTGCACACGTGCACGCACGTGTTCACCAACATAAAATAAAACAATAGTAGTTGTTGTCAGTTGATGCTATGTAGTTAATTTAATTTTCTCACAATAGTCGTATTCATATAGAGAAGATATTTTACATACAAATGTTTGTCCTAACTTTATACATGTAATACATACATAAGCCATACAAAAAAAAAAATCCATACATAGAGGTAGGAGGCAATTCCACAACATGGCTGGTGTTTTCAGTCAATACATAGCATGCCAAACAATATTTAGTGCTGCTTCATATTGTAACAGACTTGTCTTGTGTTCCCTGGAGTTAATTGCAGCAGAAGTCACCCAATTTACTTCTTTGTAACATCGTCATTTCTTATATTATATTTATTCCTCCAACAATACATGGTCCTCGACGTGTACACCGCTCAACATTGGAAATAAAAATAGTAGTGTCAGACAAATAAAGTGTTAGACATTGGTCACTTCTTATTCTCTTTATTCCTCCAACAATACATGGTCCTAAAGGAACAGTATAATCTAATCATTCTTCTGTATCTGACTGCAGCTTTGAGCCTTTAAATAGTAGTAATAAATGGATTACTCGTATTAATGCTGTCCTATAAGTAACCAAATACTTAGACAAATCAAGTGTTAGATATGGTTATGCAATTACAAATGCGTGAATGCAAAGTTTTCTTCTCGAGGCAATGACCTGAATATTATGCAAATGCAAAATACAAATTATGTTTACACTGAAACTGGACAATAATATATCATGGCCTTGTAGGCTTATCTCAATCTAGAGGCAATGAACTGAGTATAGGTTTATCTGAAGAAAGTAACATGAGTTTTGTGGACATAAATACAGTAGCATCCAAAGAAAGCAAAAGGCAGGAGAAGATCACGAACCTGAAGATGATGTCGAGCTTCCTGCAAACAGCGGGGCGGCGGCCGCAGCGTGCAGGGCAGCGCGGAGGTCATATCGTGCAGGCTCGGCGATGGTCGTGGGGCGGCAGCAGCAGCGTGCAGGGCGGCGCGGAGTACCATGCCCAAGACGACTCAAATTATAACACCACTCAAATTTCAACATGACACAAATTATGCAAATGCTTCAAATCATAGCTAAACAATCAAAACTGAGAGACGACTTACACATTAATCTACCAACCTACAATTTTTACACCTAGTTTTGCAAACGCAAGCCAATCTTGTTCAGACAATATCGGACATTTTACATAATTATTGTATCATCGGTTTACACATTAATGGATAGAGTTAATGGCACCCGCGGTCACACAACTCGACGTCAATGTGCACTTAAGTCACACTTCTCCAGAACGTGATTATTTGGTCACACAACTCGACAAGTGCGTGCACGCAGTTCACTGACCCCACTTGTCAGTCCGTTTTGGACGGTAAATTTTCAGAAAACCCACTGGAGTAATATTAATTTTACAAAATGGTCCTCCTAATTTTACAAAATGGTCCTTCTAATTTTACAAAATGGTCCTCCTAGGAGGACCATTTTGTTAAATTAATATTACTCCAGGGGGTTTTCTGAAAATTTACCGTTCAAAACGGACTGACAAGTGGGGTCAGTGACCTGCGTGCACGCACTTGTCGAGTTGTGTGACCAAATAATCACGTTCTGGAGAAGTGTGACTTAATTGCACATCAACGACGAGTTGTGTGACCGCTGGTGCCATTAACTCTTAATGGATAGGCAAAACAAATTTTGTACCTAAATTTGCAAGCCTCCACTCGATTCAGTTTAAGTGATTGAACTGAATCTAGGCTCCTAAAGAATTCTTGATCTGAAGAAATAAGAAATAACCGTTAGTGGACATGAATACATTATAGAATCCTAAAGAAGTTAAGGTCAAGAGGCAAAGGATGACGCAAGTCTGCTCAGTGCGTGGAGCTTTGCTGGCCTCGTGTGCAGGCTATCGCGGCCTGAATAAAGTCTGTGTGCGTGGAGTTCGCTGGCCTCATGTGCAGGCTCTGACCGCACGCTGCCTCGCTTGGATGGGCACGGAGGTCGCTGGCTCACGCAGATCGGCGGCGGTGACAGAGATCGCACGAATCGACGGCCGCAACGTGCAGGGTGGCGCGATGGTCGCGAGGCGGCGGCGGTCGCCTGGCGATGACGGTTGTCGGCATTCCGGTGTTCAGTTGGTCCTCGCTTGACAGGCGTGGAGGGCGGCCTCGCTTGGTTGACGCGTCGTGGCTGCACCGGCCTTGCGTCTCCGGCCTGAGGCTTGCTTGGTCGTCGGACCGGCGGGGATGGAGGCAGGCATATGCGTTTTTGGAAAGAGGCAAGCGGATAAAGGAGACGACCGCGATGGATTTTTCGTTCAGCTATGCTCCGTGGTCAGTCCCCTTAATCAGGGGTTAGCTGATAACTGTTTGATTAAATCATGTGTGGCCACGATTGATTGGATCACCCCTCTCTCTCCTTTTTATATTAGTGGTGATGGTGATGGTGATGGTGATGAAGTGGTGATATTAGTGGTGATAGTGGTGACTAGAATCAGCAGATAAGTCTGGACTCTGGTGTAGCTACTCGCAGGTACTTCCGACTTAATTTCCATTTATTTTGCGATCTAGATTTAGGTGACCAAGTTCCCAGGCAATCATCAGGTACACAGAGCAAGTTATCCAGTACACGAACTCTAGTAGCATAGCATCGCAAGCTCTACCCTCATGACCAAATGATTTTTTTCCTGTTTATCCTGGTAGCTAAGGATCCAGTTGGAGCACTAGGGCACACTACTTTGGCTTAATCATTCTTGTGAACAAGGAAATAGCCTAAGTGCATATGCTGCCAAATTAATCTCTCCATGGTGCTAAGAAATATGGAGCGTACCCATCATGCATAATTCCAATGTTATGTGGCGAATGTTGAGTTGCAGTTATCTGTAATTCTACAGCCGGGTTGAGTTTCAGTTCGACACCCGTGCCGAATGTTGAGTAGAAAGCCGATGCAGCAGACGTCCTACGTTGGCAGCACATATCCTCATGATTACTAATGGATTTGAATGGCTAAACAAATTGAAGAAAGTAATTTCAATTCTAACCCTTCACGGGCGACGAACGGCTGATTCACCGGGTTGCAGAGTTGCAAAACTTTTCTGTCCGCATTCTCTGCCTCTACATCGGCCCCACCAACGATCTCCAACCCATCACGGTCTGTTTCCATGTCCATATATAGTGCAAAGTGTTTGGGGTGCGACGGCTCATGCACAGAGCAGAGCACGAAAGCAGGCAACGCCGGAGGCCGGAGCCATGGCTAGAATGGAGTGGCGACAGTGGGGACAGAGGAGGGGAGAACACAAAATTACGGTCTCGAATCTTCGAATGCGTGACGTGCGCCATCTAGTGCTGAATTAGTGGGGTCCGCCTGTAAGGACAACTATCAAAATGATTTGCTCGTCTGTGGTCCCACATGTCATAATCGAGTCAAACTCATGGCAAGTTGGCTGGACCTAACGGCAAACTGGTGTTAAATGCGTTGAGTAGTCTAGAAGTAATGAAATGGCAAGAATTAGTGGTGTTTTGCCAATTCAAAGAAAACTCGTGGCACATAACGAATTTCGGCGACTAGTGCCACATCCGTAATTTACCCTAATTAACAATGGACGCGTCTAGCGGGCGACCGGTCACGCGTCCGTTGTTTGTGAGGCTCAGTCGCCATGTCAGATGACTTCTTTGCGTGTGAGTGCTCGTACGGGATACAGAGAGCACCCTGGCGCACGTGGAAGCAAATTTTGGCGCGAAATAACTCTCGATTCCCGCTGAATGAAGCGCCCACGCGATTTGTTGTGTGTATTATGGGCCATATATACTTATGTGCATGAATTGATGCAGAGTTATCTTTTTTTTCTTTTGAAAAAACGTTGTCAATCTAGTCTACTCGTGGCATATCACATCCACCATCACGAACTATGTTTACTCTCAGTATTGCATTTAGTCCATAATAAACAATGGTATTATTGATAAATGTAATAGAATATAACAACGATAATATATATAGTACGCATGACAACGGACAGCCGAAGTTTGAGCACAACAACATGATGAACACACACACACGCAAAGTGCTTTAGTGCATCTCTATATATAAGTGTTCCATGGACCTTGAGCAACTAGCACGAACACTTGAGGTACTCTAGGATCCGATAAGCTCTCCTTGGATAAGCACCTGCTTTATTTATATCCTTAGTTCTCAACATCTTATGGGTACACCTCGATGACACATCGAGCTCCCAGTTTCTTCACGATTTTGTAATTATGTGCATGAATTGATGTAGAGTTATCCCTTTTTTTTGGAAAAACATTGTTAAGCTAGTCTACTCGCCGTAAATCACATCCACCATCACCAACAATGTTTGCTCTCAGTTTTGCATTTAGTCCAGAATAAACAATGGTATTATTGATAAATGTAATAGAGTAGAACAACGATAATATATATAGTATGCATGACAACGGACAGCCAAAGTTTGAGCACAACAACATGATAAACACACACACATACACACACGCAAAGTGCTTTAATGCATCTCTAAATATAAGCGTTCCATGGACCTTAAGCAACTAGCACGAACACTTGAGGTACTCTAGGATCCGAGAAGCTCTCCTTGGGTAAGCACCTGCTTTATTTGTATCCTTGGTTTTCAACATCTTATGGGTACACCTCGATGACACATCGAGCTCCCAGTTTCTTCACGATTTTGTAATCTGTGAACCCTGCTTTGATGAACAGCTTTCGCCAGTCATCTTCATCCCGTTGACCGCCTCTAGTGTTCACCATCATGGCCATATCCAGCAGGAGTTGGGCTTCAAACATAATTGGTCCCAAGGAAGATTCAATCACGATTTCAATAATTATTACCTTTCCTCCCTCCTCACGAGGAGGAATGGCCTTCCTGCATTGAGCTAGGATTTTAACGCAATCCTCGTCGCTCCAAAAGTGTAGCACAAGCTGCAGCAATCAGTAAGTTCCAAAAATCAAGAGATGAAGAATTGTGGTTTTTATGAGTCGTAAAACTAAAAACAAAATATTCTGATCGATGATTGGTCATGTCATACCTTGAGCATCACAGCTTGAGATGATGGAACGGTGTGGAACAGGTCACCCGCAACGTAGTTGATGACACCATCTGCTGGGGCTTTGTCGATCACCCTGGGGAGGTCAAGCACAGTGCATTTGAGATGCGGGTAAGCCTTGACGAGCGCCCTCGCTGTCGTACCATCCCCACCGCAGCAGTCAGTAAGAGACTCAAGCCCCTTGAATAGGTCACCACACTCCCGCAGTATGGTGGCAATTCCCAAGTTGTCGTGGGCAGCCAAGCCCTGATTGGTAACCGTGTCGAACTCTTCGCCAAGTAGAGCTGTTCTTTCATCAAAGATTGGCACGCCATGCATCTCCTCAAAGGGTGACAGCACTGGTGCCTCGACCTCGACATCCTTCTTGAACCAGTCGGCCAGCCCCAACACCGCCTCCACGCAATGCGGCGTGGTCACGGCAAGCACATAATACTTTTGGCTGTGGTGCTCCTCCGCCTGGACACCGTCCACAAGGATGCGAGACAGCGGGGTGAGGCGGTACAACTCCACGCTGGACTCGGAGTCCTTGTCGGCGGCGAAGACGCCCGACGTGACGAGCATGCGCATGAGACGGCCAAGAAACGGCAACTTGCTCGAGGGAAGGGACAGCGCCGACATCAGGTCGGGCAGCGTGGTGACCCCACCGAGGTGGTGGATGGTAGTCGGGATCTCAAGCTCGACGGCGCACCGAAGCCCCATGGATGTGAGGTAGTAGAGGCTGTGGCGCCACAGGTCAGCCTGTGCCTGCAGCAGCTCAGCGTCCGTGGGAACCTCTATGGCATGTGTCGCCATTGCTCTCTCTCCCTTCTCTGATGAGTGTCCAGTTGCTATGTGTTGCTTTATAGAATTGCTATACCAGTGCGCTGCATGAAGTGCTTATATAGCCAATTAGTCAGTCGCCTGCTACTGTCAATAGCTCGGCTACTGTTGCGGAGCAGTTATAACGTATTCGTGTTTTATTTTTATTTTTAAACGTATTCGTGTTTGATACTGCGCAAGGTGACATTTCAAAAACCTCACACGCGGCTCACGAGAATATAAAGCATGGAATTATGGATACGCAAGTGCATAGTCAGCTCATGCATGTCAGTCTCACGCCACACACGAGACAATATATTATGAGCTTGTATACTCCTATTTCACGAAGAAAATAATTGCATCCTGTAGTTACATCCCTCTTATCCTCTCTCCCGTGCGGCATCCTGTCGTTACATCCCTCTTATCCTCTCCCCCGTGCGGCGGCGTTCGCGCCGCACCAGGGCGCCCCTGCCGGCCGCCTCCAGCCCCCCCCCCCCCCTCCCCCCTCCGCAAGCTCCCCTCCCGCCGTTGCGGCAAAGGCCGGGTGGCATGGCGGCGGCGGCCTTCGTTCCGGACGATCAGTGGCAGTGGTGCGGGGTGGCGGCAGCCAGGCTTGACGGTCTAGGGCAGCGGCCGGCGGCGGCGTCGGGCCCGTTCTGGGTCCAGATGGGCTTGGACGGTCCGCGACTCATGCTGATGTCCGATACATTTTGTCGACTCCGGCGACGACATACGAGCTCCTGGGCTAGTCGCAGTGCACGAGGAAGCCAGGGGCTTCGGCTCCGGGCGTGGCTGCGATGGCCTCCTCCTCCGCCGGAGGTGGTCGGCCAACTGGCTGTGGCAGATTTGTAGATCCCACAGTTAGTCCCGGCGGCGAGTTGGGGAGGCATGGTTGCCGGTGAAAACCGAGCTTCGACTTCGTTCAAGCAGGCGATGGATATCCACTCTTTTTAGTGGTATATATTAATAAATTACATCACATTTTTAAATATAAAATAGGAAAACATATAAAAATACAATATTAAACCTAAAATGGATATCCTCCCCTCGTTAGAGATGCATGTAATCTCCATGTGCACAGCTTAGTTTCCCTACAATGCGCTCTCTATCTTTTTTGGACACTCTTTTTAGTGATGTATACAAATCCAACTTTTATTGCAAAAGTTTCAACTCCTTATGTGTAGACCTCCATGTTCTCAAAAACAGTCCCCTCATTAATTATAAGGTATTTCTTGTCAAAGTGTATATGATTGGTATGTTCTCATGATAACCAAGGAAGGGCCAGCACCGACATCAGGTCGGGCAGCGTGGTGACCCCACCGAGGTGATGGGTGGTAGTCGGAATCTCAAGCTGGACGGCACATCGAAACTCCATGGACGAGAGGTAGTAGAGGCTGTGGCGCCATAGGTCAGCCTGTGTTTGCAGCAGCTCAACGTCCGTGTGGGAACTTCTAATGTTCGTGCCTCAGCCGCCATGGCTCTCTTCCACCCTTTCTTCTGTTCAATTTTCTTAGAAGAATTTGTGTAGCTGCGATATTTTGCTTTGGGAGCTTGTTGCTTCATACTGCGTCGCGTGCCTGTGTTTATATTGCTACCAGCCTATCATTGTCGGCAGCTTGGCTACTGTGTTGAGTAGCAGTACGTGCATTCATGTTTGGTTAGCTGTGGAGCGAAAGGTTGCAGCTCAAGGTCAATTTACGCAGAACCACATATTGTAGTGTGTTGGCCTCATACCTATCACACGCGACACACGAGACAATATAATATGAACGTGTAAAGACCCTAGGCTCGAGAGGAGCCCGGCTTTAAATTAATGAAGCCAACATCCATCACAATGTTCGTACACGCCGACAAGCGACAACAGGGCGCGCAGGCCCGAAATAAAATCGCAACACAAGGGCGCAGGGTAGCAGACGGAGAGACACATCGCTACCAGCCATCAGGAGGAGGGAGGCCCCCTGTAACATCCCAAACTTATGAACCAAGAAAAACTTAGTTTTACCAGACCCCAAATTTCAGAACCAACCAAAAACTTTTTGGAATGTTTTGCTGATGATTGTGTTTGCTATGTTGAACTAGTGTGACCAGTTGCTTGAGTTGTTTGACTGATAAATCTAGAACCCAACTAGTACCACTATATATTATACTTGGTGATCTTGTTATGACAAGAACAAAATATTCCATACAACTTCTCTACTCTATTTCGGACCATCTTACTTTTCAAAGGATACTTGGTTTAGCAACAACCAAAATACTTACTCCTTGAACTAAAAGTATTTTCAAAACTACTTGTTTCCAAAATATGGAGATCTATATCCTATCTCCAACCTTTCCCTTGTATGGGTAGCCCTTATCTTAAACTCCTACTTTTATTCCTTGGAAAATAATAACAGTGGGAATTATACTACCCACATATTTTAGCAACCCTTTTTGAAAAATATCAAATTATGAAGTTAGACTTTCCCCACCTTATTCTTGTCAGGATAATACTGGATCACCACCCCACCACTTGTTTGAGTAATTAAAACTTGGTGGAAAACTTATAATTGGTTGTCTAGTATTGATTGTTATTTCCTGCCAAATTGGTTGCTTGTGCTTGAAGACTTTAGAACACCCCTGACAACAAATTGGGAGGAGACTTGCTTACTCACACACTCCCCATAAAAACACTAACAAAAAGAAAAAGGTCTTATTTAAATTTCCTCCCTATCTACCTCTCTACTTTGCTACAACAATTATTTTACTTTATAAAATCCTGGAATGAGATGCAATAGTACCCATCTCATTATCATGTTTCCCTTCCCTCAAAATATCTATTTACAAGGATAAAAATTTAATTTGACAAATCCCAAGATCCCTTCTTTAATCTTTAGGGATTATTAGGAATATGACACAAAAATATCTCCAAGAAATTATTCCTTTTTCAAACACAACTCCAGTGGAGTGGTAATAGGATCTTACCCACCTAATTCTTGCAACTTCCCTCTTCTAATTAAATATTTTCAAAAGTCCAATATCCAATATCTTCTTTATCTTCTCCAAATCCCAAAATGTGCTATGTTGCACATAGTAAATAAATTCTATCACCATGCCAAAATTCCATGTCTGTACCTATGGATCAAAGTGTGGAACTAATTCAAGAAAAATTGAATTAAAGTTCCACTGGAGCATTCCATCAAACACATGGTGGACACTGTTCGAGTTCATCTCCAAATCCTTGAAACCGAAATCGATTCGGTTGATTTGATGTTTCCTTTGTCGATTGCTTGCTGCCTCATCCTCCCTCTCACACCACTGAGCCCCAGAGCAAGGGGGGAACGTGCAATTTGGGCCAGAGGCCGTGGCCGTCGAAGGTGAACGCAAGGCATAGCCTGCACCCCGCCGGCCGACGGTGGCGTGTCGAGGAGAGCAGCCGCACTGGCCCCTCTCTGCGTCTTCCGTCACTTCACCTCCCTCCACACTCGACAGAACGGAGAGGACCGCACCCTGACGCCAGCCTCGCCGTACACCCCGGCAGCCGTGCACCGCCCGCCATGTCGCGGCCGCGCGTGGACGCCGACCCCGTCCTTCTCCACCACGGCACCCCAGCTCGTGTGACCCATCCCCGACACGCTCCTGTCACCCTCAACTTCGCGGACACGCCCACGCCGCCTCTGGAGCCCTGCCGCGACGCCTGCGATGCATCGCCCTCCACTGCGACGTCGTGGACGCCGTGCGTCACACGCTCGCTCCCGTGCCACACGCGACCCCTCTCTCCCTCTGAACCCCAGAAGAGCATCGCAACACCGTCGCCACCCTACACCGCACCCACTGCTGTGCTCTCCCACCCCCTAGCTCCTCCCCTACACCCTGCCCGCGGCACGCCGACGCTCGGCTATAAAACGCCACCCCGCACTGTGCCTCCACACCACGCCATTACCCTCTCCCTCACTCCCCACACACACCGTGCACCGCCAGAAGGGCGGAGCTGCTGCCTCGCAGCTTCTGTTGTCCCAGAGCCTCCTCGAAGTTCGCCGGAGCATAAGGGTGGGTGTCGATCACGGCCAGGCCGTGACTCGTTTCCCCTCTCTCTTCTCTGGCCTGCATCCTCACCCCCATTATCACCACCCTCACCCGCCGTCGTTTTTCCTTGTTTCATGCACTGATGCACCGCGGAGGGCCCGCCGGAGTTGACGCACGGCCGCGGAGGAGGAAAGCTTCGCCGACGCCGTTGCAGCCTTCCCCAGCAAGCGCCAGTCCGCCCACGGACTTCCTCGAGCCTCCGCCGTCTCTCTGCATCATCTCCAACGTCTCCCGAACCCTCTAGGTGAGCCTCCGACCCACCTCCCCGCCGCCAGAGCCGCAGCTCCGTCGTACTCCGACGGTCGAGGAAGATTTGATCCTGCGCCGTTGGATCTAAATCCAACGGTAGCGTACCGCTTCACCGTGTCGAGCCACCGACAAGCGGGACCCGCATGTCAGACTTTTAAACATTATCCGTAGCGCGCGAATTAAACCTGAGTCACTGACGTATAGGACCCACCTGTCAGGTTCTTCCACATTATCCAGAGGAAATTGATTTTCGAATCTATTTCTCTCTGAAAACTTCAGTACTGGACCTAGCTTATAAATTCAATATCTCGAGTTCTATAAATCCAATTAAATCAAACTCAAATGTTCTGGAAATCTTATGAAAATATTTAACTCACCAAAGTGGTCTCATATCATTTAATTAAATAATAAAAATTTATTAATAAAAATGCTCCAGAAGGTTTAAAACACCAAACCATTTGTTTCTGGAGTTATATTAATCCAAATGACTTGAGACCAATTTTGGTAGCTTTGTATTAGGATCCTTTAGCTCACCAAATTTTGGTAGAATTAATTGAATAGTGTAAACTCCTTAGCCTTTGGTTGAACTTCAGTGCACCCTTCTGCACTAAACCAATTAGTGTGATTTATCAGTAGGTCCAATTAAGCTCAAACCAATTTTGTTAGGTCACACTCCACCAAGGTTAGCTACCCCTAAAAGGGTTTAATTTTTAGAGCAACCTAGTTTGTTTGGTACCCAAAACTTGATTAAAAACCTTCTGAACTAAAACAAATGTGTAGGGAGTTTGATAACTCCAAATGACCTCAATCCAATTGGATGGTCTTCTACACATCAGTAGCTATCCATAGGATTTTAGTTTGAATTTTTGTGACCAACATAGATTAAGTAGTGAATTAAACAGTGTATCGCCAGTTCTGCCCTATTTAGGAAGTAGTTAAATAGTGGTGGATTCAATTAAATTGAAACCACATAGTGTTGCTTGATATATGCAATGGCTAGTTATAGCATCTAAAGATTGTAATGTTGTGATGTTGATTGAGTTAGTGTAGTGATTGTTGTATTGTTTGTTTAACGTTTAGACAATACCGTTGACGAATTTATCGAGGAAGGAGGTTATGTTGAACCAGAAGATCAGAAGCAGTACCACTTTGAGCAAGGCAAGCTACTTCACTGAGCTTGCACCTATATACCTCTATTTTGATTCATCTGTTTTACTTATTAAGAGCATAAGTGTTTTATGTGGCGTTGCCACTAAAACTATGATTTGAAAAACCCTTTTCCAAAACGCAAGTATATTATTGAGACACCCGATATAGAGGTGTCAATGGTATACCATGATTTCTAAATGAATTTGTTTTACTCAAAAGCCTTCTATGAAAAACCTTTTGGTGGGATTACAAACCACCCAAGTTTTGATTAAAAGTATTTTTGCTATGAAAATTGGAAATGATTGTGAAAACCTTTTCAAAAGTTTATGAAAAACTATTTTGCCACTCTATGTAGGAATATCGGCTTGTTTAAATAAAACTATAGGATGGGAAAAACTTTGTTTATTCAAAACTCCTTTTGGAAACCCTTGGATGATTTATGGCATGCCGATATATCGGTGGTGAAACGGAAAAGTTGTTGTTTCTGAAAAATGCACATTGTGTCCTGGTACTTACTGAACAACCAATAACCTGTGCGACCACATTTACCCCCATATGGAAAAAGGGCGTAGCCATATAATTTGCTCGTGTTAGTACTGGATGCCTCAATAACGAGGATGACCTCGTTCCATGAGGGGATGGTCTGAGGACCTACCCCCTGACCTGGGTCCTCTTCATTGTAGTCTACCGGAAGCCGGTATGAGCGTGTCGGAGGAAGAGGATTGAAGGGCTCCCTTGGGTCCGCCGGGCAGAACTACGAGTCCCCACACTTAGTTTCTGAGGATTTGAGTGTCGGTGGAAAGTGTCGTAGCGGCAGGGTCCTATACTAGCATGAGCAAAGGACAGGCTATGGCCGGGAACTCAACTTCGCATACCTCTGGTATGGCGGGACGTGGCTGACACGATGAGTGACCAGATGGGTGTGGGAAAAGCGTACTACCTCTGCAGAGGGTAAAACTATTCGAATAGCCGAGTCCTCGGATATGGACAGTTGGAACGAATTGCTGGGTCTTATGTGCAAGTTTTGATAAAAGTGTTGAGTTTTGAACGGAAGTTGAAGTGGAATGGGTATTTCGTACCTGTACCAATGAGTTGGTTCGAGGTAGCGTCGTGCTTGGTATCAGGGCAAGAAGAGGTTTTCGAGGAAAAAGTTTTAAAAGAAATTTTCTTACCTTTTTAAACGAAGGTATATTTTCGGGAAAAAGATTTAAAAATACTTCTTACCTTTTTCAACAAAGTTAGTGAGAAAACTACTTTCCAAAATGTTTTGTCTTCAACAGGATTAAAAATCTACTCTTCTTCTTTTAAATAGAGATTCAGTGAGGTTTTTCCTAAAAATAAAAGTCTTTGAAAATTTAAAACTAGTGCATGTTCCTGTTGGGGTAGTTTGCGAGTACAATCAAATGTACTCATATTGGTTTCGTCCCTGGCTATTGTCTTAGCCAGATTCCAGAGAAGAGCAGTTCGACGAGGAGGAGTTCACTGACGTCTTTGCGAACTAGGGCGCTTCCCAGTCAGCTGCCTGTAGGGTAAAGGCGAATGACTTGGGCTCCACGTTGATTTGGTGATTCCGCTGCAAGTACCTTATTGAAGCTGATCACTTCAAGCACGTAAGTATAATTATTCGGTATTTGTGGGTGTTCTGTGATACCAACTCAAGTTATGTGCAACAGCACACTGATCATGGGACTGTTGCAGGAAACATAACGAGTATCTCGGATAATTAATCCGGGGTCCTCACAGACTTGGTATCAGAGCCATCCTGACTGTAACAGACCTTAGTAGCATGGACGTTAGTTAGGAGGAGAATATTTTGTTAAAAATATGTTAACACCAAAAATATCTCCTTATCTAGGGAAGTCCAAAAATGACTCCCGCTCTTTTCGTCTTCTCAAATTATTTCTGAGTCTTACCTTTCTATTTTAAGTTTTACCAAGGTTTTCTCTACTCCTTCTTACCTGTTCAAAATATTTGACGATGAACCCCAAAAGAAACCTAATTAGCTAGCACCTACAAAGAAGAAGCAACCATCTCAAACATTCAACATCAAGTTCATTGGTCTACAAATGTCAAGATCATCGACATCAACCAAATCAAGAGATCTCTGAAGACCTCAGCTCAACCTCAGCAATTCTACTCAAGTGGCTACTTCGACAATCTCAGTGTCTCCAGTTGAAGACTAAGGCGACGAAATAAAGATTTCAGCATCCCTGTCTAACCAAGACCCATAGGAACCACTTATGATAGGAACTTTAGCCATACTACCCGGCTACTACGAGTATTAGGCGCCCATTGGTACTAAACGTACCTTGTGTGTTTATTGCTTGTTTGAGGTGTTCCCCTACAGTGAGCCCGACGGATTTGACCTATCCCTGCCTAACCGGCATGGCCAGGCATCGGTTCACAGTAGCGTACAGTAGGGTTGTCCCCACTACCTGAGAGACGCTCCCCGGGTTCTTCCATGGAAAGGAGCCGACACCACCCTAGCTTATAAAAGACCCCGTTCTTTCTGCCATCTATCCCCACCCTCACTCACCGTCCATAGCAACCCAACTCTCCTGAGGCAGGAATCCTGTGTTCTTATCCTTTCTCCCGAGCCTAAGCCACCCAATGGCAAGCCCCAGGGTCATTCTGGAAACCACTGCCGAAGATCATGGCGGGTTTCCACTGATGCTTTGGAAGGCCGTCTGCCATATTCTTGCTAACCCTGCTCGCCCCCGATATGTGGTGTTAGAGAACTCCCTCCCGCCTGCTGGGCGTGAATTCCAAGTCGACGTGCACATCAACTCGTGTCCGTTGGGCACAAGTCAGGCCTACTTGATCCATGGTAGGAGCATGCCTACTCTAGATCAAGCCCTCCAGGTAGCAGCCTGGGAAGGCCTTGTCCGTCTCCGGTATGCAGAACCGGCGATGGCGCAGAGTCGAGCTTTCCAACTTCTTCCCGTCACTCCCCCGCTTGGAGTGGAGCCTGCTCAAATTCCCATCGGTAGGGAAGTCGACCCTGCCGTAATCACCCTGGTTACTTACGGAGCCTCAATGACAAGATTTTTCCACTCCCTGATGGCGGAACTCATAATTACAAGGCGCCACCTTGGTCGAGCCCACCTGGAACTAAGTCGAGCAAGGAACCTACCCACCTCCCACCGTGGGCAAGCTCAGGAGGCAGGACAGTCGATCCTAGATGACATGCTGGACCGCAGCATTGGTGCATCTGTGACGCAAGCCCTAGCCCGAGTTCAGCAGCAACCCCAGGAGCGAGGTGCCACCCACGAAGGCGTGCCTGTAGTTCCCCACCCCTTGGAAGACAGAGAGGTGGACACCACTCTTTGTCTCGGTCACGCTTCACCGACTCCTAGAACCTCTCAGGCAGAGTAGAACCCAGGTTTAGTTAGCCTGACCAGCGTTTGTATGTTTGTACGTGTGGAGCAACAAGGTTGTTAGTCTGTTGTTTGGTGGTTGTTTGTTTTTCTCGTGTTTCTTGTAATGCAGAGTTGTTGTCTGTTCCCCGGCTGATATCAAGTCAGCCGGAATAAAAACTTGGTGTTCTTATCATCCTGTTAACCACTTGGTTGACACCTGATGGAAGGTCATGCTTTTTCTTCAGTTAAAAGTTTTAAAAAGAAACAACAGATCACTTAAACCAGGAATCGTATGTGACCCCAGACGCATACCCCTGGGAATTAATGCAAACTTTAAATGGTACTATTTTGTAATATGCAAATTATTTTGTGTGTGGTTTCCTACATGGCTCCTTCACAAGGTTCCTCACCCAATATGAACCTTGTGCACTTCTCATGTTAAAGAAAGGGGCCCGAGCCCTCCACGAGATGTGAACCTCGCAAGCCTTAAAATGCTTGCGAAGTGTAAATGCTCGCTGGAACACGGAAGGACATCTTGTAGGGTGTTCTTAGTTGTCGTGTTCAACCTATATGGTTGAATTGGGTGCTACCACTGCAAATGGTTGAGACCATATAATGCAGTGATATTTCTCTAAAAATGTATTTTCTCACTAAAGCAAGATTATTCTAGTACCTCTCCACCCTATCTGTGCTGCAAGACCAGAGTCATGACAACCAAGAAGATTTCGGCAATGCAAGTCTTGTCCCAGATCATCAGCCAAGACAAGATCGATACAATCACGGATTGCAGTACAGAAGCGAGAAATTCAGAAAGAAACTGAAGATACAAGTTCTCCTCCTACAAACAACACTGCCAGCACGGATGCAACGGCACCCCGAGATTCCTACTCTCTCTCGAGCTCCCTGACGTCACCGGAAGATGAGCCTGGCTCACTCAGAGCCGAGTTGCGCGCCGCCCGACGGCGGCAGATGGCTCGAGCAGCCTGCTCACCTCCAGCCGGAAGATCTACCACCTCCTCCACCGGCGCTGCAACTTGCTCCTCCACCGCCACAAGCTCCTCCGCCGCATCTGGCTCCTCTGGCGCAGCAGGCGCCACTGTCGCAACACCAGCCCCCGCGCCAGACCGCCAATGGCACAAGGCCACGGCTAGGAGGACCACTACCGCGAACAGCAGGCTGAACACCGTCGAAATCCAGAACACGAAGAGCACAAAGACGAAGCAGCCCTCGAGGAAGCCCGCATCCTCCATCGCATCAACATAGGCTCTGAAGAAATCGGTAATAAAGCCCATGATGACGACGCGATAGAGGAAATGTTTTCTGAGGTCGCTAGTTTATAAACCGAGCTCGGACACCGCTCCTCGACACCGCACTGCGCGGGAAAGTGGAGGAATCGCGAGCCGTACTCGCCTTAATGGCGCGAAACCACCTAGGCATCGTGTCCCCAAAGCCGTGTCTGCCGCTGCACCGCAGGACCGCACGCTCAGCAGTACCGCAGGCAAGTGCTTCGCGCGCTGAGAGCCGGGCAGGTGCGAAGCCAGGAGGAGAAAGGAGGAAGAAGAGAAGGAAGAGAAGGAGAGACGGACAGGTGGACCCTGGTCCCACATGCCAGCGAGTAAGCAGAAAATCCCCGTGTCTTTCTATCCTTTAATTCGAGACCGCATCCCTCGTTTTTGCCAAAAATGCTGTTTGTAGATATTTCCGTCCCTCTGTGCCTTAAGCCAATTATTGGTGGCACGAATATTTTGGTATAAAAGAACCCCTGTTTTTCCCCAAAAATCTGTACTCTCGTACTCTCCTATACCCCCGGGCAAATCTCGAGGACGAGATTTATTTTAAGGGGGGAAGGATCTGTAACATCCCAAACTTATGAACCAAGAAAAACTTAGTTTTACCAGACCCCAAATTTCAGAACCAACCAAAAACTTTTTGGAATGTTTTGCTGATGATTGTGTTTGCTATGTTGAACTAGTGTGACCAGTTGCTTGAGTTGTTTGACTGATAAATCTAGAACCCAACTAGTACCACTATATATTATACTTGGTGATCTTGTTATGACAAGAACAAAATATTCCATACAACTTCTCTACTCTATTTCGGACCATCTTACTTTTCAAAGGATACTTGGTTTAGCAACAACCAAAATACTTACTCCTTGAACTAAAAGTATTTTCAAAACTACTTGTTTCCAAAATATGGAGATCTATATCCTATCTCCAACCTTTCCCTTGTATGGGTAGCCCTTATCTTAAACTCCTACTTTTATTCCTTGGAAAATAATAACAGTGGGAATTATACTACCCACATATTTTAGCAACCCTTTTTGAAAAATATCAAATTATGAAGTTAGACTTTCCCCACCTTATTCTTGTCAGGATAATACTGGATCACCACCCCACCACTTGTTTGAGTAATTAAAACTTGGTGGAAAACTTATAATTGGTTGTCTAGTATTGATTGTTATTTCCTGCCAAATTGGTTGCTTGTGCTTGAAGACTTTAGAACACCCCTGACAACAAATTGGGAGGAGACTTGCTTACTCACACACTCCCCATAAAAACACTAACAAAAAGAAAAAGGTCTTATTTAAATTTCCTCCCTATCTACCTCTCTACTTTGCTACAACAATTATTTTACTTTATAAAATCCTGGAATGAGATGCAATAGTACCCATCTCATTATCATGTTTCCCTTCCCTCAAAATATCTATTTACAAGGATAAAAATTTAATTTGACAAATCCCAAGATCCCTTCTTTAATCTTTAGGGATTATTAGGAATATGACACAAAAATATCTCCAAGAAATTATTCCTTTTTCAAACACAACTCCAGTGGAGTGGTAATAGGATCTTACCCACCTAATTCTTGCAACTTCCCTCTTCTAATTAAATATTTTCAAAAGTCCAATATCCAATATCTTCTTTATCTTCTCCAAATCCCAAAATGTGCTATGTTGCACATAGTAAATAAATTCTATCACCATGCCAAAATTCCATGTCTGTACCTATGGATCAAAGTGTGGAACTAATTCAAGAAAAATTGAATTAAAGTTCCACTGGAGCATTCCATCAAACACATGGTGGACACTGTTCGAGTTCATCTCCAAATCCTTGAAACCGAAATCGATTCGGTTGATTTGATGTTTCCTTTGTCGATTGCTTGCTGCCTCATCCTCCCTCTCACACCACTGAGCCCCAGAGCAAGGGGGGAACGTGCAATTTGGGCCAGAGGCCGTGGCCGTCGAAGGTGAACGCAAGGCATCGCCTGCACCCCGCCGGCCGACGGTGGCGTGTCGAGGAGAGCAGCCGCACTGGCCCCTCTCTGCGTCTTCCGTCACTTCACCTCCCTCCACACTCGACAGAACGGAGAGGACCGCACCCTGACGCCAGCCTCGCCGTACACCCCGGCAGCCGTGCACCGCCCGCCATGTCGCGGCCGCGCGTGGACACCGACCCCGTCCTTCTCCACCACGGCACCCCAGCTCGTGTGACCCATCCCCGACACGCTCCTGTCACCCCTCAACTTCGCGGACACGCCCACGCCGCCTCTGGAGCCCTGCCGCGACGCCTGCGATGCATCGCCCTCCACTGCGACGTCGTGGACGCCGTGCGTCACACGCTCGCTCCCGTGCCACACGCGACCCCTCTCTCCCTCTGAACCCCAGAAGAGCATCGCAACACCGTCGCCACCCTACACCGCACCCACTGCTGTGCTCTCCCACCCCCTAGCTCCTCCCCTACACCCTGCCCGCGGCACGCCGACGCTCGGCTATAAAACGCCACCCCGCACCGTGCCTCCACACCACGCCATTACCCTCTCCCTCACTCCCCACACACACCGTGCACCGCCAGAAGGGCGGAGCTGCTGCCTCGCAGCTTCTGTTGTCCCAGAGCCTCCTCGAAGTTCGCCGGAGCATAAGGGTGGGTGTCGATCACGGCCAGGCCGTGACTCGTTTCCCCTCTCTCTTCTCTGGCCTGCATCCTCACCCCCATTATCACCACCCTCACCCGCCGTCGTTTTTCCTTGTTTCATGCACTGATGCACCGCGGAGGGCCCGCCGGAGTTGACGCACGGCCGCGGAGGAGGAAAGCTTCGCCGACGCCGTTGCAGCCTTCCCCAGCAAGCGCCAGTCCGCCCACGGACTTCCTCGAGCCTCCGCCGTCTCTCTGCATCATCTCCAACGTCTCCCGAACCCTCTAGGTGAGCCTCCGACCCACCTCCCCGCCGCCAGAGCCGCAGCTCCGTCGTACTCCGACGGTCGAGGAAGATTTGATCCTGCGCCGTTGGATCTAAATCCAACGGTAGCGTACCGCTTCACCGTGTCGAGCCACCGACAAGCGGGACCCGCATGTCAGACTTTTAAACATTATCCGTAGCGCGCGAATTAAACCTGAGTCACTGACGTATAGGACCCACCTGTCAGGTTCTTCCACATTATCCAGAGGAAATTGATTTTCGAATCTATTTCTCTCTGAAAACTTCAGTACTGGACCTAGCTTATAAATTCAATATCTCGAGTTCTATAAATCCAATTAAATCAAACTCAAATGTTCTGGAAATCTTATGAAAATATTTAACTCACCAAAGTGGTCTCATATCATTTAATTAAATAATAAAAATTTATTAATAAAAATGCTCCAGAAGGTTTAAAACACCAAACCATTTGTTTCTGGAGTTATATTAATCCAAATGACTTGAGACCAATTTTGGTAGCTTTGTATTAGGATCCTTTAGCTCACCAAATTTTGGTAGAATTAATTGAATAGTGTAAACTCCTTAGCCTTTGGTTGAACTTCAGTGCACCCTTCTGCACTAAACCAATTAGTGTGATTTATCAGTAGGTCCAATTAAGCTCAAACCAATTTTGTTAGGTCACACTCCACCAAGGTTAGCTACCCCTAAAAGGGTTTAATTTTTAGAGCAACCTAGTTTGTTTGGTACCCAAAACTTGATTAAAAACCTTCTGAACTAAAACAAATGTGTAGGGAGTTTGATAACTCCAAATGACCTCAATCCAATTGGATGGTCTTCTACACATCAGTAGCTATCCATAGGATTTTAGTTTGAATTTTTGTGACCAACATAGATTAAGTAGTGAATTAAACAGTGTATCGCCAGTTCTGCCCTATTTAGGAAGTAGTTAAATAGTGGTGGATTCAATTAAATTGAAACCACATAGTGTTGCTTGATATATGCAATGGCTAGTTATAGCATCTAAAGATTGTAATGTTGTGATGTTGATTGAGTTAGTGTAGTGATTGTTGTATTGTTTGTTTAACGTTTAGACAATACCGTTGACGAATTTATCGAGGAAGGAGGTTATGTTGAACCAGAAGATCAGAAGCAGTACCACTTTGAGCAAGGCAAGCTACTTCACTGAGCTTGCACCTATATACCTCTATTTTGATTCATCTGTTTTACTTATTAAGAGCATAAGTGTTTTATGTGGCGTTGCCACTAAAACTATGATTTGAAAAACCCTTTTCCAAAACGCAAGTATATTATTGAGACACCCGATATAGAGGTGTCAATGGTATACCATGATTTCTAAATGAATTTGTTTTACTCAAAAGCCTTCTATGAAAACCTTTTGGTGGGATTACAAACCACCCAAGTTTTGATTAAAAGTATTTTTGCTATGAAAATTGGAAATGATTGTGAAAACCTTTTCAAAAGTTTATGAAAAACTATTTTGCCACTCTATGTAGGAATATCGGCTTGTTTAAATAAAACTATAGGATGGGAAAAACTTTGTTTATTCAAAACTCCTTTTGGAAACCCTTGGATGATTTATGGCATGCCGATATATCGGTGGTGAAACGGAAAAGTTGTTGTTTCTGAAAAATGCACATTGTGTCCTGGTACTTACTGAACAACCAATAACCTGTGCGACCACATTTACCCCCATATGGAAAAAGGGCGTAGCCATATAATTTGCTCGTGTTAGTACTGGATGCCTCAATAACGAGGATGACCTCGTTCCATGAGGGGATGGTCTGAGGACCTACCCCCTGACCTGGGTCCTCTTCATTGTAGTCTACCGGAAGCCGGTATGAGCGTGTCGGAGGAAGAGGATTGAAGGGCTCCCTTGGGTCCGCCGGGCAGAACTACGAGTCCCCACACTTAGTTTCTGAGGATTTGAGTGTCGGTGGAAAGTGTCGTAGCGGCAGGGTCCTATACTAGCATGAGCAAAGGACAGGCTATGGCCGGGAACTCAACTTCGCATACCTCTGGTATGGCGGGACGTGGCTGACACGATGAGTGACCGGATGGGTGTGGGAAAAGCGTACTACCTCTGCAGAGGGTAAAACTATTCGAATAGCCGAGTCCTCGGATATGGACAGTTGGAACGAATTGCTGGGTCTTATGTGCAAGTTTTGATAAAAGTGTTGAGTTTTGAACGGAAGTTGAAGTGGAATGGGTATTTCGTACCTGTACCAATGAGTTGGTTCGAGGTAGCGTCGTGCTTGGTATCAGGGCAAGAAGAGGTTTTCGAGGAAAAAGTTTTAAAAGAAATTTTCTTACCTTTTTAAACGAAGGTATATTTTCGGGAAAAAGATTTAAAAATACTTCTTACCTTTTTCAACAAAGTTAGTGAGAAAACTACTTTCCAAAATGTTTTGTCTTCAACAGGATTAAAAATCTACTCTTCTTCTTTTAAATAGAGATTCAGTGAGGTTTTTCCTAAAAATAAAAGTCTTTGAAAATTTAAAACTAGTGCATGTTCCTGTTGGGGTAGTTTGCGAGTACAATCAAATGTACTCATATTGGTTTCGTCCCTGGCTATTGTCTTAGCCAGATTCCAGAGAAGAGCAGTTCGACGAGGAGGAGTTCACTGACGTCTTTGCGAACTAGGGCGCTTCCCAGTCAGCTGCCTGTAGGGTAAAGGCGAATGACTTGGGCTCCACGTTGATTTGGTGATTCCGCTGCAAGTACCTTATTGAAGCTGATCACTTCAAGCACGTAAGTATAATTATTCGGTATTTGTGGGTGTTCTGTGATACCAACTCAAGTTATGTGCAACAGCACACTGATCATGGGACTGTTGCAGGAAACATAACGAGTATCTCGGATAATTAATCCGGGGTCCTCACACCCCCCGAGGCACACACACTCCAACGAGGAAACACCTAAAAAAGGGGGTACGAGCAGGATGAGCAGCACTCAGGTATCTGGGGTCACCCGAGTCTGTGTGTAGAGCAGACGAATCTTGCTAATCGTCAGCTCCATCGCCTGGCAGTCCTGTCTCCTAGCCACTGGTTTCCATACCTGTAGAAACATAGATAATTTGTATAGTCCGTCAGCAGGTTGGGAGGGGAACACACCCTCAATCGTAAACTTGTTCCTAGTCGTCCAAAGCGTCCAAACTAACGCCGCGCAGCACGTCCAGAGGACTCGTTTCGACTGGCCCACGTGACCCCCAAGTTCACGGTACAGGTCTGCGAAGCAGGTCGGGTTCCAGTTACACTGGAGAAGCTCCCGAACAGCACTCCACATGAATTTGGCAAGGGGGCAAATGAAGAAGATGTGATTAGTATCCTCCCATTCGCCACAGAGGGCACAGTGCCCATTGGAAGGGCCGCGTCTGTGACGGATGTTGTCACTAGACGGTAGCCGCTTCCTAATCAGTTGCCATAGGAACACTTTAATTTTTGGGGGGACCGCGATCCTCCAAATCTCGCAGAAATGTCTACGGGGTGTTCCCTCACAAAGTTTGTGGTAAAGCGATCTCACCGAGAACCTCCCCGAGGGTTCCAGTGTCCAAGTGATCCGGTCCGGAACGTTAGAGGTCCGTGCGTCCGCCAGGACCCTCATGAGGTTGGTCCACTGGATCTGTTCCGCTGGCCCGAATACTCTCCTACAGGGGATGACCCAATCGCCCCCCTGCAGGGTCTCCGCCACCGTGGCCTCCGGCTCAAGGCATATGGAGAAAATCTCCGGGAAACTCTCACGGAGAGTGCCCGGGCCAATCCACCAATCCAGCCAGAATCTGGTGGAAAGTCCGTTCCCCAGGATGTGTTTCGCCCCCAAGCGAAATACATCCTTGACCTTCTGGAGGGCTCTCCAGAATTGGGAACCGGAAGTGTGAGTGTCCGCCAAGAGGTCTTTGTCGCGGAGGTACTTGCCTCGCAGAATGTCGGCCCACAGACCTTGTTCCCCGGCATATAGTTTCCAGATCCATTTTGCCATAAGGCATTTGTTCATGTTTTCGTGTTCATGATCCCCAGACCCCCCAAGGCCTTGGGTAGGCACACATCAGGCCAACGTACCCAATGGTATTTCCGTTTGGTACCAGAATTCCCCCAGAAGAACCTGGCACGGTGCTTATCCATAGCCCCGTGAACCCCGTCACCCAGCATACATACACCCATGGCGTGGAGAGGAAGACTAGATAAGCAGGCGTTGACAAGAGTGAGTCTAGCCGCTGCCGACATCATGCCCCCCATCCAAGGGTCGGCCCTCTTGCCCACTTTTGCCGGAAGGGGACCCCAATCCCCGGCCGACAGCGCCCTGTCACTGATAGGAATACCTAAGTACGTGAAAGGGAACGACCCCAACTTGCAGTTAAGCATGTTGGCAATTGTCTGGTGTTCGAGGTCCGGGCTCCCCAAAACCAGGACCTCGCTCTTGTGGAAGTTAATCCGCAACCCAGACAAACTCTCAAAGCAGAGGAGAATGAATTTCAAATTGGCAATAGCTAACTCATCCGGTTGGATCATAATGATCGTATCATCCGCATACTGCAGATGTGATACCCCCCAGGTATCAGGTGTGGAACCACCCCTCGGATGTGCCCTTTGTCTCTCGCAGCGTCCAAAATCGCTGCGAGGGCCTCCACCACATAGTCGAAGAGTAGTGGGGAGAGGGGGTCGCCTTGGCGCACCCCCCTACCATTGCGGAAGAAGTTGCCCACTTCCCCGTTAATGGTGATGGCAGTTTGGCCCCCCGAGACCAACCCCATAGCGCGGTGTACCCAACCCGGGTCAAAACCCTTGCGAAGTAGGACCTCCCGGAGGAAGGGCCACTTCACACGGTCATACGCTTTCTCAAAGTCCAATTTCAAGAAAACTCCCCCAAGTTTCTTGGACTTGATCTCATGCACGATCTCCTGAAGGGAGAGAGCACCTTCATGTAGGGTACGACCCTTGATGAAGGCGGATTGGGTCCTACTGATCGTGCGATGGGCGACAGGGGATAGCCGAAGTGCATACGCTTTAGCGACAAATTTGAAGATGACGTTTATAAGCGCAATAGGGCGGAACTGTCGGATATCCTCTGCCCCGGGGACTTTGGGAATAAGGGTGAGCACCCCATAGTTTAGCCTCGAGAGGTTCACTCTCCCAAGAGCAAACCCGTTTGTGATCGCCATCACCAATGGTTTCACCTGATGCCAAAACTTCTTGAAGAAAACCACGGGTAAACCATCCGGTCCCGGCGCCGTGTCTACCTTCATGCTTTTGAGGACCAAGTCCAACTCTTCACTGGTGAAGGAGAGCATGAGGTTGTGATTTTCCTCCTCCGAGACGCGATGCTGGGCGTCCCAAAGGGTGGGGGAAAGGGAGAACGCCGACGGCTCCCCTCCATCACCAAGGAGCAAACGATAAAAATCGTAGATGTGCTCCTGAATACCCCTAGGGTCCGTGATGGGTCCCATTGGCGAAGAAAGCCGGGAGATGGCACATTTTCTCCTCCTGCCATTGGCAATGGCATGGAAGAAGGCCGTATTTGCATCCCCCTTAAGGAGCCAATTCACCCGGCTTCTTTGACGCCAATATTCCTCCTCCACCTTAGCCAGGTGAGTAAGCTGGTCTTCCAGATGATATCGAAGGCCCCAGCCTTCCTCATCCAGACCAGAGGAGTCAGCCTGTAAGTCCAGGCTCCGGATCTGAGCAAGGATGTCCTCCTTCAAGACCCGATCCTCTCTCCCTATGTTGGCCCCCCAGCCCTTCAGGAATTGGCGCAAACCCGCCGAGATCTTATTCCAAGCAGTGATGGGGTCGTCCGAGGGTCCCACTAGGCGCTCGAGAGATGCCCACTTCTCCTTGACCAGGTCCCCAAACTCCGGTCTCTCAAGCCACGCCTTCTCAAAGAAAAAGCGTGCGCTTCTCCTCCTAAACTCCTCGCCGGAGGAGAGGAGTAGTGCCGAGTGGTCAGAACCAATGATGGTCTGGCCGTCCAGCGAGCACAGAGGGAAGAGCATCTCCCAATCCGGGGTCATCAAGACCCGGTCAAGAACCGAGCGAACAGGGTTCAACTGTCTATTTGTCCAGGTGTATCTAACCCCACCTCTGCGGACCTCCCGGAGTGCAAGGTTAGCGATGAAGTCGTTAAATTTATGCACCCGGGGCCAGTTGATGTTGTCGTTGTTCTTGTCCTCTGATCCTCTAATCAGGTTAAAGTCTCCTCCCATAACCAGTGGGAAGGGGCACGCCGTAATCGCCGTTGCGAGCTCCGCCAGGAATTCATCCGTGCGCCTATGGTCAGCCGGGCCATATACCACGAAGCACGACCAGTGCTTGGATGAATCCAACTGGAGGACGTCGGCGCGAATATAAAAGGTACCCGAGCTCCAACTCTGCACCTCGAAGGCATCTTCGTTAACTCCCAGGAGCATCCCTCCGGAATGCCCAGCCGCTGGGGTGGAGTGCCAAATAAAATGCCCCGCAGGGTCAATGCTCCGCAGCTCTGCGGGAGTGAAGTCGGCTTTTATGGTCTCTTGGAGACCCACAAAGTCGAGACGTTCTCGGGATATGAAATCTCTAATCTGGGTTCGGCGACCCGGGCGCCCGAAACCCCTGATATTGTAGAATCCCGCGCGCATTAAGCACCCGCGGTCTTCCTCCGTCCACGACGGGTTGCCACCTTCCTCACAGCCTTACCCCTCCCAGTGGCTTTGGGGCTGGCTGGGTCCGCTGTCCGGGGGGCGTCCCCAGGACTCGGAGCACTGGCAGTAGTGGCCCCAACCACACTGTCCGACTCGCCAGACGCAGCGGTGGCTGCCTCAGCCATCGCCGCATCTCGGCGGGAGACCGCTTCCGCGATCGCAGCTTGCGCTGCCTCCCTCGCCCGGATGAGCGAGAGGACTTCCGACTCCCGACCCGTTTCTACCGCAAAAGCTAAGCCCACATCGTGAACTACGGAAACTAGATGAGAATCAGGAAGGTTCTGAAGCACAGCAAAGGAGGAACGGGACGGACCTGGCTCCTCGAGGTTCCTGATCGCCGTGCGCCACTGGGCGCGCTCCACCGAGGGCATGGCCGCCTCCGGACCCTGGAGCCGCGCGCTCTTGCGCGGGGGGCCAGAAGCGGGCGCCTTGCCTCGGGCGCGGAGAGTAGCCACACCCTCCGCCTCGGCCACAGCCGCCGCCGGAGGGGGGGCCGCCTGCGACACCTCGTCCAGGTCCGCGGCGGCCGCTGCCCCCTGAGAGCCCTCCGAGTCCAGAGACCCGAGAGAGTCATCCGCGTCGACGAAGGGGACCGGTGAGGGGGGAGCTCCTCAAGAGGCGCCAACGCCTTGTCGGCCCCTGTCGACCCCAGCCGCCTGCTAGGGGATGGGGCCGCCTTGGCGCGCACGGGCTCGGTCGCCCTCAGCCACTCGAGAGCCGAGAGGGGAAGGGGCCACGAACCGGAGCCCCTGAGGAGAGACCCATACTGATCCGGGATCAGTGGGTCAGGGGCCACAGCGTCGTTTGCCGTCGCACCCGGGGTCGAGGAGGGGGCCGACGGCGCCGCGGGCGCGCCACCACACCGTACCTGGCACGGTCCCTCTCGCTCGCCACACGCCACTCCTCGTCGGAGTCCTCCCCCGAGCCATCGTTGGTCCACACGGATCCCCACGTTGAAGCCCTCGCTCTTGTGGAAGATCTGCGCGTACCCGTTGAGGCGGGAGGTATCGCGACACTCGATGCGCATGCGCACCAGCCCACGGCTGGCCAGTGAGCTCTCGTCCACCTCCAGAGGACGGCCTAGCATGCGTAGCCCCGCCATCAGCCTCCTCTTCCTGCGGAAGCACTTGGGGAGGCCAGTGATGGAGACCCACGCCTGCTGAAGAAGGACCGCCGGCGCCGGGTCAGACTCAGCCAAGCGGATGGAGGCCTCGGTGTCGTGGAGAGGCAGGAAGAGCTTGCCGCACCTCGTACTCATCGTGAGCAGGTCCCGGGACGGGAACGTCACCGAGAACTGAAGGGGATCGATCTGCCGCACCCTCCAGTCCCACGCCTCGACCAGGTGACGAAGCTCCGCTTCGAGGTCCTAGATCGATAGCCCCACCCCCGTAAAGGAGATGATGGCCTCGTTGGAGTCCACCTCCATGTCGGACTCGCCATCCTCGAAGTCCAAGTAGAAGAAACCCTCTCCGGGGATCGCTTGGCCCATGAGGTGAAGGGACATATCCTCGGGTGCGGAGGCGGTGCACTTGGATTGGAAGTGACCGGTCTCGTCGCATTTGAAGCAAAACGCCGGGGAGGTCCTCGGGTTGCTCTCCGCCGACGCGGGTCCCGGGGGCCGGGGCGGGGCCGGGGGGCGCGGCTGCATCGGGGCACGCACCGGGGCAGGGGCCTGAGCTGGGGCCACCTGCGCGCCACCAACCAGCCCAGCCGCGGCTGCGGCCTGCTCGGCGGCCAGCGCCGCCAGCCGCTTCGCCTCGCGCTTGCGTTCGCGGGCAAGGAAGCCCCTCTGGTGCGCGGGCATGTCGGCCTCCGCGAGCTGGGACGGCGCCGCGGCCGGCGCAGCGGGGATGGCCGGCGCAGCCGGGGCGGTCGGGGCGGCCGCACGGGGCCCTGCTGGGCGGCGAGGACCGCGACCATTGCCATGGCGACGGCGGCCAGCACCGGCGTCCTGGGCAGGCGGGGCAGGCGCGGCAGGGGCGGGTGCGCGAGGGGGATTCATGGCCAGCGCCTGCGCGAAGGACACGAGCAGGGGCGGAGGGGGAGGGCGGATGCGGATGGATCGAGCCTGGGAACCGCGCCGACGCACGTCTTCAGCCGAGGCAGGAGAAGAATGGGCTAGGTCACGCGTCCCACGGGGTATCCAGAGCCAGTTATCCGCCTGGGGTGGGCCAGAAGAGGGCCGCGCAGCCGACCCAGGAAATGGGCCGACGCTGGGCCTTGGCGTCCACGAGCCCACCAGGGGGTGGGCCTCCCTCCGCGAGGGGAACCAGGCCGGCCCACAGGAGGGCACGGCCCAAATCACAGGGGCCACTAGGGTTTCGCCCTGGGCATCGCCCGCCTGAGGAGGCGGCGGCGAGTTCACCGGCGGCGGGGGAACCGCGACCGTCGGGGAGGGGTCGCCGGAGACCACCGACGTCCCTGATGTAGCCGCTAGGGCCTCCGGAGCAACGCCGGGACGGTGTGAGAATGGAGCACGAACCTGAAACCGCGAAGGAGAGCTCGCCGGCGGGGAGGACGACATCGGCGAGGGGAAAAGCGACCCGCGGCCGCCAAGCGCTCGCGCCAGCCGCCTCCTAGCCCGCGGCGACGGTCGGTGGTGAGCGACGGCCAGGAAGTCCCCCAGCGTCGCCGGACCGCTCGGGGTCGGGGTCGGGGCCCCCGCCTCATCCTCCTCGTCGCTGGAAGAGCAGGCCTCCGCCTCTGGCCAAGACACCGCCACCCAGAAGCGGCCGTGCAGGCCCCCGCCGTTGAGGGAGGGGCGCGAGCACAGCCCTGCCGGAGAGGCGCGGGCGGAAGGCGTCGGCGGCGGGGGGCGCCCCGCGTGTCGCCACTCATGCAGGTCGCGTCCGCAGCGTTACCTCGTGAGACAATTCTCATGAACGTGTATACTCCCTCCGTTTTTTAATATAAGATGTTTTAGATGTTACACATGTTGACTAGATACATCTACATACATGTGCATTTACACACTAAAACGTGTCTAGATACATGTAGCTAGGTACATGTGAATTGAGAAAATGGCTAAAACATCTTATATTTGAAAACGGAGGGAGTATATGTTTATGAGATCCACATGGGGAATAAACTTAGCCAGGATGAAATTATGTATGCAAATTGTAATAATGTGGTATCATGTGGGTCATCTAATCTTGATGAAGTTATGGAATTGTTGGCAGTATTGATTGCTAGGAGAGTTTGATCTAACAAATTAATCTAGATCTGCAAAGAAATATCTCAAGATAAGTGACTCGGTACAGTTGACACTAGCTGTGTCAACTATTGATGCTCAGTTACAGTAACGAACGCCCTGCCCCCAGTCCCTAACCGCTATAATGGGAGTGTCGACTGTATGTCGTCTGATTCCACATCAAATTTCTATCGTAAGGCCTTATTTAGTAGGGGTGTATTTCACTCCCAAAAGGATTGGGGATGGGAGGTAATTTGCTAAAATTCTTATTTTCACCCAATTCGCTCAAACTCTACAAATAACTACAATACACTAGTATGTTGAAATGTTTTCAATCTACAACAAGTTGTGGGGGGTCGTGGGGATACTTGTACATTACCACATCCAAAACCGGGTTAGTAGGGATTCGGGTTAATCCCCTCCAATTGCCAAAAACATACTAGAAATAAACAAGGCATAAAGGGAAAGAGGATCACTCAATGCATGAGCTACATGGGAAAATCAAGAGGTGAGAAACTGTGAGGAAACCGGCACTCCGATTTCCCTCTAATTTGAATTAGCACACTTAACGTGATATAAAAACCGTAAAAAAATAATATATAACATTGCCACCACTTGTGTACTAACTCACGGATTATTGCTCATTGCACTTCATGGAAGGAAACATATGCATAAAACATAAGATGAGCTAGAGTATCTCGTCGTGAGAGAAATTCAGATCAAAGTTTAGAGAGTGTCTCACCTAGAGAGATTCTCAGAACGACGATAACAAAAGAATGCACTGGAACACACGATCTCTCTTATCTTGAAAACTTACAACTTGAGAAAAAACCATAAGCCTAAACCCCTTGAATCTTCTTCTAACTATTATCAAGTTAAGTACAACGGAATAACTATGCATGAGTTACATGGAAAAATCTAGAGATGAGAAAGTGTGGGGGAAACCGGCACTTTTATTTCCATCAAACGGGAATTAGCACATACTTAACTTTGTTTGAAAATAAGTAGCGAAAATAATGTATTACTTGAGCACTACTTGTGTACTAACTCACAGATAGTATGTTACTCTTCGGAAACGAAATATTTTGCATCAAACATAAATGGATGAACATCACACTTCTCGTACCTCACCAAAGTTGAGATAGGCCTCTCTATGTGAGAGAAGCTCACACCTACAGGCTAACACGATGTCTCACCAAGGGGGAGATTCTAAGGATAGCATTAGAAAAACAACCCACATAGACAACATATATTGTATGTGGAAACCTTTAACTTGATAGGAAAACCACAGACCGACGCAACTCAAATATTTTTCAGCTATTATCAGGTGTTGGATACAACAAATTTTACTTTAGTGAGCACTAGATATTCTCATAAATCAAGATATCATAAATCTTGGATGGAAACAATAGGATCTGGGGGATAATAAATAGGAATCAAAACAATCTCACCAAGATAATAGAATCACAACTTGATTTCAAACTTCACAACCCTATAGGGAACACCACTTGCTTGATTTAAAACTCTTCCCTTGAACTTCATATCCTTTAGTTCTCCCTTAGATTCCTCTCTCTACTCCAAAAGAGGCTAACCGATGATTATTATCATAACCCTAATGGGTATTAGGATATAGCACGTGTTTGGGATTCTTAAAGGAATCCAGGTTGTCCATCTCCTCATAGCCCACAAGAGAAAGAGAGGAAGATATCCCAATAAATCTTCTCCTCTCAATCACGAGGGGGGGGGGGGGGGGACCGCCATGCCCTCTTCATAAATTGTAACAACTTGAGAGAGAGCCATAACAGCTCGAATACAATGGCACCTCGTATCAACGTGCTTGGGTAGAATTAAAGTTTGATTTTTTTGGCAAGTAAATAACACTTCGATTGTCATGAAAATAAATTTTATTTCTCTTATTTCATGTCAAGCCCTTGCGAGAAGTAATTCATCTACCACACTCTTTTCAAGCATCTACCATAGCTATGTACTTGGCTGACGTGGTTGACAATGACACACATTTCTGCAATCTGGATTGCAATGACACTACTTACCTACATAACTCATCAAGTATCCATAAGTTGACATCTTAGAATTTGCATCACCAAGATAATCTGGATATGTATTGCCTTGCAGTACAGGATCACTACTTCCAAAAGCATATGTAGGATCCATATTCTTTTAAAATACCTGAAAACTTACTCCACTGCATACCAATGAGTTTCACTAGATTTGTTATGAATTGAATAACAACACAACCTTCATAGACAATAATTGGCCAAGTGCACATTATGGCATATATAAAACTGCCCACGATGTATTTGTACAATACTTCAATCTTTTTTTTCCTCCTTGCTTGTAGGACATTTGTAACATGCCAAAAATTTAGAAGTTTGGAATGTTAAATTAATTAAATATTATTATTGATTTTCGTTGTCTTGGTTGAAAATTGTGAAGAAACAAAAAAATTGTTGAGTTGTTTAAACTTTTATCAACCTTGGTTTAAAAATTTATAAAGGAGTGGATTAACATGAAGATCCATATTATTAATCTTGGTTGGGAAAATTCTACACATAACCAAATTTCCTCTATTTGATTTGATTTCAACCACTTGGACATGAGTAACATTTAAATATTTGTATAACCATGCTCGAATTGTTTACGAATGTGAGATTCCCAAATATGGAGGATTAATATTTTATTATGTTTCATTTTAGTCATGAATTCTGTACTTGAATTTTGGAAACTAATTTCATATTTGGGTATTCCAAAACAACCGAGGATTAATTATTAAACCTAGAAATTTACTTAAGCGGTTTTTAAAGTCCTATAAACACTTGTTTTTTGAAGGGTAGTACCGTATGGGAGAACCTGTCACATCCCAAAATTTTACAATAAGAAAAACCTAGTTGTAGAGACCCCAAAATTCAGAGCCAACAAAAACTTTTTGAAATGTTTCTCTAATGGTTGTGTTTTCCTTCCTATTGTTCTGTTTGACCCTGTGTGACTTGTTGATTAAGTTGTTTGACCATTAAATATTAACCTAAGGACCCAACCTAAGTAAAAATATATTAAACCTTGGTGATTATGTCATGACAAGAAAAATAATCCATATATCATTTCCAATCTTATTTTTGCCAAAATACATTTCAATAATGCTTTGGTTTTAGCGACAACCAGAAATACCTATTATTTGGGAAAGTAAAAGTATTTCCAAATGTAAGTCTTTCAAAAAAAAACTATGGAGGTCTATGTACAATCTCCAACCTTGATAATTCCCTTGTATTTATAGCTCTTATTTTAAACCCACATTTTCACTCTTTTTGGAAGTAATAAAAGTGGGAAATATATTACCCAAATATTTTCTCAACCCTTTTTAGAAGTATCAAATTATTGAGTTAAGTTTGTTTCAACCTTATTTTTGTCATAATGATGCTTGATCACCATCTCACCATCTATCTGAGTGTTTGAGATTTGGTTGAAAACTTATATTGCTTACTTGTTTGACTTATGTTTGCCTTGCCATGTGTTGATTGTTTCCTTGATTGATATTGTTGCTTGTTTGAATTAAATAAAACTTTGAACTCAAAAATAAATTGGAACACTATGACACTACTTGTCATGTGACCTAAAATTTCTCAAAATTGTAAACCAATATTTTTCTTTTACAAAAATTCAGGAGGGAGATAATAAGAACTCTCTCACCCTATTCCTATAACTTCTCTCTCAAAATCATATTTTCAAAAACGTATATTTAAAATTCTTATTCTTTCTCTACTTCTTTGAATTATCAAAAATCTAAATTTACACTTACACAAAAAAATTAAAGAAATGAACCACAAGCTTTGATAAACAAAATTAGATCAAGTTGTAAGCAAAATTCATAAAATTTTGAAATTAAAGTTCATTCAGGTGTTCTGTCGAACACCTGGTGGACAGAAGTCACACTAAATCGAATTTAACTCAAAACTGAGCAAATTCGACCGATTTTCGATCAAATTCTAGCCCTCTCACTACCCCTCACCAGCCAGTGCAAGAGGCACTCGAGTGCTACGGCTATTTTGGCTGTTTCGCCCTGGAACCTTCTCTCTCTCACCCCTCCGGCCACCACTCACGGCAAGGGAAGAAATGGAGGGTGCAGCAGCTCGAGGCGGCGCCACTGTGCACCCCTGTCTCCCCTCTCCCGATTGGGCTTTGCCCCCCGCGCGCGGATACTCTCCCTCTGCCTCAAATCCCTCTCGTCCTGTTCCTGCTCGCCATGCCCGTGGGCGCCGACGGCGCTTTTTGCCGACACTGCACCGCAGCCCTCGCCGCGCCACCCAGCCAATCGTCCTGCTCACCTCGACCCCACGGACTTGCGTGCGTCACCCCCAGTGGACCACGGTGACGACATCAAACGGTCGAACACCTATGGGGCACGACGGAGATAACCCACCCCGAGCTCGCCGTGATCGCCTCTGCGTTCACTTCTCTCCCCCGTAGCCCTTACGCCGTCCATGGATGCTGCCGCACCGCCCAGCCCACCAAAGGCGTGTTTTCTCGCTCTCCCTCGCTCCCGTGCACCACGACCACCATACGCCGGCCTCCCGCTATAAAACACCACCCGAGCCCCTCACTCACCCCACACACTCACTCTGCCTCTTCCCTTGCTCTCCACCACTTCTATGCACCGCCAGGAGGACGGAACCGCTGCTGCAGTGCCGCGGCCGTGCTGTCGAGCACGTCCACGCCGACCACAACCGAAGGTTGAAGATGACGGCCTCGCGGCCGTGCTGCTCTCTCTCCCTGCACTCTCTGATCTCTCCCTCTCTGTCGCCTCCGAGCACTCACGCGTCTCTCCCTCTCTCCTTGCGTGCACAGGAACGCGCCCAGGAGCTCGCCGGCGAGGGATCGTGCCCGGAGAAGCCGTGATGCTCGCCGTCGCCTTGCTGGATATCCTCGAGCCGTACAAGCACCGCCACCCTTCCTCCCGTGACCTCCGCACCCACCTCCACCGTCTTCACAGTCCCCAAGAGCCCTAGGTGAGCGCCACGCCGTCCCCACCGTAACGGCCACGGCGGCGCCGCCGATTTATGATCGCCGCTGGCGCGCCTATTTCTGGCCGTTCGATCTAATCCAACAGCAGCGTACCGCTTCGCTTAAGCCAAGCCACTGACGGGTAGGCCCCACCCGTCAGGGTTTTAAACTTTTCTGGCACGGGAAAAGAAATCCCGATTTTTCTTTTAATTTAAATCACTGGAAAATTCAATTCTGAAACCGTGTTTGAAATTTAATAACTCGAGATTTATAAGTCCAAAAATGATGAATCAAATTTCTCTGGAAAGCTTATAAAATTGTTTATCCAACCACACTAGCCTCACCCTGTTTAGATGAATAACAAAAGAGTATTAATTAAATTGCTACAGAAGGTTTAAATCACAAACTTGTTTGTTTCTGATGCTCTGTAAGTCCAAATGACATGAATCCAATTTTGTTAGCTTAGTACTATTTAAGCATAGCTTCTCTAATATTTGTAGAATTAGTGAAGCAACATAAATTGTTTAGCATTAGCTTAAAGTTTGCAAACCCTTCTGTACTATAACATTTATAGATGATTAATGCTTAACCGAAATGACTTAGGGCCAATTTTGTTAGATCAGAAATAATCAGTACTAGTTACCCCTAAAAGGACTTATTTTTGTGGGCAACAGAACATAATCAGTAGCTAAAACATGTGCAGCAAGTTTCTGAACTAAAACAATTATAAATGAATTTTGGTAACTCAAATTGAATCAAATCCAATTGCTATGTCTTCTAAAGGACAGTAACTAACTGTAGAATTTTAGTTTGTATTTTTGTGATGCTTTGTCGAATAGTGGTGTGATTGTGTGTTTTGCTTGTTTACGATGTTTAGACGAGAACGTTGCCGGAGTTTGCGAGGAAGGGGGATTCGTTGAACAAGGAGAACAAGACCAGGGAAACTTTGCTGAGCAAGGCAAGCTACTTCTCTGATCATGCACTTATATACAGCTATTTTGGTCTACATGTTTTGCTTATAAGGGCATAAGTGATTTATGTGGTGTTTGCCACTAAAACTATGATTTTGAAAACCTTTCCAAAAAAAATAAGTAAACTATTTTGACACCCTATGTAGAAGTGTTAGATGGTTTCTTTTATCAAACTCTAGTTTGGAAAAACTCCTGTTTATTTCAAACCCTCTTATGCAAAAGCCTTGGGTGGAATTATGTTGACCCAAGTTATCGCTATTGGAGCTGATGTTGGAGTATGGAGAAGTTTACTAAAAATGCACATTGTGTCCTAGTACTTACGACGACCAACCATACCCTCTGCGACCACATTTACCCCCATATGGGACGGGGCTTAGTCATGTAGTTTGCTCCTTTTAGTATGGGATACCTCAACAGCGGAGATGCTCCATTTCATGAGGGGGCTGGTTTGGTGACCCCCCCCCCCTGACCCGGGTCCTCCTACAAAGAGGAGGATAGAAGGCTGTCCCCTATACACCGCCGGGAAAAACTGTGAGTCCTCACACCCAGGGCTTTGACAGAAGACCGGACTGGGTGTCGGTGGAATGTTCATAAGGGCAGGGTCCTATAGTAGGATGAGCAAATGAGAGGCTATGGTCGGTTACTCAACTTCGCATACACCTTGTATGGCGGGACGTGGCTGACACGATGAGTTGCCGGATGGATGTGGGAAAAGCGTGCTACCTGTGCAGAGTGTAAAACTATTCGAATAGCCAAGTCCTTGGTAATGGACAGTTGGGAGGCTGTCCTATGACCATGTGCAAAGTTTTGGGTTTTAAAAATGAAACGGAGATGTGTTGTGCGCCTATACCAAAGGATCGGTATGAGGTGGCTGAAAAGAATGACCATGACGGGCTATGGTTGGCAAGGAGGAGTTTGAAGAGGAACATGATTTTGGAGGAAAGTTCTAAATTCTTTTCTTTTCTTTTTCAACAAAGATATGACTTTCAAAAATAAAGATCTATCAAACCAATTAAAAACCTAGTGCATGTTCTAGCGGGGTAGTTTGCGAGTACAATCCAATGTACTCATATTGGTTTCGTCCCTGGCTATTGTCTTAACCAGATTTCGAGGAGCACTATGAAGAGGAGTACTTTGGCGCCGACGACGTGAACTAGGGATCTTCATAAGTCAGCTGCCTGTAGGGTTTAAGGCGTGTTTTAGTCGACGACACCGTAGCTTCCGCTGAATGATGTTATTTGGCCCATGAAGGCAACTATGTAAGACTTGGTCCTCGTGACCATATTGTAAGATTTTAATTCGGTACTGTAATGGATGTAAACTTTGGTATTCAGTTCGGGTTATGTGCAATGACAGACTGATCACGGGATCGTTGTGTTAAGCATAACCGGGTATTTCGGAAAGCTAGTCCGGGGTCCCCACAGAGCTGGTATCAGAATCATCCTGACTTCAGGAGACCTTAGTTTAGCATGGGCGTTAGATAGGAGTTACAAAAAGCTAATTTCTAAAAACAAAGGAGTTGAGTATTTTCGAAAAATGCTTATCTCCCAACCCTCTTACTTATACAAATTCTGCCTTCATTAAGTATTACATTTTCCTTGTACCCTTAAAATTTTGCACACTAATCATCTCACTAACTTAAAATTTTGCTTAAATTGTAGATGGCACTCAACTTCACCGAGTTTAAGCAAGTTAAGGAGAAGGGCAAGCTGATGTTCGAGAGTGACTTGTACGAGCTGAGCGACATTCTGGGTCGCCCCGCTCCTGAGTTCAAGGGAGCTCAGGTTGACATTCCCGGCAACGGAAACCTGAGTTGGCTCGTCGAGTCGTCTGTCCGGGGTAATATCAAGTCTCCCTGTTCCAAGACTTTGATCTTCACCACCATGGAAGTCAGCTGGGATGACGGACTGTGTCGTGCCATGGAGAGGTTGCTGGCCCGACTTCGTGAGGAGCACAAGGAGGAGTTGGTGTGCTCCCGTTTCCGGTACTACGGGAGGCGCAACGATGAGGGGCATCCCACTCGCGCCGCTCAACACACCTTGTTTGGGGACTACATCATGGACATGGAGGTCCTACTTCACCGCACCCAGGAGGACATGATGAGCACTAGGCTTCGGGCTCACTTCGAGCGCATCGCGCTCAAGGAGAGTCGCGAGCGTGAGGCACTACTGCAGCAGGAGAAGGTCACTCTTTGCCAGAAGAGGACCTAGCTGAGGAGAACCATCGCTAGGCTCCGCAAGAAGGTACTTTGATTTCCAAACACAGTCAAGCAGAGGGTCACGAGGGTATTGAGCAAACAGGAAGTTATAGAATTTAGCCGATGTGTACTGTTGTGATCCCCACACAAAGGATCTCACGTCTTCCACCTCAGATTGGTGATCAACATGTTGGACAAGCATTGCAATCTGTTGACTAACTTCCTAAGCCGAACGTAGTTATTTTCATTTATTTAAATTTTTCTATGTTGTTTCAAAAAAACATTTGGCAGATATATGAGCCACAATCATTTTCCCGCACATTATAAATGGAAAAAAGGTTTAAAACGACAGTAATTTCTAATTGGGCGAAACCTTTCCTAGCCAGCCCAAGTCTTCTATCTCCTCCCTCTCCACGGAATGGGCTTAGCCCATGTCTCGCCTCTCACATTTCTTTTTCCTCCTTAGGCTGAAATTATTGGCCGAATTCTCCATTTGTCCTTTTTCCATTTTCGTTTTCCTTTGGGCCGCATTCTGCTGCCCATCCGACTAGCCCACCCTCTGCGTACATTCTGTATTTGAGCACACCTCCTGTATACAAACTTTCAAAATGACGAAGTGTGGGCTTGAGTATACAAAAACTTTCAAATCTCCAAAATATACAAAAACTTTATCATTTTTGTGTAACTCATGATACAAAAAATTTCGTAATGTGACTTTGCCTGCTTATAATATACATCAATCATGATACAACGAATTTCGTAACGTGACTTTGCCTGCTTATAATAATATGTAGACACAATCATTTATTCAGGTTGAACCATTTATAAAAATAAATTATTTTTGACGAATTTATCTATATGTCTTCTTCCCGGCTGCAGTTCTGTTTATACATTCTTGGAAATCGTGTTTGATTTTGTTTGAAAAATAAATAAATAATCCATACTACGTGCCTGATTGGGGTGATGACAGACAGGAGACAACCAGGCCGTCATCTCATCGTGCACACGACAAACGCGACCCGAATCTTTTCATGAATCATCATAAGAATCTTATGGACTCTATGATCTTATCTATACTATTATTAAAAGAGCAAACATGTTGGGATAATTTAAATCTTGTCCGTTTAATTTTCACTCAATGATCTAGATCGTCCCGATGTCGAGCACCAAACACTTTAAATGTTATCCGTTCAATTTTCAATCAATGATCCATATCGTCTCGACGTCAAGCACCAAACAACTTTGACCAAGTCAAACCGTTTTTTTTCCTAAAGTTGAAAAAAAAACTCGTAAGGTCACATGTTCGATTCGTACAGCATGGGAAAAGGAAAAACCAAAAAAGCAAGTCACGATGGAAAATAGCAATTCAGATCGGAATCAATTCGGATCGGCCACGATCGGCCCAGAGCAAAATAACCCAGCCAAAGCATCGGCTACCTCGCTTAGGTCACATCGCACTCTCTCCTTCTCGTCGGTCTTCCGATACGACACGATCGTTCGATTTCTATACGCTTTATCGCTTGGTCGGTTCATCCCCTAAGATCGAATTGAGATACGACATAGCGCAATCCAGCCATGCGTCGCGTCTTATGCCAGTGCGGCCGGCCGCCGCCAAGCCCATGGCCGCTCGCCGGCGCTCCGTGTACGCTCTGTTTAGTCGGCCGCCCCGTCGCCTCACGCCTGAGTTGGTGAGTCCTGACGTACTGCCTACGCACGGACGAGCTATAAGGAACCAGCGTTGTGGAACCATAGCAGGCTAGGGGCAGCACGAAGTTAATCGAGAAAATTCCTTCTATGACACTCACTTAAAATAACGTTCCTTATTTGACACCGGTAAAAAATTCTTCCCTACATGACCTCTTCTCAAAATTTCTTTCCTTACATGACACTCTAGTTCATTTTGTGCAGCTACGGTGTTAAAGAGATGCGTGAAAAGTCTTTTTTACCCCTGATGCATAAAATGGCCAAACATCTGTACAGGACAATAGCCAGCGAGTCAGGCCCGACCGGGACGCTCAATCCCATCGCGCGCCGTCGACCCGCATCGCCGTAAGTATCCGACGCAAGATGTACGGGGAGGCCGGGGCGCCGCACGTCGTCACCGCCGACCATCCTCGCCGCCGCCGACTCCCGGCGTTTGCCCCGACCTGCTCGCCCGTCTCCGCTGTCGCCCGCCGTCCGCTGCGCCTGTCTCCGCTGCTGTCCACGTCTGCCGGCCCGCATCGCAATGTGCCGGGAGAGCCGGGCCTCGCGTGCTAGGCGCGGGATGCGGCCGCTCGGAGAGCTGGGCGTTCAGGTACAGCAGAAGACGCTCGTCGGCCGGGTGTGCAAAAGGCCAGGAAGCAGGCAAGGGCGACGGGTACAGCAGCAGGCAAGAGCCCACAAATCCATCGATCTATTGGTATTGGAGCCAAGCAAGCTAGCACGTGACCGCGGTATTAGTGGTAGGTGAGAGAGAAAGAGGAAGCGATGGGGAGAGTGGTGCGGTGGTGAGCTGCCGGAGCGCAGCACGACGGCGGCAGCACGCTACGGGTCCGACGCCGCCTCCATCCGCACCAGGCAGTCGCGTTATACCTCCAGGACGCGCCAAGAGTTGTCTGAGAGCACCGCTATGAGCGCGTTCCAGGAGACAAGGTTCTTGGCCGCGACCGGCATCCCGTCGAACACCTTATGGGCGTCCTCGCTGTGGCCACACCGGCCGTACATGGAGACAAGGAGTGGGTCAGGTCGTCGCCGGCCAGGACGAGCTTGGTGGCGAGCGGAGTTGGCGAAGAAGGGGTCAGGTCATCGCCGGCCAGTACGAGCTTGGTGGCAAGCGCGTGGACCTGTCGCCCTGCAGCAGCGCCGTCGTGAAGGAAGCCGCAGCCGCGGCGAGAGGTGGACGGCGGCGGCCGCGGCACTCATGGGGTCCGAACCCCGCCGACGTGCCGCGCGCGCATATACGCACAGCTGAAGCCGCCGCCGCCGCATTTGTTTGGTTCGGTCGGCGTCGTTTCTTTGGTTCGATCGATAGGATAGAGACAAGGGTATTTTTGTCCATCTGAATTTTCTTTGACGGAACAGTGTAACAGAGCTAACGGCAGTGTCACGTAAGGAAAGAAATTTTGAGAAGAGGTCACATAGGGAAGATTTTTTTTACCTGTGTCAAATAAGGAAAGTGAGTGTCATAGAAGGAATTTTCTCAAGTTAATCAGTCACCCACGTCCCACGTATCCCTGAATCCCTGATCGAGCACAGTACCACCCACGGTAAGAAGCGCTTCAAGTTTAATTTCTGTTTTTATTTTCCCCATATGATATCAGAGGATGATACTTAATTAGTTGATTACTATCAATAATTGTTTTGTTCATGTGAACCTACGTATATTATGTTGGATGTGCAGTTGGTGTGCGAGGCCGACGGGCGGAAGTAACATAGCATTCAATTACTAAAATGATCAAAATCATATTTCCCATGCAACCTAGCTGTGTAATACTGATCCCTTCCGTATCCGTGAACCTACGTATATTATGTTGAAAATCTAGAAGGCGTACAAGTTTAACCCGTTGTGTTTAGCTTTCCAGCACCCTTTCTCAACATGTTTTTAGTGGACAATACAGATGAATCACTCTGAAATTTACACCCCTTGATGATTTAAAATATGTAAAATTTTCATGGGAGAAAGCGAAGTTTGAGAACATTATAAAGTTTTGGAATATGTGATAAGTTTGCATGGAAATTATAAACCATGCTGATTTAATTGATTGATGTATCTCATCCCGTGTATGGCTGTGTTATACACATGTGGCTCAATAATGATCACACTACATTTTAGTTAAGACGTGCGTTGCACGTGCTAATTTACTAGTTTCTCTATAAACATCCGAAGAATCTGAAAAATTCGTGTACATCGATCGTCGCCGCAGCACGCGCGCCCCTGAAAATTACTCATCCACGCGCGATTACAGCCAGACAGGAGCCGTCATGTCATTATGCACATGACAAACGCGACCCGAATCTTTTCATGAATCATCATAGGAATCTGAAAAAAAATGATCGACTCTTTCTTGTTTCTCTATGAACATCTGAAGAATTTACACCATTCAGATAAAAATTCGTGTACATCGACAATCGCTTTAGCAGCACGCCCCTGAAAAATGACTCGTCCACGCGCGATTACAGAGATAGATGTTTATACTCGGAAGCAAAAAAGAGAGAAACACAAGAAACAGAACAGAAGATGAGAATGAGATCAAAGCCCAGACGAAAAAGAGCGCGTCGATCCTTTCTTGGAGAACAGTTACAGGAATCGGAGGCGCAGAATATACAATCTAGCGCAAGAAGCTAATTACAAGATGATGGAGCAGAGCCGCCGCCGCGGGAGCGACGGGACGCCTGGGTGGTCGATCACGATCAGGCGATGACGGTGGCGGAGTCGAGGCGGTCGAGGCGGCTCCAGACCTCGCTGAACGCGCGGCCGGGCCGACGGCGGCCGCAGGCGAAGGCGGAGAGGATCCGCTGCAGCTCCTGGACGAGGTGCACCATCCGCCGCGCCGGCGCCAGCAGCAGCGTGAAGGGCAGCACCCAGAGGCCCAACTCCAAGATCAACATCCGATCGATCGAGCTTAACCTCTTCGATCCCCTTCTCTGGTTCCTACTTCTTGGCACGATGTGAGCAGCAGCTGCAGATGCTGATCTTCCGGTGGTTCCCAACAACCAATAATTCCCAGCAACTGATCTTCCGTTTCTTGCGACGGTTGTTCCTTCTTCCCGCGGAGTGCTACTAGCTTATAAGATACTATGGCCAAATGGCGATGAGTGATTGGCGTGCTGGCCCGGGCGCTGGCAATGGCTAGTTGGCCACGCGCCACGCATTCGCCGTTGAATGCCCAGCAGAATTATATATACTCCACCCTGTAGCAGTCAGTAGCAGCTGCGACCGGCGGAATTAATCACGGGATCATGACCGACTTGGATGAACGGAGGATCCCAGCCTCAACTCAGTACAGTCACTCCGTGCTGGTTCTGGATCTCTTTCATGTTTGTGCCTCACCGACGATTCGTAGGCTCCACGCCTCCACATGAGGACAGCTTGCCACCCAGCGGGGTTGTGTAGTCTGCTTATTGGTTGCCGACGCAGTGATTGAATGAAAGTTTAATGATCTGACCGGTTATGTTTGGAGAGCTACCAGCAAGTTCAATAGTAGAGTCAACAGCCGACTATATGAAACTGTCATGTCATCCAAAGTTAGACTTATAGTTAGCTCATACAATAGAGTTGGCTATAAGGTTGGCTATTAGGTTAGTGTTTTTTCAACTTTATGTCTTTATCTCTCCTCGCATTTAATGTTTTTTCGTAGGAGTACACGTAGAGAGACTGACTCTTGCATGAGAGTTCACACCATCTCTTTTTCCTTGCTCTCTCCTTCATATAGACAGAAGTACCTCTAAATGATCTGACAGGTTCATAGTATCCTGGCAGTGTGAGACGGGGCACTGAAAGCTCCTCCAATCAAAGTTCTACACGTTACACACGTGCCCAGCGTGCGTGAAAAGGAAAATGCCTATTTTGAACCTTAAAAACCTTGGACCTTTTTCCTGAGCAAAAATGTCTTCTAAATTGCTAATAATATCGACAATAAGGATCCACCTGTAATATCCATCTCCTTCCCTAGTTTGTCCCATAGTGACTCCCGAATGGACCCCCTTCTCAATTTCGTCTCCCTCTCGGCATTCCTTTTTCTGCGCTACACACATTGGCGTCATGTCTGTGTTACATACATTGAAGTATTGAGCTCGTCCATGGTGACCGTGGATGCGGACGCGCTTACGCGCGTCACCTCCCCTCACTGTTTCCTGTCCTAGCGCGGCGATTGTTTTGTATCGTCCTCGCCGGCTACAACACTAGGGAGTAGGGCATGGACGCCCTTGGCAGAGCGCGGTTCTATTCAGCTACTTATGTTGACAGGATGACCGCGGCTAGCAGCAGATGGCAGTGATGCTAGCCACATGCTAGGCATCACAAGTCCACTTGCCGGAGCCACAGGAGGGAGCAACTCGCCGTGGGGGGCATGGTCCATGCGGGCAACCGGGACCTCGCCGCACCCCACCACGACAGAGCGTGGCCGGTGCTCGCCAGCACCAAGCCCCAGGACATGGGGCATCGCCTCGCCTCGACGGTAGTTGACCGGTGCGCGTGTAGTGAGCGGTTGCAGGGTGAGGGACGCCGCACCATCGACCTGGCGGCAACGAGGAGAGAGGTGCGGCATCACGGACCCCATGCGACGGGGAGATTGATTTGGAGTGAATGGAAAAAGTTGGGGAAGAAGATGAATATGACGAGTCCATCTGTCAGTGATAGCAGCTATAATCCCATCCAGGATACTTTTTTCCCGGTGTGCCAAATAGGTATAGTGTTCGATTTAGATCGAGATTCAATACTTCAGGGTGCAAACAATAAGGATTTCGATTCTAAGGTTTCATCTATCCAACCTATAGAGTTTAAGGTTTAAAATAGACTTATTTCCAACAAGAAACGACCGGCCGGCCGTGTGAGCTAGCCCCGTGAAATCCTTAGGGCCTCTTTGATTAAAAAGATTTTCATAAAAGATATTTTATTTATTGCACATGTCATCTAGGTACGGATTAAAATGAGTTGATGTAGAAATTAAAATATGTCAGATACGCTTAGATATATGTGAACGTGAAAAAAGTTAAAATATCTCGAGGAGTAGTCTGTAGGCTCGGCAGACCGGTTCACATGGAGATGAGCTACTGTATCAGTCTACGGAGTAACGTGTGCAGGTGCACGTATCAGGTATACATGTCACTGTCACATACGTTACGTGCCGATCGAACAACCCAATAATTCAGGCGCCGCACCGGTCGGCACGACGCGCGCCGAGGTGTCTGAAAGAAACCTCTGCGATCTTATCCATCACCCATGCTTGATCACCCCTGTTCTCTGCCCGGTCGAGACGCTTCGTCTCGTTGGCCATTGCCTTTTGATCCGAAGCCACGGACAACAAACGGCGACGAATTGTTCGGGGGAAGCTGTTGCCCATAAAGTATTATTGCTGATGTGGGGCGATTAATTTGGCTGATGCTGACCCGGGATGGGGATCGAGCTGATCATGATATCCCGTAATCATTCATTTTCATGATAATGTATACTGTACGTACGACTACTCTCTAACGACTACTGTTAAGCTTCATCAGATCTGACGACATGTAGTAGGGCTCAGTTGAGGTCTTACGATGAGTGTTTTCCCAGCAGTATTTCGGTTTATCGCAGCAGTTTTGGCCAAGTGAATATTTTCGAAGGACCATGAACCAGTATTCTTTTCTATAAAACGAAGAGGAATATCGTTTTTTTGTGTGGATGTTTTACTGTATATGACTCCATTTCATTCAGTATATTATATACTGTATATATGCAATGCAAGTTGCTTTTTAAAATCTATGCGAACACTTCATTATATCTAGCTACGGGTTCAATGAATGTAATATTCTGCTCAAGAGCGTGCAACACGCCTGAATTCATCTTGCGATCGGTGCACCATGTTTTCTGAACTCCCACATGATCGAGCAATAACAGCACGTACTACCCGACCAGCACTGCATTGCTCTTAGGCCTTGATGCTGTTTGTCAGACAGCTCTCAATCACTATATTTTGATTGCCGAGTATCGTACTATGTGATTAACTTCAAGTTACCAGTTCACCATAACACCGTCAGTTGAGACGTTCAGTATGATCGAGATCATTGATAGCCGCGTGGACGAACGGCCTCAGGCGCGCATTGTGATTCCTGCAATTGCAAACTTTGTTTCTGTTTTGTACAGAGTTTGTTTCCCGCTCGCTGGCGCTTCCTCCTCGGAGACGACCCTTCCTGGCCTCCTCCCGAACCAGTGCGCGCGCCACACACCTTGTCCACCTGCTCGATGGGCACCCCTTTCGTCTCCGGCAGCAGGAAGTACATGAACGCTGTCATGGCCGCCAGCCACGCCACGAAGAAGAAGAAGAATGTGCCGCCGACAGCCATTGATGATCGATCAATTCAGTGCTGCACCCGGCCAACGTACGCAACGTTAGAGTAGAAAATCGGTAATGGTTATCTTTGCTGCAGTGCAACGGTGGATCGTTGAATATGGACGTGGTGCCCCAAACAATGGATCGATCGACTGACTGGCAGTCATGATTTGTTTCCTTGTTATGCAATCTCATCTACAATTCAACGGAGCCGCAGTCAGTGATCAGCACAGCTGGCTATCCATGGAGATTTCTTCATGCAACAACGGAATATTCAAGGCACGTCGATGACGACGTTGCTATGTTACTATAAGTACTCCGCAGAGATCAGTTGTGTTGATTGCACATTCTGGATGCAGTAAATGTCACACGCTCGCTCAAGAACACGTGAACTTCTGCAGGCTACAAATGGTCACTTTTTTGTTTCAAGTTCTACAGGTTCAGGTGTTATAGCACGCATTGCATGTATGAATATCTTCGGAAATTTCGGTAACGAAATATATAGTTTGTTGACATGTCCAAAGTCCATGCAACAGGGAGAGAGAATGAGATGTTGAGTTTGATCTTCTCCTCTTGGGCTCTCACAACAGGAACAGGCGGTACGCCGACGGCTTCATCGGCATAGACCCTAAAACCCTCGGCGTAGCCTTTGCCGACGGCAGCCGTCGGCGTATGGCCCTCGGCGTTACACGTCCTCGGCTCAGCCTATTTTGCCATCGGCGTATGAAAAGCCGTCGGCGTAGGCTATGCCGACGGCCCTACTTTTGCCGTCAGGCATATTTTTTCCAATTTTTTTAATTTTTCAATTTTTTTAATTCTATTCCGAAATTTCACACTTAATATCTGATTACACACTTAATCTTAGCCACTCTCTTAATATCTGATTACATACTTAATCTCCGGTCAAAGTACTTATCCTGGTCAAACTTTCTATTTGGTCACTCATCATCAAATTGCTCCAGCACAAGCACGTTTAACTTTTAATTTCCTTCCAAATTATCTTCCAAATGAGAAGTGAGAACTTACTGATATTAGTACCATATCAATCATATTAACCCCTCGGTCATGATGTTACACTTTTTTATTGTTTAAATTTTTAAAATTTATTTGAATAAATAACAATGATTACGTAATAATATTTTTTGAATAATTAAAAACAACTTTTCTAAGTGGCAAAAATGACTTTTTTTGTGAACCAAGTACAAGAAATATGGTGCAAAATGACACCCATCCAATTCTCACAAAGAGTAGTCCATATTTGATGGATAATCCCCAAGTATTAGGAGTTTTCTTGATTTCTATCTAATTTCACCTAGTTAAATGAGTTTATGCTGATTTTTCGAAAGTAATCTAAATTTGAACTAGGTGTTTGATAGTTTGGTCTGAAATTTTTTAAAAATCATTTTATGGTACACAACTAGTGGCTATATCACAGAAAAATCGATAGTTTTAGAAAAATTGACCTCTTTCGATAAATAGTCATGGTGGCCATTTTGACCGTTTTAAAAAAAAACAAATAAAGTGAAAAAACCCCTCAAAAAAGATATCATCTGGCATGGAGACTTTTTATGTGTACTAGTTGCTATAAAAAATGATAAACTTGATTTTTGACAAATTGTTCAAAAAACATTTTCACAAAAAGGTCTATCTTGTATAAACATTTATAAGTTTCAAGCCAAATCACCAAGTTATGACCAATCCCATGTCATAGTTTGTGATAAAGCTCTCATATTCGACAAATAGGTGTATCGTAGTATAGAAAACAATGGTTCCAAAGGGATTTTTCAAATTATTTTTATAAATATCATTTTCCTTTTTCTAAGTGGCAAAAATGACTTTTTTGTGAATCAAGTACAAAAACTATGATGCAAAATGACACCCATCTAATTCTCAAAAAGAGTAGTACACATTTGATGGATAATCCACAAGTATTAGGAATTTTCTTGATTTCTACCTAATTTCGCCTAGTTAAAATAGTTTATGCTGATTTTTTGAAAGTAATTTCACCTAGTTAAATGAGTTTTGTGATGCAAAAGATGATATAGTTGTCATATTTGGATTCCTCTCATTTTCTAATCGATTTAGACATTTTATTTATTAAATTTTGATTTACGTATTTAAAGATATGGATTATTCCATATTAAACGAAAAATAGAAAGAAAAAAACATACTTATGCCGAGGGCAATGCCGTCGGCATAGCTCAAAAAAAAAAAATGAATGCTACGCCGACGGCTACGCTACGCCGACGGCCTGGATAAGCTACGCCGAGGGTGGCCGTCGGCGTAGCCAGGCTACGCCAACGGCTTTTTGTACGCCGAGGGCCGCGTGTCCCGCGTACAAAAAGCCATGGACGTAGCTCTCTGTTCCTGTAGTGTCACGCATGTTCATGCCCAAGCCTATGAAAAGGGATACGGGCATATTTTGTTTTTTGCCAGGCGCCAGCGTCAGCACCTGATCGATGAAAAACTCCCTCCGTGTCCTAGCACTAGCACGATTGATTTGGACAAACTTTGATATATTTGTAGAATCCTTAGCGCTTTTTACTACTGCCATTATTTAAAAAAAATTTGAGGTTTAAGACGGTCGTATCTGTCATCCGATTAGATAGAATAGAGTGTTATGTACAGAATTTCTAGCTATGGAAAAATTCCCTTTACATGCAAAACAACAAAAACTAGTCTCCAAAATCTTGCGTGTGGGCGAAAGCCCGCATCGCCAACTCCTCCCGCACCAAAGCCGCAACCTCCAGAGACGAAATTGCCACATTACAGAAGGTCCTTTGGTTCCTCTCCTTCCTTGTCCGCCACATCGAGTGGATGATGGTTTCGCCAGTCGCTCTCCTAGCCTCGTGTGAAAAACCTACAGGTGCTCACCATGTCAACAGACAGCCTCGATCAGCAACGCACATATCTCCCTTCCTTGCAGTAGCGCCACGCACCACCTCGGTCACCCAACCCTGAGCCCCACAGACACAAATAACACCTCCTCTCACCACTTGCAAGGAGGAGTGTCCAAGCATCAGAAACTTTATCATCTAGGCCTCCCCCGGCGGCCTCTGCCGCTCCATCCTGGTCCCTGACGTCGTCTTCTTCTTCTTGGTCTTGTTCACGGCGAGGACGAGGTCGTCGATGACCGTCACCGCCTGGTCCGAGAATGGCCCATCCAAAAGGGCCATGAAGTCCTCTCGCCGGCGCCCCGAGGGGTGGGCCTCCTCGGCCAACGAGCCGAGACGGGGTGTTGGCGCCATTCGGGTGCAGCTTGGCGAGTATCTCGCTCCTCCACACAGACGGCGCCTCCACCGCCATCTCGTGGACCAACGGCGTGGCCGGCGTGCCCAATACGGAGGCCGCAAGAGGCACCGTGATCCGGGCTAAGAAGCTCGACAAGGGGCACGGAGAAGCACCGACCTCCATGTCCTGCTGTCCAGGGCTAGCCTGCTCCGGCGTGACGATGTCCTTCTCGAACTGCTGCCCGTCCTCCTTCTCAACAGCAATCTCACCCTGAGCGGACAACAGGGTAGAGCCCGCTCTAGGCTCGGCAATGCGCTTCTCTTCATTTTCCACCTCCTCGTATAGCAGCGTCACCTCGCAGGACGCCTTGCCTGGCGAGACGATAGAAGGCGGCTCGTCACTCACAACCGGAAGCGGGGAGCACCCCGAGGCCGGACACGAATCCCACGCCGAAATCTCGCCGATCAGACCTTGCCACGCCAACATCTCCTTGCCAGAAACCTCCTGCTCCCTCGCCTTGCAGTCGCCGTCCTCCCCCTGCAAAAGCAAGGGCATCCGGCCGTCCCGCACATTCTCCTCCGAGAGAGCACAATCCACGCCCTCCTTGTAGCCCCGCCTATAAGCCAACACCACCTCCTTTGCCTCGGAGCAGAACACGTCCAGCTCCAAAGTGGTGACGAGGATAGCCCGTTGGCTGAAGGTTTTTCCGCGCCGATCATCTCCTGCGTGGTGGTGACGAAGACCTCATCCTCCTCCTGCCTGCTCGCGAGGTCCGCCGGCGCCAAGACGACGTCGCGGAAGGAGCGGTGCGGCGAGACGACGGCCGAGTCTCTGCGCGGCAGGGCGGCGGGAGGTGGAGTGGCGGGTGGCTCTTTGCAGCCGGCGGCGAGATGACCTGGCAAATGGCACCTCCAACAGACCTTGGGGTCACAGCAGTCGATGGCTTTGTGGCAGTGGCTGAGGCATCGAAAGCACATCCCCCGCATCTTCTTAAGGAGGAGCAGACGCCGAGCCAGGCTGGCCCTAGTCCGCGCCTCCTCTCCAGTAGGGCGGCCTCGAGCATCACCCGCGCCCCGTCGCCACCAATGCGGAGGACGGACAAGCTCCCACCCGTCCTGTCGCCGCGGCGCCGCATGCGTCGCCATTAAGCCTCCATCCTTTTTCCCCTCTTCCCCGCAGCGTGGCCTTGAAGGAGAGGGAGCCGTTGGCGACCCAAATGGCCGCGGCTGACCACGCGGAGGGGGGCCTGGCGGAGGAGGAGGAGGCGGGTGTCTACCTCCCAGCAAGACAGCAGGGCCAGCAATGGCGGCCATGCCCTCACATCGCCGCTGAGGAGGGACGTAGCGGTCGCTAGACCTGACCGCCGGGGACAGCTCGCCCTCCTCCATAACTTCCTCCTGCGAATCCTGCACAACTTCCTGCGAATCTGGCACCAAATCGAGATCTGGACCTTGCGGTTGCGAGTCGGGGACGAAATCGACGCTGTGTTCCTCATCCGCCTCATCGGCCCAGGAGAGCCGCGTTGGGGTGGGCAGGACGACCAGCGAAGAGAGCTGAGCACGGTTCTTGGGTGGGGTGGTGGTAGCTATGGTGGCCGCCGCGTCGGCCGGGCTGGTCGCCGCCGTGGCTATCGCCTCGGGAGAGGACGAGGGGTCAAACATGTGTGTCTAACCTAGATGTTTTAAACCGTTGTTTGAGAGATTAGAAAACTCCCTGACCAGCATCACCGCCTCCCCGGTGCTGAACACCATGAGGATCTCCTACCAATAGCGCACCGTGTGTCTCTCTTGAATGTTCATCTTCAACGGATGAGGGCCACTTCATGAATTTTACAGACGTGTAGAAGGATCTTAGCGAGAGAAGAAAAGTGATAAACCATGCACATGCTCACTGCACTCAACAGAACAACAGAATCAATATGAGTCATTATTTTATGTCCGAGCTTCAACATTGAACTGCATTTATTTTGTGAAACATTGCACATCTGCGTCCAAATAAGCAAATGTTATAAAGGGCGTCTTAGAGGGCGAGAGGCAGAAGTTCATTGCCATGCTCCGAACATGTATTTGGACGCGAACAAAAAAAAAAGTTACCCAAGTCTTGAGTTTGAGAGGTGTCAGAAATTCAGCTGTTACTTAGAATCTTGATAGATCTACTGCTTTTGTTAGTTCCTTTACTTAAATAGTTTGATTTGTTCTCAGAGTGATTGCCCGTAGTGACTTCTGGCGTAATTGGTTGCCTGTAGCCATTTTGTGACTCCCAAGAAGTAGACTCGGCGGAGCTTCTTGGAATAGAGCTACACCTCATGCCAGACTACACTTGGCTCCAATAGAAAAAACATACTTGTGGCATAGGACAAAAACACAGTACTACGTTCTGAATAACACAAGTATGTGTGAACAAAATTTAGATTAAAATGAACTGATGAGATGTATCTTAAGTCAAGTGTCCCTCTTGTTAGTAAGTAATGTTCCTAGATAGGATAACATATAGGAACATTTAGAACAAAATGGATTTCTGAACATATAGAGCTTTCATACTGAGAACCAGCACAAGAATTGGCAGTTACTACTGCTTCAGCACAGGACGTGATCCACTAATTGGGAGTCAAGTGCATATAAATCAAGCCGCTGAAAGAAAAGAACATACACCACTGCCACACATAGAATTTTTGACCTGAATCAAGCCCTAGGAGCTGCACGATTAAAGAGTCCTGCCAGGCTTCTTCAGAGGCAGGTCGCTGCTGACGCCGTGCTTCTGCAATGGAGCCTCTATCAACTGAAGCAAATAACAACCAGTCGCAACACATTGCAGCTTCTGAATAGAAAAACTAAGAGCGAGGAAGACAGAGAGAGGGGAGGCCAGGAGAGTTTGTTACTTTGAGGGGGTGGGCGCGGGATGGGTTGTTTATGAGGACAAGGATGCGGTCCAGGGGGAGAAGCCGGCTACCTGCGCGGTACGCTGGCGAGGGCCAGCAGCCCAGTGGGTGGCGCAGGTTTCGTGGGGATGCCGGCGGCACGACGTCGTCCGGGAGCTCCGTCAGCTCCAGATCCTGGGGAGGCACGGGAGGTGGCGCACACCAGCGTCAGATCCGATCAGTCCCTCTCCTCCGGCGCCGCTTGCTGGACTCGCCGCCAAGATCTAAATCCGGTGGTACTTTGTTTCTGTACGAGCAAACGCGGACAGACCAGAGAGAAAGATGTTGTTTCAAAGAAAAAAAAACATTGGCACAGTTGACGTGATTTTTGGAATTAACGTGTTCTTTGAAGGGCCAAACTGCAAAATAACCAGCGTGGGATACGAAGGGATAAGTGGGCTAATCCTGTCCCTGCCTTTTGGATCAAACGGCCCATGTTCATTGCATGCATTGTATCAGCTAACGTCTTGTGTCTACACCTCGAGTGCCAGACTCAACAGTGCGCATCTAACTAATTAAACAGCCGAGTGTTGCAACCAAACAGGCATGCTTGCGCTTTCAGGGATGACTAGTCTCACGTCAGGATGTAAACGGCAGCGGCATCCGCTGGTCCCGCATACGCCGCCCGCCGAAATTAGTCTAAATGGCGTATGTGGCAGGCCAACTAATTAAGTGGCGTATGTGAGCAATCCGCAAAATACCACCATCGCCAGCGGCAGACCGTCTAGTTTTCGTCTTCCCCCTTCTCAGCGGCCATGTCACCACGGTCATGGAGCGCCGCCGCCGTCAACCTACAAGCGGAGCGCCGCCGCTAGCCGCCTCTCTACACGCACGGCCCCGGTTGTGCCTCGTCCACGCCGTCACTCGCTGCCGGATTCCATCTCCGCTGGTCCCCCACCACAAGATCTGGGCGCCCCCCGAAATTCTTTACGCCAGCAACCGCTGTCGGGATCTTCGGCCGTCGAGAGGAACGACACGGCCTGCCAAATCCCAGTTGGGATCTTCGGCCGCTGTTGATGCACCCTGCCAAATCCCAGTTGGGATCGCCGGCGCGCACAAGACGGCGCACTTGAAGAAGGGGACGTGTTCGCGTTCGGTGTGGTGCTGCCGGAGGCGGTGACCGGGCGGCAGCCGACGGAGGGCGAGGAAGGTCTGGAGCTGGAGGCGTGGGTGCGGCGCGCCTTCAAGGAGGAGCGGCCGCTGTCGGAGGTGGTCGACTGACGCTGCTCGGCGAGGTCGCCGAGGTGCACGCCAAGAAGCAGGTCCTGGCCGTCTTCGACGTCGCGCTCGGCTGCTCCGAGCCCGATCCGGAGCTGCGCCCACGCATGCGCGCCGTCGCCGAAAGTCTCGACCGGATCAACTAATCCGGCGATCCATCATCTTCGTCGACAATGAGCAGCTTTGGATCGATCTTCTAGGTCCACTACCGCACGTCCGCACCACATAAGCCAGGAAACAGAAAGCCAAGACCCATCGTTTCCATCAACGATCAATAGCTGTAAAATCGTTAGTTCTGCAGATTAGCATTTGCCAATGTTAGGTTAGGAATCGTGAAAGCATCCAACAACTGCGTTTGGTCGTGTTTTTGTAGCTGCAACCTTCGGAGCCGTGTATGTAGTCTGATGATCTGGGCAATAGAGCGTGGAGCAGTAGCAGGAAACGGTCCTCGCGGCGCCGCCAAGTCCCATGAAGCCGCCATAAATAATTAGCGGCTGCCACAAAAACTGTTAATCACGCATGCGGCCGAAGCGGCACGTCCATTTTGTCCAGCGGATTAGCCACTTACATCCTGAGTCTCACGTCTTTCTACACGGTGATTTTACCTAACGGCACCACAGATGGAACAATTTGGTCTATGAGCGTTGAACTAAAAAACTTACAAAGCATGAGAGTTGCGTGGAACACCGTTATTAGTGAAGCTAATGGTCAAAGGAAATATCAATCCATCGACCGTGTGGGATAATTTTTACAAAACCCATTAAAAATAAGTCAAAACTTGAACACGACATTGAGAAGATACGGTTAAGGAAACTTGAAATAGATTGCCGGAATAGAACTACATTATCGATGCACTTGTTTTCATGTTGGCCTCACATGAAACGATAGAAAAGTAACGCCGAGGTGTCTGAAAGAGACATCTGCCATCTTATCCATCCCCCATGCTTGATCACCCTGTTCACTGAGTCGTCGATCGGATCGGCCAAGTCGACCAGCGTCGACGTGAACGGGCACTACAGGAATGCGCAGCTACGCCGATGGCTTTTGGCCGTCGACATAGTCCGGATTGCCGTCGGCATAGGCTATGCCGACGGCAGCCGTTGCTCCCTTGGCATACTAGGGCCTCGGCTCAGCCTCCAATACCATCGGCGTACCAAGCTATGCCGACGGTTTTGCCCTCGGCCAGAATTTTTTTCTCCAATTTTTTTTTTCAAAATTTTCAACAGATTAGAATTGTTTAACAGGTTAATCGCACTAGAGACATATTTATCTTTATTTCTAATCATGCTTAATTTTAGTTTAGATCGCTCACTTCTAAAGACACTTCCCAATCGGTCACCCATCCTCAGACTACTCCAGTCCTAACACGCTTAACTTCTTAGTTTCTTCCCTATTATCTACCTAGAAAGAACTCATACTTTGTTGACAGTATCCTATCAATTCTTCCCTTGGACCATGATGTCACACACCTTTATTTTATGAATTCAAACAATTATTTAAGTAAACAAAAATAAATAAGTAGTAATAATCTTGAATTCAAATAACAATAAAATGAATTTTAATTCATTTTTGCATTTTTTCATTTAACATTGAAGAATTCATATCTACAAATCCGTAAATCGGAATTCGACAAATAATATGTCTAAATCGTTCAGAAAAATGAGAGGAGTCTAAATACGACATCCATATCATATTTTTGGAAAGTCATTTTTAACACTTAAAAAATGGAAAATGATATTTATAAAAATAATTTGGAAACTCTTTTTGGAACCAATATTTACCATGCCAAGACACACCTATGTGTCAAATATGGGGACTTTATCACAAACTATGGCACGGTAATGGCCATAACATGGTCATTTGGCTCTAAACTTATACATGTCTATAGATGATAGACCATTTTGTAAAGTTTTTTTTAAATCTTGTCAAAAATAAAGTTTATCATTTTCCCTAACAACTAGTACACATAAAAGGACTCCATGCCAAAGGATTTTATTTTTTTGAGTATTGTTCACTTTCTTTTATTTTTTTTTGAAAAAATGGTCAAAATGGCCGCCGTGCCTATTCATTGAAAGAGGTCGCATTTTTCAAAACTATCGACGGTTCTGTGACATAGTCACTACTTGTGTACCTTAAAAGAATTTTTTGTAAAATTTTCAGAGCAAACTATCGCACACTGAGTGAGGTGTTTTGGAGGATGGGCTCCATGGAGCCTGTTTTTTCAAAAAAAAAATCAAAAAGTATATTTCTAAGTTTTACAAAATTTTGAAAAAAATCCTAGATGTTGATAATATCGTATTCTCTGGTCCTGCAAAATCTTAATCCGAAAAAGTTTGTATTACGACATGCACAAAAATGACAAATTTTGGGATCAGAGGAGGTGAACAGTGTACAATTCGAAAAATTTCAGATTTGTCAGAATTTGTTATTTTTGTGTAGGACAGAATACGAACTATTTTGAGTTGAAACTTCGCAATACCGTATAATATGTCATTATCAACATCTAGGATTTTTTTCGGATTTTTTTGAAACTTTAAAATATCAATTTTAAAAATACTCAAAAAGGGGCTCCATGGTGCCCGTGCAGCAAAGGGACTTTCCGATCGGACACTTGTAGTTCAAATTTTAATTACTTATAGAAAATCGGCATAAAATAATTTAAATAGGCGAAATTAGGTCAAAATCCAGGAAATTTTTAATAATTGGGGATTATCCACCAAATATGTACTACTCTTGGTGAAAATAAGTTGGTGCATTTTTGCAACATATTTTTGGTACTTGCTTCATACAAAAAGTCATTTTTGACACGTAAAAAATAGAAAATGATATTTATAAAAATAATTTGGAAATTGTTTTTGGCAATAATATTTTTCATACCAAGACACACTTATGTGTCAAATATGAACACTTTATCACAAACTATGGCACTGGAATTTCCATAACTTGGTCATTGGCTCGAAATTTATACATGTCTATAGATGATAGACCTTGTTGTGAAGGTTTTTTTTTTGAAAGGTTTGTCAAAACTCAAGTTTATCATTTTTTCTAGCAACTAGTACACATAAAAGGACTCCACACCAAAAAATTTCATTTTTTTGAGTATTGTTTCACTTTCTTTTATTTATTTTTTTAAAAATGGTCAAAATGGCCGCTGTGCCTATTCATTGAAAGAGGTTGCATTTTTCAAAACTATCGACGGTTCTGTGATATAGTCACTACTTGTGTACCTTAAAATGATTTTTGTAAAAATTTCAGAGCAAACTATCACACACTTGTTGTTTAAATTTCAATTACTTTTGGAAAATTGGCATAAAGTAATTTAAATAGGGGAAATTAGGTAGAAATGGAGAAATTTTCTAATACTTAGGGATTATCCATCAAATTTGTACTACTCTTTGTGAAAATAAGATGGTGACTTTTTGCAACATATTTTTGGTACTTGCTTCATAAAAAAGTCATTTATTATTGGTTCCGTCCTTGCTCATGTAATTTTTTGAAGAATATAGCTTGAACAATGTGTATGATGATGTATATCTCCTTCTACTCTTCGAAACGAGCTAAAGAACATCAAAATCCAAGTTCGAATGCAAAAGTTATACTCAAAATGGTGAGTAGGTCAAAACAATTTTTCTGCGCGAGCTATGCCTACGGCAATGCCGTCGGCATAGAACAAATAGAGCTATGCCAAGGGCAATACCATCGGCATAGCTTCTACGCTGACGGCTGCCTGCGGGCTGGCCTCTTCAGGGTCTACGCCGACGGTCCCGACAAAAAGCCGTCGGCGTAGCCACTGGCCGTCGAAGTAGCGCGCCATTCCTGTAGTGGGGGCGCTTCGTCCCATTGCTCGCTGCCTTTTGATCTGATATGAGCCATGGACAACAAATGGCGACGAATTATTCGGCGGAAACTATTGCCCATAGAGTATTGCTTATGTGGGGCGATTAATTTGGCTGATGCTGACCCGGGAAGGGGAGCTGATCATGATGTCCCGTAATCAATCATTTTCGTGATAATGTATGATGTACGTACTACTACTCTGTAGCGAGTAACGACTACTGTTAGCTTCATCAGATCTGACGACATGTAGGGCTCACTTGAGGTCTTATGAGAGAATAGTTTCCCAGAAGTATTGATGATTTAGGCCCCGCTTGGTTCACCTTATAATTTATACCCCGTTGAAAAACGACGAATGGTAGCAGAAATTTACGGACGTTTCCAGCTCCGTATAATTCTCCTGTCTGTTTTCGGTCCAAATACCCTCAATCCAATCGGGGCCTTAAGCGGAAGTTTTGTGAAGTGAATATTTTCGAAGGAGGACCATGAGCCTGTATTCTTTTAAAAAAGAGAGGAATACCAGTGTTTCCCCCCCACGAACTGTATATAACTCCATTTCACTATGTATATATGCAATATGGAATTTGCCTGTTAAAATCTGTGGAAAACACTCACAAAATACTACGATTGAATTAATGTACCTACTCAAGAGCGTGCAACACGTACGACTGAATTCACCTTGTGAAGTTGTGATCGATGCACTATCTTCTGAAATCCCACATGGTCGAGCAATAATAGCACGTATCCGACCAGCACTGCATTGATCTTCAGTCTTGATGCAATTTCTCAGACAGCTCTCAATCACTATACTTTGATTGATGGGTAAATCTTACCATGTGCTCCACTTCAACTTAACAGCTTACCAGAGCACCATCAATTCAGCTGTCTAGCCCTGGAAAGTGTTCTTTGTTCATCAAGAATAAATGTACGGAAGAGGAGGGCCAAGTGGTGGCTTCCGTTCTAAACATCTACACTGTTGCCTTTGAAGAGAAATATCTTGGGTAGGCCGCGAATCTTGTCCACCGGGTTTGCCGAAATTGTGCATCGTTGTGTACGCGACGATTTCTAGAGCTGATTTCTGCATTGATTTGCACCGGAAGTGCACCGGAATTTTAGGATGGTGATTTAGAGAATTAAGGTTTTATTGGGTGGCTAAATTGGATCTAATCAATGAACAAAAAATTTGAACCTAAATAACCAATTTGATCATTGATCGAGACAGGTTGCCGCGTCCCTGAGGAGAAGAGATTAAACTTTCCGGGGGCCTACGCACTACGGAAGTGGTGGAAATCTCTAGAATTAGCGTCGTGGGACTAATCATTCTATCATTCTCATACCATGTAGAAATTATTGATCCATATGAATATTGTGTTGTATTGATTTGACTATGGGGTATATAAAGAGTAACACTTGGGAGGCAAGATGACTATGACTTGGAATACAAAATGATCTCCATAATTCTAATCTATCTCTAATCGTGTACATACACTATTCTAACACGCCTACCCATAGTGCACCCGTGTCCTGAATGTTCATCTTCAAGGGATGAAAATCACTACATGAATTTCCAAACATGTAGAAGGATCTTAGGGAGAGAAAAAAAGTGATGAACTATGAACATGCTCACTGCGCTCAACTGAACAACATAATCAATATAAGCCATTATTTTCCATCCGAGCTTCAACAATGAAGTGCATTTATTTTTGTAAAACAGCGTAGGCCTAAGTCCAACCAAGCAAACGCTACCCATAAATGAGGCCCAGAGCAAACATGAGGTTGGCTAATGTGACAGAAAAAACCAAGTAAGGACGAGAGGCACAAATTCATTGCCATGCTCCCAACATTTATTTAGACCGGAGCAAGAAAATTTTACCCTAGTCGTGAGCTTGAGAGACGTCGGGAAATCAGTCATTACTCATACCGGTTCTAGTGCTGTTAGTTCTTTTAATTGAATAGTTTGATTTGTTCTCTTAGAACGTGTGCAGCATTGAGAAAAAGAGGTGGCTAAGAATATTTTATGTTCTAGACATATGTTTGATACCAGTTATGTTTTTCTTAGCCGCATGTCTAGTACAGGACTAAGTATAACGGAATAAAATAGAAGATGGGGCCACTCGTCAGTGTATGATAGATCATTATTTTTCTCTCTTTTTTCTAATACACGGAACCCAGATGGGTGCTAAACCGTGGAACATCACTAGTAGGAAACCTGCATCTAGTCACCGAAGTCATACACTTGTCTCCCGAGCCGATCTGTGACACAAAAATGATGCCCCCGATGTGGGACAACGCAGAAAGGTCACCATCATCCGATCCGGGACGTCCAAAACTGATGTTTCACCCGGAGCACACAAGGACCAAGAACAAACCCACAACACCTCCAACAAGGTAAACGACGCCCACAGGCAGCTATGTCGATTGTTTCGGTGGAGGCCGAAACAACCTTTTGTTGCCATCCTCGCACCTGTCACTGGCTGAACCACCGGCTCCTCCTCGCGGTTGCGACAGCGGAGGAAGCCACATCGCTACGCCACCGACGCCATGGCCACACACATGCTGAACCTAGACGCCCGCTCGAGATCTGCCACAACCGCTCCCCAAAACCGCGTCGGAGGCATGCACCGCCACTACCATCCTCCCCTGCCCGGGCTTTCACTAGTAGAAAAACGGCTATAGGTGGAACCACTTTTTGTGGCACACCAAATAGCCATGCGCCACAGAAATATTTCTGTGGCGCATACTTTTGCATGCGCCACAGAAATCCAAAATTTCTGTGGCGCAAGAAAACCACATGCGTCACAGAAATGTGTATTTATGTGGCGCATAAAGCAATATGCGCCACACACACATTTCTGTGGCGCATATTGCTAGAAGCGCCACAAAAGTTTCTAAAGTAAATTCAAAATTTTCAAAAAATCCAAAAAAATTTAAAAAATCCAAAAAAACTTTTAAAAAATCCAAAAAAATCAACAAATCCAAAAAAATTGAAAATTTAAGAAAAAATTTAATTTTTTATTTTTTTGTCATTTTTTTAATAAATACATTTTTTTCTTAAATTTTCATTTTTTTTTTGGATCTGTTGATTTTTTTTGGATTTTTTGAAATTTGTTGAAATTTTTTGGATTTTGGATTTTTGATTTTTTTGAAGTTTTTGATTTTTTATTTTTTTTGGATTTTTTGAAAATTTTGAATTTCCTTTTGAAACTTTTGAAGTTTTTGATTTTTTCGAAATTTAAAAACACACATATATACACATACAAGGCTTAAGAGGATTGATATGATACTTATATCAATAAGAATTTTAGTAGCATAAGGGTAGCTGAACTGAATAGAACTGGGAAGTCATCAATTAAAAAAATCAAATATTTAAGTTTTCCAAATTATTTCATTTTTTTCCTGAATTATTTTAATTTTTTGAGAATTCTGTGGCGCATATCTTGTGGATGCGTCACAGAAATGTGAGAATTCTGTGGCGCATGCAGATATGCGCCACAGAAAAAAAATTAGTGGCGGCTTATTTGTGGCGCACCCACCATGCGCCACAGAAAGCTGAAAGGGTGCGCCACAGATAGGGTTTTCCCTACTAGTGTTTGCCCGGCGACGATCCTGTGGCAGCAGGGAGAGGGTTGTGGCGCCGTAACTTAGATGGGTTAGGGAGAGGGTTTCATATGACTGATACTGATTTCATAAAAAATCATTCCCCTTGTTGGCAAGGAATTATGCACGGTCTTGAGCTTTTGATAAAGCGTATTACATGGAGAATTGGCGATGGACATAAGATAAGGATTCGTAGATTTATAATTTTGTTCCAAGAGGCGACATGAAAATAACACCCAATGTGAAAACTCAAGATTAAGAAGGGTAGAGCAGCTGATAAATCTTGAATACCATACATTGAAAGAGAAATTAGTTTGGGAATTTTTTCTGCATTTTGATGCAGAGGATATCCTCAAGATCTGCCTCCCAAATTATAATGAAGAAGGCTTTGTCTCTTGGACTCTGGGAAAGCATGGTATGTTCTCGGTTCGTAGTGCTTACAATCTCGCGATGGATTCGAGGAAATCCAACCTTCCAAGCACGAGTACAAACGAGAATGTAGACAAAACATTATGATAAACTGTATGGAACACAAATGTCCACCCAAAGGTAAAAACAATTATGTGGAAACTTTCTACTAATAGTCTTGTTGTTCAGTTCAACAGGAGCCCAAGGATTCCACATGTTCTTCCAACATGTTCCATCTATGGTATGGAGGATGAGACGGCTTACTATGAAACTATGTGTTGTTCTAAAGCGGTGAGATAAAGGAAAGGTTTGGCTAAACCCCTATAACCTACCTTGATGATAAGTTTGCTTATCCAGGCCACGGCTGGGTTCTCATGTCTTGATAGTCTACATAAATACAAGAGAAGTAAAATGATGTTTATTTAATTAGTGGAGGGTTTTGCTTGGCTTTGGCATCACCGAAACAATGAGATTTTTTATAAAGGAGACGCCTCGATTGCTAATTCCATTATATTCCTTCAGAATTCCTTCAGAACTATCTAGACACAATGCAGTGTTTAGCTTCGGGAGGGATCATGATGACAGAAAAGGAAAGCTCCAATTCTTCATTTACCTGCTCGGAGGATTTAGATGAATTATGAAAATGTGAGCAACAAGGTCTGACGGAGGAGACTGGAAGAAGGATGGCTGAAGTGTAATGTGGACAAAAGTTCTTTAGAGAAGGGCAAGACGTGGTCATGCGGTGCGGTCCTTTCATGACCATGAGGGAGAAATGGTGTGCTCAGCTGGGGTGTTACTCCTCACTGCCATTCTGCTGCTTTAGGAGAAGCCTTAACTTGCTTACAAGGTTTAGATATGGCCAAGACTTATTCTTCTAGTGATCTGATCATTCAAACAAATTGCTCTTCCATCCTACAATCCTTCAAACAGCCTAGACAGGTTTGTTGGGTTTAGTTGCAAGAAAATTTAAGCTAAAGAAGCCACCTTATCTTCAAGTTATCCTCGTGAAGTTCAATAGAAATTGTAATAAAATTGCTCATGATTTATGTCAGTTAAATCGTAGAGAGTCGAGTGGTGGTATGTTAGTAAGTGACTAAGTGTGGTCCCTACATGAGCCTAGATTGTCTTGGGAGTCTAAAAAAAAAAGATTGTCTTGGAAGAGCGATGCTATACGTACGATACTTTGTGTCAGACGTTCGTACGATCCACAACGACACATGCATCAAACATGGATTGATGCCCTTGGTGGTCCCAACATACCGTAGTTAACCACGTCATGTCGTACATGTATCGGACGGAAAAACGTCGTACGTGAGGCACTTCCGGGTTTCGAATGATTGTAATCCAAACTTTTTGTCATAAATACTCCTAAACCACTTTCAAAAAAAATTCAGCGTAATCGATCGTCGATTCAAGCACGCATTGTGATTCGTGCAATTGCAATCTTTTGATTTTGACTTTTTCTTCAGAGTTTCTCGGTCGCTTGCGTATCCTCCTCGGGGACGACCCTCCTCCAGAACCAGTGCGCGCGCCACACCCTGTCCACCTGCTCGATGGGCACCCCCTTGGTCTCCGGTAGCAGGAGGTACACGAAGGCCGTCATGGCCGCCAGCCAGGCCGCGAAAAAGAAGAATATGCCGGCCCTCATGTGGCAGAGCATGGCAAGGAATGCCTGCGCCACGAAGACGGTGAAGACGAAGCTCGTGGCCACCGTCACGCTCTGCCCCGCGGACCGCACCTCCAGCGGGAATATCTCGCTCGGCACCAGCCACCCCAGGGGCCCCCACGACCACCCGAAGCCGGCTACGTACACGGCGATGAGGAAGATGAGCGCCCCGGCCCACGCCTTGCTGAGGCCGCCGTCGTCGCCCAGCTTGGCGGCCATGATCCCGCCGATGAGCACCTGCGACGCGAGCATCTGGGTGCCGCCGGCGAGGAAGAGCGTGCGGCGGCCGAAGCGGTCGACCAGGAACATGGAGAGCAGTGTGGCGGCCGCGCCGACCACGCCCGTGACCACCGCGGATAGGAGAGACGCGCTCTCGCCCATGCCGATGGTGCGCAGGAGCACCGGCGCGTAGAAGGCGATCGCGTTGATCCCGGTCACCTGCTGGAAGAAGGGTATCGCCACGGCCATCACCAGCTGTGGTCGGTACCGCCGCTGGGTGAGGAGCATCGACAGGCCGCCCCCGGCCGATGCGGTATCTGCGGCGGCGACGATATCGTCCAGCTCGCGGTCGACATCGTCGGTTCCACGAATCTTCCGCAGAAGCAGAGCCACGTCCTGACGGTCTTTCCCTTGCTGCACGAGGCTGTTGGGCGTCTCGGGGAGGAAGATCGCGCCGACGAACAGGAGACCGGCTGGCACGGCAGCGAGGGCCAGGGAAACGCGCCACCCCCAGCCACCACTGATCTTCTCCGTGCCGAAGTTGATGAGGTTCGCCGCGAGCGCGCCGATGCCGACGCTGAACTGGAAGCCGTTGCTGAACGCGCCGCGGTGCCGAGACGGCGCCATCTCCGACAGGTACAGCGGAACGGCCGTGTTCGCGAACCCCAGGCCGACGCCGAGGAGCACGCGGCCAAGGATGACCATGTAGATGTTCACGGAAGCGCCACCGATGGTTGCGCCGGCGAGGAAGGCGGCGCCGCCGAGGAGCATGGACGGGCGTCGGCCGCGTCGCGACGTGACGCGGGAGGCGAAGAAGGTAGTGAAGAGGCCGGCGACGTAGAGCGAGGAGGTGAAGGCCGTGAGCAGCTGGCTGTCGAACTTGCAGTAGTTGCTGACCTTGGAGTCGCCCTTCATCCGCCGGTATACCTCCGGGAAAAACTTGCGCAGGAACGGCTCCATGGATGACACCCCGCCCGCGATGCCGATGTCGTAGCCGAAGATCGCGCCGCCCATGCCGGCGGTGATGCACGACAGCACGACGAAGGCTGTTATTCTCCCGCCACCTCCGTAGCTCCGGTCCATCTGGCTCTCGGAGAGGCCAACGCCGCCGACAGCCATTGCTGGCTGATCGATCAATTCAGAGCTGCGCCCGGCCACGTACGCAATGTCTGAGTAGAAAATCAGTAATGGTTATATTTGCTGCAGTGCAACCGTGGATCGTTGAAGATCCGTGACTGGCAGTCATAGTTGACTGGTCCGTGTTCTGACTAGTAGGAGATTGCGATGCTGATTTTGTTCCCTTGTTATGGAGTCTCGTTTACAATTCAAGTATTCGACGGAGCCGCTGTCAGTGATCAGCACAGGTAGCTGTCCATGGAGATTTCTTCTTGCAGCGATGGAATATATTCAAGGCACTGTTATTTTGTTATTTTGATATGATCCAAATTTATTAAATTCGTATCTATATCTATACCTAATAATAATAAAAGCATTAAGACTTCTTCTCGTACGTCGTCGAAAATACCCCTAAAGTTGATGAAAATTACCCACCGCTGCCATCCATAAGTCGTACCGATTCGATTTTTTTTTCTTTGTTTCCGTCGTCGTTGTTCCGACGCTGTTTCGTTTCTCGCTTAGCTTGATTCTGTCCTTGGCAGAGTCCTCAAAGGAAAGGAAATCGTAGAGTCCTGGCTTCGTTTGCCTGCCTTATTCATCTATAAATAAAGACACCGGGAAGCCCACACCCACGATCTCCAGATCGAGGTCCAAGCGCCGGAGCGGAACGACTACTGGGCACAGGTCAAGGGCATCGTCGGCTACACGCTCTTCATAGGCCAAGCCTGCTCCGGATTGATTCTCTGGTTTTTGAGATCTGCAGATCGAATTTCACGGCAGATCGTCGTTCACGGCACACACAGCGGCATCCTGGCAGTCGGCGGATCACCAAGGGCAGACCGACGATTGGAGCCTTTAGGGAAGCCAGGTACACGGCATCTGCGTCCATGGTGTTGCCGACGTTACTTTCAGATCCAGATGATTGGAATCCGATGCTTTGTTTGAGGAGAAACATGCAGATAGTCATTGGTGTTGCCCGTCCCCTTCCTGCAGCTCGCGCGCTAGGCCGCAGCTCACCCCGGCGTACTGATGAGCATCAGACCATGGTATGTTCCCCTCATTCGCACCACCGACGGTGACGGAGCACACCTCCTGTGACCTGTGTGCTTGTAGCCTTGTAGCGGTCGCTGTACTCGTGTATGCCTATACGGTACCAGGCAGACTGTGTGCATGGCACCGAGGACCTCACCTCATTTGTCGGAGTGCAGCACCGCATGATCGATCACGGATGTCAGGGGTGTCTTTGTTGGTTATCCATCAACTAAGCATGCTGGCGAGTTTGTCTCTTGTGATGGTACCTGGTGGAGAAATTACAGATCGAGGCCATGAACCTGAGGACAATTTCCCATGGTTACAACGTCAGATAAAGTAGTTGTTCGAGAAGATTCTCAAATCAGCGAGACCACAGTTGACATGAATTCCCATCGAGGACCTAAACATGCACTGGTTATATTTATATATACACATTGCATACATCATGGAGAAGGTCTCCTTCAAAATCTGGGAGGACATACAGGTTTGTGCAAGCTATGAAGTGTTATTTTATCTTGCTTTTAATTCAGTCGTTGTAGGATGGCTTGTATTTCAGTTGTGCTAACTGCATGTGTTGTTTGCATTCATTGGCTTCAAGCGGACATTGGAGGTACCAAAAATAAACAAAAAATGTGCGAGCAGATTATTGCATCTGAGGCATTTTATCTTTCGCATCTACCTTAGGTTGCAGTGGAAATTTGATATGTATGACGACATAGAGTAATGCCTTTCTTGCTGTGGAAACCCTAGCCTATGCACGAGCCCGATGTCACCACGACCGGTTTCGTGCTTTTCGGCGACTTCTGCTAGAGTTTGGTTTGGTGACGATATATATATGCCGATATATGTCGATAGGAAAAAGTAAGCATTTCTTGATGTCGAAACACCAAGGTTTGGAAAAAAGACAATCGTCTGTCTGATGCAGCCGCCCTTGACAATTCTCTCATATCCAATCTCGACACTACAGCAGGGCAACGCCATATCTCTAATTGTTGCATGAGAATAGAATTTTTCTCTCCCGTTGCAACGCACGGGCATGTTTCCTAGTCTAATAATAAAGTCACTAACGTTTCTCTCTTCGTCCGTCACTATACGTCTTTGTACGTCGCCTGGGCGCTTTCGTTTCATTTGATTCCTTTGCCTAATTTTTCCGCGCTCCGGCATCTCCAGTATTAGTCAAGGTGGTACTAAATTTGTCGAGCTTATCACCAACGCCCGACGTTGCGTTCGTTGTGTCTAGGCTGTTTTTCCTATGGGCCGCTGGCTAAACACTTTTGGGCCTTCATTATTTAATCAAGTTTGTATAGCTGCTGGTCCAAACGATTAGTCCACCTCCTTACCGATCTGTCTATGACTTAATCGCATGATCGGTGACAGTACATACTCATCGGGAGATGAAAATTGAATCGGATTCCCTCAACAAAGAAAAGGCGGAAATCAGATCAGAATTTAGGAAAGTTGAGGAAACGTAGTACATACAGTACATACTTTTCAGATATCCTCGTATAATACTTCTGTTTTTATAACGGGCGCATTGAAATCTCGCGATTGAGAACTTGCCTGTGGCAAGATGGTTAGTTGGGTGGTTGTACCCCTAGCCCACCAGAGTTCAAACCCCAGGTTTGACGCTGGTGTTTCTCATTTAAGGCGGAATATTCTTCAGTGGGAGGCGACGTTCCCGTCGACAGCGAGGCGCCCGTGGTGACTTCGTCAATCTCAAGACTCGACCCGCCGACTCAGTCTCTCGGAGGTGCTCATAGGGGTAGGGTGTGCGTGCGTGCGTTCATAGGGGTGAGTGTGCGCGTGTATATGAGCGCTTGCGTTGTACTGTGTTTCGCAAAAAAAAAAATCTCGCGATCGATACATCTGAATCTGAAGTACTCGTCGTGCACTCTGTCGCCGGAAAGTGGAGCTCACGCGTACCGGCTGCCAGCGCGGTCGTCCGCCGTCGCCAGGCCATGCGTACCGGTTGCCAGCGCACTCGGCCTCCGTTCGCCGCAAAGTGGAGGCCGCTTCCATCTTCCAATCATCTTGGTTTCGCTCACGGCAACCGCGATAAAACTTTGTGCGAACCGTCATCAACATCCATCTACACGCCTGCGGCCATCTATTACACTACGACCGTACTCTCAACGATACACGATATACACTATCTTCTTTTAATCAGATCCATGAAGTAGTTGCTTGCTGGACGGATTGGTTGCCCTGCCCAACCAGCCTCCCATAGTACAACTATCATCGGAATTCGGAAGATTCATTGCATGCGTCGGTAAATCTAGCCACCTATATCTCTGACATTGCTCACATTTAGTTTTATCTCATCACATCGACATATATGTTATGCCATGCCCACAAATGAGTTCTCTATTTAGTCTAACAATAATGTACCACTAACATTCTGCCCTGGCGAGTGCAACATTGGTGGCATGTTAAACCATTATCTATATACAAGATATGCTCTTAAATTTGAAATACTCTATTTAGTGTAAATCATAATCATTTTATCTCAAATAATAGTTTCATTTATATTATGCAACCTCTCATGCAGCATGCAGCATTCTAGATTGCAATCTCAAGTCATGGATATCAAGGAACAAAGAAGGAAAAGAGATAGAGAGCGGTATGCACAGATGACTGATGAAGAAAAGAAGGAAAATTAGAAAAACGGCGTGGATCTTATAAGCAAAACAAACCAACTAGAAAGACGAAGAAATATGCCGATTTAGAGCCAGAGCAAAGGACAAGACAATGCGCACAAAAGAAGCAAAAATATGCAAATATGTAGTCAGAACAAAAGAAAACTAGATTACAACAAATTCTAGCTAACCGTGAGTACAGGCGCAACACACCATGCAAAGAGTCAATTGCGATGGTGATCCCTGCATATATCGAACCACAAGAAGAAGTTAGTATATCTACCTCCAATGTGTACCAAGAAGTCATAGTCATATGATATAAATTTAAATCAAGTTATCAAAAAGATAGTGTACACCACATATTTTTACCCTTCGAGCTATTTTTATGCTACAAAATTAAATTGTTCTACGCAGGTCAGGCAGAAAATTTAGGTCATGCCGTTTTTACTAATATTTATGTTTTTTAAATTCCCATTGCAACGCACGGGCACTTTTGCTAGTAAAGATAAATACTAACTTCGGACGGAGCGGAGCGAGACCCGTCGCGGGAGGCTTGAGCTGAGTGGGGGTACGGATAGTTGCCGAGTCAGACTGCAGCCGACTTAGAGTTTTCCACCGTCATATATACCTCTCTTGTAAGCTGCCGGTTGTGATAAGTCGCATGTTGCAAATCTCAGTGGTTGTAACCTCACCTGATCAAGGGCGTACCTAGCTTATGGTAGCAGGTGTCACCGGACACCGAGTAAAATCTCATTTCTTTGCTATTTATTGTAACTTTTTAGTGTGTGACACCCCTAGCTCTAGCTGAAAAATCTGTATGTCTCTTACAATGACACCGGGCTGAATTTTCTTTGGGTCCGCCCTCGCATGTGATCATAGTGAAGATTTTGGTGACTGGCGTCCGTGGTTTTTTCTCTTCCTCCTTGGAAGGGTTTTCCAAGTTAAAAATCTTTTCCGTTCGTTGTTTATTTGCCTATCGTTTACAACACGCACATCGACGACGATGTTGCTATCCTACTATACTAGTACTCCACAAACATCGATTGTGTTGACTGCCTTGAGATGCAACGCTGATTTGCTTTTTTGTTCACGGCAACTACAATGTGACTCGCTTGTAAATATAGATTTTCATCTTCTTCTTAATGAACCAACAGATTTATCGACCATGTGGATCCAGGAAACCACACAGGCTAGCTGAAGAGCACGTGAACTTGTGCAGCCTACAAATGGTCACCTTTTGTTTCCAAGTTCTACAGGTTCAGGCATTATAGCACGCACTGCATATATGCATATCTTCACAAATTTCGGTTTGAGATTTATATTATGTTTGTATGTCCTTAGTCCAAGTAACAGGCGAGAGATGTTTCTTTGTCAGACGCCACGTACACCTGCACCTCGGCCTCCCGCTCTCTCACCAGCATCACCGTCTCCGTGCAGCTGTGAACACCGTGAGGATCTCCACCCTTTCAGTAGTTCAGGACCCCCTACCCTAGTGGCGGACCTTCATGGAGGTCAACATGGGCAATGGCCCCCCAACATCTGAGCAATTATTTTAATTAGTAGAGATGTTAAGACCAAATTAATGGTAATTAGCTATAGTAATAGCAATTAAGTGGTTAATTAGTGTCTTCGTCCCTCCTAATTTTCTGTCCAAGGTCCGCCACTGCCCTACCCATAGCCCAACTGTGTCTTGAATGTTCATCTTCAAGGGATGAGGATCACTTCATGAATTTTACTGACATGTAAAAGGATCACATGCTCGCTGCAGTCCACAGAACAACATAATCAATATGAGTCAACATTGAACTGCATTTATTTTGTGAAACATTGTAGGCCACCGTCGAACCAAACAAATGTTATAAAATGCGCCCTAGCGCAAACATGAGGTTGGGTAGTGTGACAGAAACAAGCAAGTGAGGTCCAGAAGTTATTTGCCATGCTCCCAACATGTGTTTGGACGGAACAAAAAAAAGTTACCCAAGTTGTGAGCTTGAGAGGCGTCGGGAATTCAGTAGTTACTATCTTGTAGGATCTACAGCTGATGTTAGTTCTTTTAACTGAATAATTTGATTTGTTCTCTGACTGATTGTTTAGGGCACTCACAGTTCTTTTTTTGTTAGGCGCCACGGACACCTGCATCTCGGCTCTCTACTCTGTGTCCAATTCCACCGTCTCCCTGTTGCTGAATACCGTGAGAATCTCCACCCAGTTTGGCAACCAGTGGGTGATGACGAAAAAATTAGAGGTAGGACAAACACTAAAAAAATAATGTAAAAATTGTATGATTCATAATCAGTTAGGGCATGTATAATGGTAGAAAAGACGCGCCTTCTCTTAACCGTAGATCGTTGAAGATCGACGTGGTGCTATCACCACGGTGGTGGTACACAACAAAACAATGCATCGAGTGACTCACAGTCATGGTTGACTGGTCTATGTCCTGACTAGTTGGAGATCGTGATCAAGGTTTTGGTTATCGGTCGGGAAATCCGGTTACCGTCCGGTAACGGGATATCCCGAGCACCCTCGGGAAATGGTCATACCGGGCAAAAAAATCCATTTTTTTTTGAAAATTATGAATTTTAACGAAAACCTTCGGTACATGTTCATACCGGGAACCAAAAATATGAATTTTTCTTTTCAAATTCGTCCGGTAACCGGTCGGGATTTTCTGGTAACCGCGGTAACCGGCAATCCCGACCCCCCTCGGAAATTTGTTTCTACCGAGAACCAAAACCTTGATCGTGATGGTGATTTTCATCCCTTAGTATGCAATTTCGTCTACACTACAGTTCAACAGAGCCGCTGTCAGTGATCAGCACATGTAGCTATCCATGGCGATTTCTTCTTGCAGTGACGGAATATTCCAGGCACGTCGACAACGGTGTTGCTATCCTACTATACTAGTACTCCGCAGAGATGGATTGTGTTGACTCATTTGAGATGCGACCCTGATTTGCTTCTTGTTCACGGCAATTACAAGGTGACACATTGTCGATACAGATTTTCATCTTCTTCTTAATGATGAACCAACAGACACTACAGGAGCCGCCATCTGTGCCGACGGTATTTTACCGTACCGTCGGCACAGATACATTACCCGTCGGCACAGGCACCGTCGGCACAGGGTCGTCGGCGTAGGTGCCCGTAGGCACTGCTTATCTGCTCGTCGGCACAACATATTCCCGTCGGCACAGGCTATGCCTACAGTCAAAAAAGGCCCGTCGGCACTAAGTTCGTCGGCGTAGGTACAGTGGGTCCCACGATGGCCGAGTTCGCTGGCAGACCTGTGCCGACGGTATTCCTGTCGGCATAGGTGGACACGCGGCAGAGCCTGGACCGTCCAGGCAAGGGGCTGTGCCGACGGTATTCCCATCGGCATAGGTGGACACGCGGCAGAGCCTGGACCGTCCAGGCGAGGGGCTGTGCCGACGGGATTGCCGTCGGCACAGGCCTGACCATCTGGTCACATAGCTACACCTGTGCCGACGGGAATGCCGTCGACATAGCTTTCCCAGATTTTTTTTTTGCAAAATGGTTCCAGCCGCTCGTTTTTCCAGCAAAAATGGCAGAAAATCAAATAAAAAATCATGACAATATCATCACAAACAAGATCACACATAGGCTCCATATATCATCTCAAGCAATATCATCAAGCACAATGCTATATCATCAAAGTGGATGCACACATAGGACCATGATCATACATGCATAGATAAATGTCTAGAGGCCGAAAGCCCTACATCTATTGCGGCGACGGGGTGAACGCCATATCTCCCGCGGTGAGAATAGGCGAACGTCCGCGCGGCGCAGCAGCTGAAGAACCACCAGAAGAAGCCGAAGCACCAGGAGAAGCACCAGGAGGAGGAGAAGGACCACACGAAACACCAGGCGAAGGACCACCATGATGTACCGGCGTGATCTCACGGGAACCCGGCGAACCAGCACGTGAACCAGCATCGGGATCAAACCTCACGATCTCACGCGAACCCAGCGAGGCACTAGGAGAAGCACGACCAAAGTGTGGGTTCTCCGACGAGCATCCCGTTCCTTACATGTTTGAGCAAGAGTTAGCAACTTGCGAGGCAAAGGAAAGCGGTAACTAGTGGTTTGGCATCAAACTTACCGGGGTCGATGAGTAGTAGGTGAGAGCGAACTCGTCCTTCGATGGAAACCGTGGACACGGCCCCGGCTCCGGAGGCTCCTCCATAGAAGGGGGACCCGCACTCCAGTGGTGAAAAAGTTCAACACCGACTGCAAGATAGTTTAGATGTTAGACGTTGCAAAAATAAAGGTTCAAACTAGGGAAGTGAGACTTGTCATATTAGACAAAAATAAAGGTTGAAACTTACAGTACGGAACAACTTTTGATACGAGGAGTAGGCTGTACTCATCTCCAGCCACTCGGCATGGGCCACCTGATACTCCGCATGAGCGGAAGCGTAGGATGCCTCAAGATCGGGCTACAATTTCGAAAATAATGAATCTCGTCAACTTAGCCATGCAGGAACGAATGTCGGAAAGATGATGAAAATGAGAAAACTTACATCGGTGGAAGTGGATCGATGAGGCCGTGGACGAGGCGGGATAAGGGGGCTGCCGTCAGGGAGGGTAGCTTTTGCCTGCGTGAAGGTCATGGAAGGCCTGACCACATTCTCAAGAAAGAGATTACGGCCATGCGGCCTTCCATGCCCCGAGAGGACCATCGACCTCTCGTCGACCTCCTGGCTCAAGGGGTCATCCACCTCCGAGTGAAAAGACTGGAATGTCGTGGAGTACCTCTCCAAGTTCTCCTTGGCATTGCCATAGTACTCAGGAAGCTGGTGCTGAGGCTTCGATAGATCACGCTTCTTCTCCTTCATCTTCTGCCACGATTGCAAGTCAGAGCTTACCTCCCCCCTATCGGCGTCCTGCATCACGAAAAGAAATGTCATGCGTACCAAGTAGAAACATGAGGGGAAAATAAATGGAGGTCGTTCCATGTATATATATACCAGCTTTTCCTTAAAGCGGAAGTGGTTGCGGCTTCCCGCACTGTGTGTTCCCTCGGTGCCTCGGTTTGCCTTGTTCCGCTGGCTCACGGCGTCGAACTCGGGGTCTCCCCCGACCCACCTTGTAACCAACGCATCCCATGCGTCTTCTTTGCCGTCGGCCCAGTCGGGCATTACCTGAAAATGCAATTCAAGCAGAGATAATGCAATGGCAACTTAGCAGCAATATAGAATTTCATTGACAGTTTACTTACCGAAAGAAATTCCTCCTTCGACATCTTCTGTGCCGTCTTGACATTCTCCGTCTTCTTGGCCCTCTTGCCCGTCTTCTCATACGTGAACTTGGCGGACATATGCTTTTGGTTGTAGAATTACTGCCGTGTCAACCTCGCACAATGAGCACGCAAAGTGCTAGCCGCATTTGCACTATGCTCGTCCGGCACCCGAAAATGCTTCTTCAACCATGCATAAAAAAATTGTGAGAGTCATGAGTTAGCACGATGGAGTCATAAACTATGAACGGAACTCGAAAAATATGTCTTACCCAAAACCCGGAGATCACGGCGTCAGTAGCTGTCTGGAAGCCCGGGATAGGGGCAACCTCATAGTCCACCCATTTATAGGCTAACTTCTTCTCGTCGTCGGGACCGACGGTGTACAAGCCTGGCCAATATTTCCTAATTAGAGCTCCAAGGAAGCTCCCAAGAGTGCGGGGAATCTTAGGTGCTGGCCATGTCCATTTGATTATTGTGCCAAATTGTTATGAACACAATGAAATTACATGTTCAAAATTACAAAATTAGTACACTTACTCAACGCCCATAGGAATAATGATGGCTTTCGCCTCCTCGCTCGTAGGCTCCTTGTCCTCGTCGGGGACTCCCGCTTCGCCACGAATCCGTGGCCGCTTCGGCGCCAGCTCCACCTCGTCCTCCACCTCCACCTCGTGTCTAGACTCGGTCTCCGCCTCGTCCTCTGCCTCGTCCTCCACCTCGTCCTCGAACTGGTACTGGGAAGCCACGTCGCCAGAAGCGGAGGGCAACTCAGAAGCCACGTCGCCAGAAGCGGAGGGTGGGTGGTCCACGTCTACTCAACCTCGTCCTCCACCTCGTCCTACTCGCGCACCCTCGTCCACGGCGTAACGCGAGGTGGAAGGTTGTCCACTTCGTGTAACTCCAGGCTTCCGTACCTTCATCTTACTAATCTTACTAAGCAAGGTCACCGTGTTTTCCTTCCCTTGGCTCATATTGTTCAATCAACTGCATTGAGAAAGAGAAAACAAGTAAGCATAAAGACATAATAAAATGTAGACTGATACGTCTCAAACGTATCTATAATTTTTGATGTTCCATGCTGATATTATACCAATTGTTACATGTTTTGCATCCACTTTATGTCACGTTTATACATGTTTTGGGACTAACCTATTAACAAGATGCCATAGTGCTAGCTCCTGTTTTCTGCTATTTTTGTATTCCAGAAAGGCTAGTCAGGAAATATTCTCGGAATTGGACAAAAATTCACGGAGGCACCTATTTTTATCAGAATACACATGGAGTCCAGAAGGGAGACGAAGAGGAGCCAGGAGGGCCCCACACGCCCCCTGGGCATGGCCAAGGGTGGGCCCGCACCCTAAGTGCATGTGGGCCCCTCGGGGCTCTCCAGCCGCCACCCTTTCGCCAACTTATTCCCCCCGATGCGAAAACCCTAAACACCCGAGTCATATTCCACGAAAAGTTACAGAGGCGCCGCCGTCGTCAACCCTAGCTCGGGAGGGTCCAGAACCTATTCCCGGCACTCTGCCGGAGAGGGGAATCATCACCGGAGGGCTCTACATCACCATGCATGCCTCCGGAGTGACGCGTGAGTAGTTCATCCTTGGACTACGGGTTCATAGCAGTAGCTAGATGGTTATCTCTCCACTTTGTGCCATCATGTTTAGATCTTGTGAGCTGCCTAACATGATCAAGATCATCTTATTGTAATGCTACATGTTGTGTTTGCTGGGATCCGATGAATATTGAATACTATGATCAAGTTGATTATTAATCTATGACACATGTTATTTATGATCTTGCATGCTTTCCGTTACTAGTAGATGCTTATAACTCCAAGAGGGAGTATTTATGCTAGATAGTGGGTTCAGTCTCCAGTAATCTGGGCGAGTGACAGCAACGCCTAAGGTTGTGGATGTGCTATTGCTACTAGGGGTAACATAACAATGCTATGTCCACGGTCATATGTATTTGTTTACTTTACGCACATTGCTTAATGTGATTATCCGTTGCTTGCAACTTAATACCGACGGGGAACACGGATGTCAACCTGAAGGTGGATTATTAGTCATAGATGCGGTTGGATAACGGTCTATGTATTTTGTCGTAATGCCCAATTAAATATCATGGTAGCCATCTGGTCATATATATATGCATTGTCATGCGCTCAATATTTTATCAATTGCCCAGCTGTAATTTGTTTACCCAACATGTTGTTTATCTTTATGGCGAGACACCATGTAAAACGATTGGTTTTGGGGGAACTAGCTCGTCACCAAATACGGTGCGGTTATCTCATATTTATATGGGTGCACAAAACGTACAATACAAGTTACAATGCACAGAAGTCTAATACAAAGTATAACACCCTCCCTCAATCTTAACTGTACCCTGAAGTAATCAGTAAGTTAAGATTGCGTCTACAACGTTCAAAGAGAGGTAGTGACAGCGGCTTCGTGAAGATATCAGCGATCTGATCCTTGGAAGAAATGAACTTGATTTGAAGAAGCTTCTGTGCAACGTGTTCCCTGACAAAATGATAATCAACTTCGATGTGTTTCGTTCGGGCATGGAATACCGGATTTGACGAGAGATATGTAGCGCCGATGTTATCACACCAAAGGACAGGAGACTGATCATGAGAGACTCCCAACTCTCGGAGCAAAGACTGTACCCAAATGAGCTCTGCTGTGGCATTGGCCATAGCCTTATATTCAGCTTCAGTGCTACTACGGGACACTGTCGCTTGTTTGCGGGCACTCCAGGCGATCAAGTTGGGACCAAAGAAGACTACATATACCCCCGTGGATCGCCGATCATCCGGATTACCAGCCCAATCAGCATCAGAAAATGCAGAAAGCTGAGCATACGGTGCTGGTCGAAAATGCAGACCATAGGCCGCAGTGTGGCGGACATAGCGCAGGATGCGCTTAACAGCAGACCAGTGAGTATCCCGTGGTGCATGAAGATACTGGCACACACGGTTTACGGCAAAGGAAAGATCAGGACGTGTGATGGTAAGATACTGAAGACCTCCAACAATACTGCTGTACTCGGTGGCATCAGTGGCAGACAAGAGAGATCCCTCAACAGCAGAGATCGGATCAGTAGCGGACATAGGAGTAGTGGCAATCTTGCAGCTGAGCATACCCGCACGACGGAGAAGATCCATAGAGTACTTCTTCTGAGTAAGAGCAAGTCCACCATCAGTGATGGGGGGATTATAACCCGGTAGGCCCATGAAGAGGGAAGCATGTCCCGCCAGGCAGGAGGCCCGGCCAGGCCAGCTAAACATCAGCATGGGCCGGGTTACATTGATGGGCCGGTGAGCTTGTCGGTAACCCGGCCTACACAAGGAAGGTTCTAGAAGACCCGGAGGCAGTACGCGTCACGGAGTCCAAGACTTGGAGGACACGAAGAGCTAGAGTAGAATTCTGAGTACGGGTAGAACCTGGACTTACCTTATAAGCGACTAGGAGACCCGGATGTCTTTATAAACCGGCTCCTAGGTCATAGCTAGACAGATCTGAGGAAAAAGAGATAGGCCCAATAAGATAGACAAAATAAAGAGAGCTCAGGAGAGAGCTCCCACGCCGGAGTCATCTAAACCCAGCGATCGCCATTGGCGCACCCTGTAATATGTTATCATATAGTGATTTACAGCAGGACGTAGGGATCCTCCACCGAGGGGACCTGAACCTGGGTAAAAAACATCTTCTCCCCGTAGAGCTAGACCAACTCCTGGACACCAGAGCCGCCTTGCCCCCAACTCAAGTTACCCCCTGGTAACATCTGCCGTGACAACCCCACGACAGTTGGCGCCCACCGTGGGACCTGCGTCCAAAGGTGTCATCATCATGGGAGAAGCTATGCAAGGAGTCAAGAACTTCGTTTTGGGCGAGGTTACCATCAACTCGCACGGAGAACCCATCATCGACGATTCTGGCTGGGGGCCGGAATTGGATTTGCTAGAATCGGGTGATATTATTCCAATTGGCAAGATTAATGTTTTCGTTGGTATGGTACATGCAATTAGATCTGCTAGTGATGAGGATTGTGAATCTGTGTCAGGAGCCGCCACGCTCGTTCAATCTGACGGGGAGGAATCAGTAGGCATGGCAGAGGCCGGGTCACCATTGATCACGCACGAGGAACGGTCGGGAAAGCCGGCATGGATCCCAGGTGATGCAGTGGAGCATGAGGAGGACGCCGAGTCGATCCTGCCCTTGTTTGAGACCCGGTATGGATATGAGGCTGAAGAGGAAGACGAGGAGGAGCTGGAGTCCTTCCCGACTGCAATCAGGAGGGTGGCTGTCTTCACAGCTCCCTCGATCAATGCAGGAGCATCACCATCAACCGTTGTCCCACTAGTCCCAAACCTAGATCAACAGCAGCAACAACAGTAGCAACAGTTACCGCAAATACTGGAGCTGGCGGGTCAGAGGATGGATGGAGACCCGGCTTCGGTGATAGATGAAAGTGAAGACACGGCTCGTTACAGAAATGGCTTCGGTTTCCTCAACAACCGGGCTCAGGGCGAAGAAGGAAATAATACGGCTAGTGCTCCGGCCTTGTTTAACAACGGCTTGACTCTAGACCCTACAGCGCTTACAAGATTGGTTACTCCAGAGAATGCAGCAGCAAGAGCTATAGAGTTAGACACATCGCGTCGGGCTTTGGAACAGATGCGTAGAGACACAATGGCAGAAAAACAGCAGGTGGAAGCTAGGCAGAAGCAAATTGAAGAGCAGGAGACTCGCCTCAATGAGATGACTCGGGTTCACAGGAGAAGGCATGAAAGCCGGCTAGCGCCGGGTGAGAATGCCATAAACCCGGCAGTGTTATTTAGGACTCCAGTAGACCAAACCATTGGTGTAACTCAAGCAGCTCCAGCTGTCAGAACCAGTGTAGAACCAAACAGAGGGACTACAGGAGCCGGTGCAGCGTTGGTTGGGACACCGGGTTTGCTCGCCGGGGAGCCGGGGGAAATCCGGGTCTGCCACCGCGAACGCCGAGGTTTCACACGCCGGCGGATCATTATTCCAACCCAACGGATAACGTGTACGCCGCAACTTTAGCGCTCGACCGTATTCCCCTTGGAGACTCGCCAGCAGAGATTGAAGCCTGGCGTGCCATTGATATGTTACGTATCACTGTGGTTCAGCAAGTTCAGTACTCAAAGGACAAAAGTGCACTTCATTCAACAACGTATCGTAGTAAGCGTACCAAGAGCCGTCATGGCGAAACCCTGCCGCAAGCCGGGTTAGCTGCGGCACCGCAGAAGCAGAACCAGAATAATTAGTAACCTCAACCCGCCCCAGCAGTATCGGTGGCCCAGCAAATAGTTAATGGATCGCGAGCAAGAAGAGCGGCCAGCGCGAACCCGGCGGCACCTGCCACAGCAGTGCCGCAAGGTGGACCCGGCGCTGCCGCAGCAGTATCTGTAGGCTCACCAGGCAACAACAATTTCTTAGCAAATTCTTCTAACCCAGTCGGGCCAAAGTGTCTTTTAGATGCCATTAGAGCAGAGCCTTTCCCGGAGAAGTTCTAGGAGCCCAACAAAATATCCAATTACGAGCCTAGCGTGGACCCGACAGTTTGGTTGAGCAGTTATGAGATGGCGCCACGGAGAACGTCTGTGCAAAGTACATGTATTTGATGATGAGCGATGTAGCAGCAAAATTGTGGTTCAAGAACTTACCAGAAAAATCAATCAATTCCTGGGACGAGCTAAAAGCAATCTTCATCAAGCACTTTCAAGGTACCTGCAAGCGTTTGTTTTCTATTGAAGACCTTGATCGTTGTGTGCAGAGGAAGGGCGAGTCAGCGCGGCATTAGATGAGACGGGTCACGGAGATCCTTCATTCTTCATGTGGTATTGAGCCCAAGGATGCAATTTCATCAATGGAGAAGACGTGCAAATTTGTTCCACTGGTCCAGAAGCTTGGCCGTATGAAGGAGGGCCACCGGGTCAAGCCAGTAACCATGGCTGAGTTGATGGATGCTTGCAACAGGCACGCAGCCACGGACAAGACCCATGATGATAATGAAGAAGAGAAGGGGAAAAGTCCAGAAAATAATGGAGGAAAGAGTAACAATGGTAACGGAGGCAATAACAACAACAACCAGAATCAACACAAGCGTGGGCACAATGAGGGAAGCTCAGAGCTGGTGGCAAACGCCAATGCCGGGTTTCGAAGGCAAAGGATGGAAGGAAATTTTCAGGACAATAGAGGGTACCAAGGAAATAATGGGAACTACTGTGGTGGAAACAACTATCAACTGTCACGCCCAAGTCCAACCAGTCTTGAGGAGGCTTTTAGGATGCCGTGTCCTCGCCATAGCAGGAACGGTAGACCCGCCAATCACTCGTTGGCTCAGTGCGTGGACCTGAACCTGGGTAAAAAACATCTTCTCCCCGTAGAGCTAGACCAACTCCTGGACACCAGACCCGCCTTGCCCCCAACTCAAGTTACCCCCTGGTAACATCTGCCGTGACAACCCCACGACAATCAGGATAAGTAACCTCCAGACCAAGAAAATAATGAAGCTTACCCAAGTCCTTAACAGCATAATCAGACCCCAGAGCTGTAATAAAACGGTCAGTAGCACTGTCCGAGGAGCTGACCAGAATAATATCATCAACATAGACCAGGATGTACATAGTAACCGTTGGGCGCTGTAGAAGGAACAAGGACGTGTCAGCCGTTGAGGGCACAAAACCATGCTTGCCAAGAATAGAACCAAGGCGAGCATGCCATGCACGAGGCGCCTGTTTCAGACCATAGAGAGCCTTAACCAGATGACACAGATGATGAGGGTGAGAAGGATCAACAAATCCAGGGGGCTGTCACATGTACACCTCCTCCTCTAAAATACCGTGCAAGAAGGCATTCTGAACATCCAACAGTCGAAGTGACCACCGGCAAATGACAGCCAACGATAAAAGAAGATGAATGGTGGTAGGTTTAACGACAGGACTGAATGTATCCTCATAATCAAGACCATACCTCTGCTTGAAGCCTTTTGCAACGAGACGCGCCTTATAGCGCTCAATAGAACCATCTGCGTGCTTCTTCACTTTAAAAACCCATTTGAAGTCAATGATGTTGATGCCAGACCGAGGAGGAACCAAGTGCCAGGTGCCATTCTGCCGGAGAGCTTGATACTCGAGTTCCATCGCAGCACGCCAATGAGGGATGCTCATAGCAGCCTGATAGTGACGAGTCTCCGCTGTAGGATCAGCAGCAGCTTGAGACATGCAGGAAGCAAGACAAGCCATGGTGTCATCCTTCCTGTCAAGAGGCTTGAAGATACCACTTTGACTGCGAGTGTGAGGGCGACGATGCATAGCAGCAGACGGAGCAGTAGACGATGAAGACACGGGCATGCTGGTTGACGCGGGCGTGCTGGTTGACGCTGACGGAGATGCCGTCTGCGCATCAACACTCGGCCCAGGCGGTGGCGAGTCAGGAGACGCCCACGCAGCAGGGAGTGGCCCACGGGAGGCAGACTCCGGATCCGCCCGCGCGTCAGACTGCGGCCCAACAGAGGCAGCTGGAGATGGGCCGCCTGGAGACGGGCCGTACGGGGCAGGCGACGTCCGTGCAGGAGACCACGGTCCAGGAGAGGCTGGTGGAGAGGGGCCGCTTGGAAACGGGCCATGCGGGGATGGCGATGTCGCGCGGCCAGAGGATACGATCGACGAGGCGGGTGCATGGGGCATGCACGCCTAGCCCTGATCGACGTCCTGGGAAGCAGCTTGCGGAGAATCATCCAGTAATTGCAAGCGAGCACCACGGCCAATCCCCGCACCATGGTTAGGCAATAAAACAGGAGAATATGCATCATCCACAAATTGGTCAGGAGAAACAGGAGATGAATGTGACAGTGTGGGTGTTGGAGTGGGTGACACACTGACAGCAAAAGGAAACAAGTTTTCGTCAAACACGACATCACGAGAAATGTAAACCCTATTAGTGGCAACATGTAGACACTTGTACCCTTTGTGAATGGAGCTATAGCCAAGGAAGACACACTGTTTGGATCGAAACTCAAGTTTACGACTGCTGTAGGGGCGAAGATGAGGCCAACACGCACAGCCAAAAACCTTAAGAAACGTATAATCTGGAATTTTCTGAAAAAGAATCTCAAGTGGTGTCTTCATATTAAGAACACGCGTAGGAAGCCTATTGATCAAGAAACAGGCTATAAAGAAAGCATCACTCCAGAACCGAAAAGGTACGAACGCATGAGCAAGAAGAGTTAGGCCAGTTTCAACCAAGTGACGGTGCTTGCGTTCAGCGGCACCATTTTGCTGATGTGTATGTGGACAAGACACATGATGTGAAATCCCAACCTTATCAAAAAAAGTGTTGAGGTTGCGATATTCACCCCCCCCCCCCCCAGTCAGATTGAACATGGATAATTTTGTGCTTGAGAAGATGTTCGACATGCAATTGAAATTTAACAAAGACATCAAACACATCAGATTTGCGCTTAAGGAGATACATCCAAGTAAAGCGACTATAAGCATCAATGAAACTGACATAATAATTATGACCACTCACAGAGGTTTGGGCAGGGCCCCATACATCCGAAAACACAAGTTCTAGAGGACTATGAACCACTCGACTCGAAGAAATAAAAGGAAGCTGATGACTCTTTCCTTGCTGACAAGCATCACAAACTGCTAAATTCTTATTACTAGATAGGGTGGGAAGGTCATGCCGCTGAAGTACATGACGCACTATCGGCGAAGCTGGATGACCAAGATGCGCATGCCAATGGGAAGACGACGTGCGAACACCAGTGAAGGCTTGGGAAACCGTATCCAAAGCATACAGCCCCCGACAGTATCGACCTCTAAGGAGTACGTCCCTGGTTGCTCGGTCCTTGGCAAAAAAATGAGACGGATGAAATTCAACCAAAACATTATTGTCAAGTGTAAGTTTAGGAACAGATAACAAATTACGAGTGACCGACGGAACATGAAGGACATTTCGAAGTTGCAGTTTGCGAGGTGTATGTGTAAGAAGTGAGGATTGACCAATATGGGAGATGTGCATACCTAGCCCATTTGCAGTGTGAACCTAGTCGTGGCCGCTGTAGGGTTCATGCGTGGAGAGGTTGCCAAGCTCATGCGTCATATGATCCGTAGCACCCGTGTCCATGACCCAGGTTTGATCAACCGGATATGACGGAGTGTAGTCAGGCGCAGGACCCTGCGTGGCCATTGCCGCTTGTCTCTCATTGTTGCGACCGTCATTGCCGATGCCTAGGAAGTCACGCTTGAAGCGACGGTGACAGCGAGAGGCGAGGTGGCCCACTATGCCACATAGTTGGCACGTGGGGTGATTGCCACCATATCGCCCTCCCCCCTGGTTGTTGTTGGAGTTGGGAGGAGGTGGCCGTGGGGCAGGCGGACATTTCCCTCCTCCAGACACCGTAGGCGGAGAGGGAGGAGGCGCAGGTGGACGGTAGCCACCGCCACCCCGCGATGCTGCGTTGGCCGAGACATCGGCGTGAACAGGCAGAGAGCGACGCGATTCAACGCGCTACTCGGTACTGAGGAGGCGTCCGTAGAGCTCACGGGGAGTCATCTGCGGCCGAGCGCCAATCACAGCTTCATGGAGGGAGTCATACTCCTGATCAAGACCGGCGAGGACATAGGACGAGTACTCTTCATCTCGGAGAGGCTGACCAATCGCCGAGAGTGTGTCCGCAAGACACTTGACGTGGTTGAAGAAGACGGTGGCCGTCTGATCGAGCTTGCACGCCTCACCCAGCTAGAGGCGGATCGCCATGGACCGCGCCGTGGACTGGGACGCAAAGCTCGTCTCGAGTGTCGTCCAGATGTCGAGAGCCGATGTGGCAAAGAGGACCAGGCCGGTGAGCCCCCCTTCGGAGAGAGAGGTTTGCAGCGCTGAAACAATGGCTTGGTCCTGAGCAACCCACGCACGATGCGCAGGGTTAGGCGCCTGAACGCGAACGCCATCGGCGGTGACCACGGTCACTGTGGCCGGCGGGCACGGGAGCGATCCGTTGATGTAGCCTTCGAGATGGCGGCTGCGGAGCAGCGGGAGGAGCGCCGCGCGCCAGTGGAGATAATTGTCCGACGTCAGCCGCACTGTCACGAGATGTGAAAGCTGGTACGGGCTGGAGGCGGGTTCGGCGATCATGGGATCGTGATCTGGCGACGACGACGAGGCAACTGGCGACGGGGCGACCAGGGTAGGCGACGACGCGGCGGCCGCAGCAGTGGCGACGGGGAGCGCCGGTGAAGCAGGCGGCGCAAAGGAGAGTCCACCCGAGCCGAAGTTGAACGGCGTGGAGAAGGCCGAGCCGATGGAGAACGAACCACCGGAGAGCGGAGCGGTCATGCCACCGGAGGTGTGCGCTAGGAGCTGGGCAAGCGACATCGGAAGAACCGACGGAGAGGTGGCGGCAGCAGATGCCGAGGCGGCGACTGCGCCTGAGGACGTAGAGGCGGCGGCGGAAGAGCCGGAAGCGGAAGTCGTGGACATATCGTAACCTAGATTGATACCATGTAAAACGATTGGTTTTGGGGGAACTAGCTCGTCACCAAATACGGTGCGGCTTATCTCATATTTATATGGGTGTACAAAACGTACAATACAAGTTACATTGCACAGAAGTCTAATACAAAGTCTAACACACCACTAGTGAACTGTGGACCCTGGTCCATTCTTTTACACAGATTAAACCATCAACTGCAAACAATTGTTCTCTTTTACTTTCTGCAATTAAATACTGTTTTCCACACCATACGTTTAATCCTTTGTTTTCAGCAAGCCGGTGAGATTGATAACCTCACTGTTTCATTGGGGCAAAGTAGTTTGATTGTGTTGTGTGCAGATTCCACGTCAGCTGCCGGATTCCCTGGTGTTGCGCCGTGCCATAGTTCGCCACTGACAACCTTCTGAAGTGCTACTACTCCTACTGGTTCGATAACCTTGGTTTCATACTGAGGGAAAACTTGCTTCTAGGCTAAATCATACCTTCTTCTTGGGGTCTCCCAACAGAAATATCATAGACACTAAGCATAAAGACGTAATGCAATGAAGAAGCATGTTGAAAAATAAATACTAAAGCATAAAGACATAATAACATGTAGACACCAAGCATAAAGACGTAATGCAATTAAGAAGCATGTTGAAAAATAAATACTAAGCATAGAGACATAAAAAAGCTCACCTCGAATAATCACTCTCATAATTAAGTTGGTTCTCATTCTCATTCTCACTATCACTATCACGTGTGTAGTAGGTTGGAGGCTCATCGCACGGTGGAGGCTTGTCATCGTCGCCATTGTCCGCATGTAACTTCGAGAGCATATTTATGTCCTTCAGATCCACCACTGACTCACCATGAGTGTGTGCATCGTTCTCGAGGTCCTCAAGACCACCCGTTTGTAAGGCAAAGTCCCCGAAGTCCTCTTGCTCTTGATAGAAAATTCCCTCGTATGTTTTAGGGTTAATGTTATTGTAATCGTCGGCAGAGGGCATGGGTAGCTTACCATGTGGCGATACCCGGAACACGACTTCCCAGCCCTTGAGGTTCTCTTTCTGGCATGGGTAGGGCAAATAATAAACTTGCTTGGCTTGGTGAACCACAACAAAGACATCGGCTCCGCTATAGGTGGTTGAAGGCTTAACTTCAACTAACCCAATGGAAGGGTCACTTCTCTATCCACCATGTGGTCCAGTGCGTGGGTCGAACCAGTGGCACTGGAACACAACGAGCTTGAGTTCTATGTTTGTACGATTGAACGTTAGCTCGCATACCTTTTCTAACCTTCCATAGTAATCTACGTAATCGCTCCATCGGCTCCTCTGGATCCTTTGGTGAAGACCCCAGTATTTACAGTTTTTGCATTCGGCCGACTATTCTGGTGATACTCTGTATGGAAGCGGAACCCATTCACATCATACTTCTCATACTTCATGACGGTATGGTTAAAACCTTGGGAAACACATCTCAACACCTCCGTCATCTCAACGTTGGATCAGCTCTCTACAAGTGCGGTTCAAATTGTTTTGTGCATTAGTTACGTGTAATAAGAGGGACAAGTCATAGATTGCAAGCTAAGAGGGACAGGTTAGAAATTACTTTTTCCATGAACCAAGTCACAAATTTTTTTCCTCCGTGAGCACCCTCTTTCAGAAGAGTGTCCAGCTCCGGGAGAGGGATCCGCTATTCCCGACCACTGTTCATCTTGGAATTGGCTAAAAGGAGAAAACATGTATTAGACCGAAACCGAGTTACTAGTTGCAAAGTAATGTGTTCACCATTTTACCTGAAGAAACCGACTACTTCCGTCATGTTCATAAGCACATAGAGCATTATGCAATCCTTCTCTTCCTTGGTCAACTTCCATTTTACACCACCACCGGCCTTGCCACCGGGACATTGAAGAGGAGGAGCTTGGGGTCATGGTTGGGCTCGTCGACATTGTACCGAGAGACCGGGTTATGCATAGTGGATACTTCATCGGGATAGTATGTTGTCACGGCGTCTGCCATCTCCCGAAGTATTGTTGCCTCAGCTATGCATGCTTCAATCCTATTTTTGTTTCCAGTCATGTTTCAAATATACTTGAACTCTCTCTCAATACAAAACTGCCAACGAAACTGCACCGGTCCACCCAAGAGTGCCTCGTTCGCGAGATGCACAACGAGATGTGCCATCGGAACAAAGAAGCCTGGCGAAAGATCTTCTCTAAATTGCATAGCAACTCTGGCACAAGATCACGTAGCTTCCCAATAATCGCGGGACATATCTGCTTCGCACAGAGCATGCGGAAGAAATGGCTCAACTCCGCAAGCACTCGCCAGACACGATCGGGGAGATACCCTCGAACCATCACCGGCATCAACCGCTCAATCCATATATGATAGTCGTGACTCTTGAGCCCAGTGACTTTTCCCGATGCAAGATTGACTCCATTACTTATATTGGAACAATAACCATCAGGGAACATCACGTTGTGTTTGAGCCACTTGAATGTCTCCTTCTTTTGGATATTATCAAGGCAGTAGTCGGCATTCGGCTTGAACCAATTTTTTCGACGGCGGTCAGGAGGCTGCATGTGTAATCTCTCCCTATCACAGAGCTTCGATCTCAACATCGACTCTAGCCTTGACATTGTCCTTTGACTTCCCAGGAATGTTCAGGACTGTGTGAAAGAGCATCTCTCCAACATTCTTTTCGGTGTGCATCACATCGATGTTATGGGGAAGTTCGAGGTCCTTGTAATACTCTAGCTGCGTTAAGCCTACCACGTGAGTCCAGTTGTGCGTTACACCATATCCCACAAATTTTGGGCCAGGTCCCAGAGCAGGCACGAGAGCACGTAGCTCGGCATCAACAGTTGCACCATCAACTTCGGTATCTCTTTTTCTTCACGCACAACTATGCCCTTCGTGAAGTTTTTTTTGTCTTCTCGGTAAGGATGCCTTCTTTTGAGGAATGGTCGATGCTTGTCAAATGCGACATACTTGCGACCTGACTTTAGCCAAATGAAATCAAGTCGGAAACTGCACACTGGGCATGGCCACTTACCAGCTGTACACCATCCGCATAATAGGGCATACCCGGGTAGGTCGTGCATGGAATAGTGGTACCAAATTCTCATCAAGAAGTTTTGCTTTGATGCTCGTCGTATGTCCACGTCCCATTGTGCCATGAGTGGTGCAAATCATCCACAAGCGGTTGCATGTAGACACTCAAATTCTTCCCCGGGTATTCGGGCCTGGAATGATCAGCACATAAACATGAACTTCCTTTGCATTAGGACCCCGGGAGGGAGATTGAGCGGAATAACAAACACGGGCCAGCAGCTGTACGAGGCACTCGACATACCATATGGATTGAATCCATCTGCTGCTATTGCAATTCTGACATTCTGAGCATCTGCCGCCTTATCGGGGTGTTTCTCATCAAAATTCTCCCATGCCTTACCATCAGATGGATGTCCCATCTTTTTCCGTCCGAACTCGTCGGCGTATATCTTCCCCTTCTTGTGCCAAGTCATCTGTGTGGCAGTCTCCTCAAAAAATAAATCCGCTGGATTCTTTTTATGAATGGAAGGTACCGAAGAATCTTCACAGCGACTTTTCCCTGCGTCTGCTGACCATCGGGCCCCGTTTTCTCATGATACCTAGAGTCCCCACAAAGGCTACAGTACTTGTCATCCGCATACTGTTTCCAGAACAGAAGGCAAACTTTTGGACAACAATCTATCTTTTCATAATCCATGCTGAGCGATCCCAATAGTTTCCTCGTTTCGTGCACGGTCTTTGGCAGACAATGCCCTTCGGTCAACATGTTACCAAATGTTTTCAGATTAGCTTCAAAGCCTGCACGGGTGGTGGAGTACTGGCACTTGTCACTTGGTATTTGAGCTATGGCATCGAGCTGAGAAATGTTTGCACCCTCGTATAGAGGCTTCTTAGCCGAGGCCATCATATCAAGGAAAGCCTTCGCGGTTGGCTCCGGTTCCTCCGGTTCACCCGGTTCCTCATGTGGAGGTGGCGAATCCATTATGTCAGCATCGCGGAGAACATCTAGCAAGTTTCTCACCCCATCATACTCATTGCCATTGATCCGCTGCCGCATCACCTCAACTCTGTCACGTTCGACCTGAGCAAAGTCGACCTTCGTGACATAGTTAGGCATATACCCAGACAACCAAAGATACTGTCGGGGATATGACCCCGGGTATCCCAAAGTTGATGCTTTTGTTGTGTTAATACAAGAAACAACAAAAAGATAGATAAAAGATAAAGTAAAAGGAAAAAAAGGCAGCCTGGGCCGAGATTGGCGCGACCCAGGCCAGAATACCCTTCTCTGGGCCGACATACACCTATGTCGGTGTCCACTATCTCGGTTTGGGCCGACCCCAACTCCTAACTCGGAGCGGGCCAACATCACCTCTCCCCGGACTGGACCGAGGTCTCCCTAAACCGGCTGGACCGAATCAATTCCCGCTTTACCTCGGATTGGGCCGAGATTCCCAGCAGGCCGGCTCCTCCAGACCTCGGATGGGCCGAGATGATCCTTACCTCGGACCGGACCGAGTTCTCTCCAGCGCGCGCCTCGCATGGCCCGTTGGGCCGACATCGCGCCCAACCCGGCAGGCCACTCCGCATCCCGGATCGGACCGAGGTGATCTGTATCTCGGGCGGGCCGAGTCATCGTGTTACCTCGGACGGGCCGGCATTCCCGTGTCTCGGGCCACGTCGCAGCGCCCGCTTCATGGGCCAGAGTGGCCGTCGACCAGGCTGGCGCGCCTCCAGCGCTCCATCGCTCGATCGCCCCTGCCGAGATCTCCTTCGGCCAAGATCGAGACTAGGTACCAGGAATCGCTACGGGATGAGCCGGGTCGCTGCTTGGATCGGGGTCGATATCTCAGCGCTACCCGACTCCAGCGCTACCTTGGTCATGCCACGATCCGAGTCTCCTTCAACTAGTACCACCAAGCCGACGTATCAAACGATGCACAGCTCCTCTACTCGGCGACGTCCCCAGCAACTTCCTCGACAAGTACCAGATGCCATCTGTCATCCCCAGGAGAAGATAAGAAGATGACTAGGAGATCCCGAGGACAAGCGCTAGAATACAAGGCAGAGGACAGACAGGACACGCCAAGCCCATCCCGTGACGCACCAACAGTGCGGCCAAGACCCCAGTGGTCATTTCACCTACAGTGTTGTGCTGTGCTGTGCATAGTGTTGTCTGGGCCGCTACTTGTCCCCTGGGCTCCCTATATAAGAAGCACCAGGGGGATTGCTCTACGCAGCCCCTTGGGCCCATTTTCTCCCTCCGCCTCCCCGTGAAACCACTCTTCCTCTAGCTAGAGAAGACCTCTTAGAGGCAACTCTTGCACAGCTCAAGGAGCACTTGTAAAAGTCATATACAGAGGAAAAAATACACCAAATAGGCTAGATGCTACAGTAGGGGTGTTATCTCTCACGAGAGCCCTGAAGCAGGGTAAATCCTCGTGTTCGTCCGTTTGTCTTCTGTGTATGCAATCCTGCGCGCTATCCCTCCCCGAATCCTCTAGCGTCCATCGGCCCCAAACTTAAGCCTACCCCTAGGCATCTGTTGTTCTACACGACGACAGATGCTTAGTCATTTCATCCTTTCCCTGACGGGCACGATTCTTGCAATTAATGCATGGGCACCTTGGACGAACTCCTGATGCCTTTGAACCACGCGCTAACTCCTTCACTAACATATTGGTCTTCCATTCCCACTTCTCTGTTCTTTTAATCTTACTGATACGGCCACTGTACATCCACCCATTATCAGCCATCCTCTGCTTTATTGGATCCAAAGAACAGCGCATTTCGTAATATGCACCAAGTAACAATAAATTTATTCAATGACACCAAGATTAATTACGGCCAAATTTTATCTTTTACAACATGCAAGGGTTCACCTACACTTCTAATAGGAGGGCCTATCCCGCCCGAGTACGTGTAGATCGAGTCGTGTCCCATGTTCTACCCCGGCCCGAGACGAAATTTCGGCAGCACCTCCCCGCTGTTCTTCAGAATACACGTCTCGAGCTTGTCAAGCCGAGAGGGTGTGCATCCGAAGAACAACAGGGAGGTGCTGCCGAAATTCCGTCTCAGGAAGGGGTAGAACATGGAACACGACTCGATCTACACATACTCGGACTGTCCAACATGGACAATCCGGAAGTGTTACGGTTTTAAATATGCAAAGATGGACAATCCTGCATATTTATAAATTTGTAACTCTTCCGAATGGGATGACTCGGGTTACGCGACTGACTTGGTGATCTAGACCAAAATAAACCTATGCAGTAAGATTACAAGAGAGGGCGAAAGATTTATACCCTCGAAGCGTGATCGATCGTCGCAGAAAGTCAGGGACGTGCTTCGGAGGACCGACGGTGGTGGCTGCCGGGAAGCTACGTCATCTGAAAAAGCACACAATCGACATATAAGCAAAAATCACTCTATTTTACCTAATAATCATCTCTAACCCTAACAAACTATTTTCACCAAAACAAGCAATTAAATTAAAATCTACTAAATCTCTGGAGATATCCTTCTAAATATCGGCATTGCGAATTTGCTAATAATATACTCCCTCCATTTTTAAATATAAGATGTTTTACATGTTTCACATATTCTCTAGACTCATACTAAAATGAGTGAACACAATAAAACATGTCTAAATATATTTACATACATGTAAATGTGGACAAATGCTAAAACATTTCGCAAAAATATCGTCTCATCTGTACCATTGCTAACATTATTCGAGGTTTTATTTTCGTGGATCAAGAAACATTCATAATGTTGTGGATTGTGGCCACGAAAACATGGCAACATACTTGTCACTTGTCTGTTTTAGCTATGCATCAGAAAACACATTGAACAAGGACACTAACAAGTACAATGTATTACTTCAATAGGATGTCTGCTTCGGCCGGTGGAGGAGGTGCGGTGAAGGAGGCCGGGGGAGGAGCTGTGGTGGAGTAGGCTAGAGCTTTGGTGGAGCTGCGGTGGAGGAGCTTTGGCCGGTGGACGAGCTGCGGTAGTCGAGGCCGGGGGAGGAGCAGTGGAGCTCCGCCGCCTCACCTTCCCTCAGGGTTTGCCGGTGGCGAGGAGGGGCACCGGGCGGCGGCACTGCTAGATTTGGACGGCGGCGAGGACGGTGGTGGCTGACCGGAGACGAGAGACGAGACAAGGGCAGCGGAGAGGCTGGCCGGGTGGTGGAGCTACGGCGGCGGAACGGGTGGTCGACGGCGGCGGCGCGCGCAGGCTTGGGTCGGGTGGGTCGGGGGTCGATTTGGGGAGAGATGTGGCTGGGCCGCGTGACCTACCTAATTAGGCAGAATGATGCCGTCGGCACAGGTTTTTTTTTCTTTTTCATATTATTTTTTCTTTTTCTGTATAGTTTTATTATAATTTATTTTATTATATGGTATGACCATTGATGCATGTAAAATGCATACATGAACTTTATATTTTATTACATGTTATTCCATGTTATTTGCATCATATAAGGGTTATATTCATGATTTATATTGAGTTTTGGGGATAATTAACAACTTCCCCATTTTTCTGAATTAACCCTGCGATGTCAGAAAAGCCCTTTTTCTATATTTTGATGCTTCAGGGACCCAAACGACGTCCAAATGACCTGAAACTTTACGGGGATCACTTTTTTGGAAGGAACGAAACGTAGGCGCAAAGGAATCGAAGAAACAGAGACCAGAAGGCAGAAAAGGGTGGGCCCACGCGGCCAGATTCCCTGACCGCGTGGGGTCCCCCATCCTGGCCCTCGGGCCTCCGCTGCCGTCGATCTTTCTTCCCGAAGATTCGTCTTGACCAAAAAACGACTATATATAGACCCCCCAGGGCTTTCGCGAAAGAGAGCGCCGCTGAAACACAGAAACCACGAAACAGACACCTGGAGCTGAAGATTGGAGGGGAAAACTCCGGCGGGGCACTGCCGGTGTGGTCTCCTTCCCCTCCAACAACATCTCCACCGACACCATGATGAAGGGGGAGTAGTCCACCCCCTGGACTAGGGTTTGTGGTGGTAACTTATGTATCTCTCCTCTCTTTGAGCTTCACTAATTAGTACCGTATGAGCTGCTGAACATGATTACGGTCATCTATGTAATTCCTATGGTGGATATTGTGGTATGAGATGATTTGTTATACATTTACCGTTGTGTTGGAGCTTTTATGATTTGTCATACTTTGGAGATATTCTATGATGCATGTGATGGTTTGATTTATGCATAATGCCTTGTTTATCCTTGTCATGAGGTGATTGACACCACCAAGTGTGGATAGATGAGAGAGATGTGGTCATGCACACAAATTATGAATCATTGCACTAGTGTTTAGAATATTGTCCATTATGAAGTATGATGTATGTAGGTACGGGATGGCCGATGTGACACGGCATATGTATTGAGTGACATGTGAAATACAGCCCAACATCCTTTATCTGGGGGTAAAAAGAAAGAGTATGATGTGGGAGTGACAGCAGCCATGCTAGCCTTGCGGGGGTGACATAGCACACAAATGAGTATTTCTTTCAACTATGTGTTTTAGGACATATAGCCGTCATTAAAAGCTACCATTAAAACATGACAATTGTGTGTACTTTATCCATAACATGATAATCACCGTAGATGAGAGAGAGGATTAAGTGAACCCATGAACCCATGTCCATTGTTCCTATAAGAGAAAACCTTTGTCTTGTCCTCTTGCATTGAAGAGGATTGGGACACTTTTACATTCTTGTTTTGTTACATTCCATCCATTAAATCAACCATCTTGTTCCTTAAACTTGTTTAGTGCATAATCAACTAAAACTTGTGACACTTTAGTTGTAGGGAATATATAACTTTTCCTTCTTGCTCCTGCGGATCGATACCTTACTTCCACATTGAGAGGTGCTACAGTGATCCCTGCTCTTGGGGGTTATCAAGTACTTTTCTGGCGCCGTTGCCGGGAGCGTAGCGCTTAAGTTTCTATTCTTGTGTGCACTAGACTTTAGATTTATTTTATCTTGTTTTATATCTTGCAATCATCTAAGCTTGGGGAGGTTCCTTTAAACTTGTTTGGTTGTGAGTTTCTCATTAGTTTTACTTTCAGTTTTATATATCAAAAACCCAAAAAAATTAAAAAAATGGAGAAAGGTTATGTCAAAACTATGGGAGCTTACTATGAATATCGATCAACCAAAGAAGGAAATAGAATGCTTGAATTGCTTGAACATCTTAATGATATGGCCACTGAGTTTTGTGAATTACATAATATAACTTGCTGCTTTAGAAAAGACTATAAACACTCTCTCTATCAATGTAAGTATAATAGTGATCCTATTATTGCTTCTTATCAAGAGTGTAAATTTGCATGCCATGATATAGAACAAGTTGAGAAATATATTGCTTATGTTGCAGCTCATGAGATAGACTTTCTTATTGATAAATTTGTTGCAACTAGTCATGAAGCTCGTGTAATGAAAGGACACATTTCTATTCTTCTCCAACTTTGCAAAAAGGAATTTAGTGATAATGTTTATGTTAAAGAAAGAATTCTTGCTTCCATGGAAAGTACTAATATTTTGCAGGAAGAGGAGGATAAGAACCTAAGCTTGGGGATGCCCGTGCAACCCCAAGAGGATGATGAAAACATAAGCTTGGAAGAGGAAGTATGTGAAGAGGAGATTAAAATGGATGTGCTCCAACCTAAGCTTGGGGAAGAGTTGGATCTCCCAGCTTCACCATCAACAAATGATAGTAACACTCAAACTCAAAAATCTTTTGTTATTTATGAGAATCCATGTTATGATGAGGGTGAAACTGAAAATGCTATGGTCCTATATGATAACCCATGCTATTATGATGAAACTAAAAATGCTCCTTTACTTTCTATTAATGCAACTAGTGAACTTATTGATGATAATGAGGAGTATTGCTTAAATATGCTATATGATAATGCTTTAGATGATGGTCCTATGCTTATTGATAAACCTCCATGTTTAGTTGTTACTAAATTATGTGAGGATAAAAATGATATACTTGCTGTTTGTGATGGTACTCTTACTCATGAGAGTCCTACTTTGTTCTTAAATTCTCCTAATTACACCATAGAGGAGAAATTTGCTTATGTTGAGAAATACTTATGTGGTTTGCAATTACCTTTAGTTCCAAATCTTTGTTGCAACCATGATATTAAACTTAATATTGATCTTATTAACTATTTTGAAAGAGGGAAGCATGCTAATGAATTCCATAATAAATTTAATGTGCCTAAATTATCTAAGTTGAATGATTCTTGTGGTTATATGGTTGAATTTATTTCTACTACTTGCAACTATTATGAAAGAGGAGGCGATAAGAACCCTCTTTATGCTAATAATTATATGCTGCAAGTAAATATTGTTAATATGCATTGGGAAACTTCTATTTATGGTGATTCATTCATATACAAAATGCCAATGCATAGAAAGAAAGTTAGACTTCGTTGTTATTACTTTTGTGTTTTGTTTTTCTCTCAACTAGGGTTCAACTTGACTATTATTTTGATTGGTTTGAGAACACCATGGGATCCTGGTATTATGCATGAACACTTTCCAAGGAAGAGGGACACATCAAAGTATAAGTTCCCTCATGAGCTTCAACCTTCATGAACATCAAGTAAGAAGCCTAGCTATATGGCTATAAAGAAAGCGCTTTACGGGAGGCAACCCGGTTGTTTTTTTTGTGATTTTCTTTGTCCTCTTGCTGTAACAAGAGAGTAGTTTGTTAGTTTTGTTTCTGGATTTTTAATAAAGAACCAAGTTTTACCTATTTTGGGTTTGAAAAGTTGCTATTCATTTTCGGAGAGTTTTCTGCCTGCACGAAGTCTGTGCACGGTTTGATTTTTCATTTTTTATCTGTAACTCCGATTGAGCTGTAATTTGAACGTAGCTTCAACTTTTCATCCTCTGTATACGTGATTTTTTCAGATTTTTCTGACGAGTTTAAGTAGGGTAGAAAAATGCGTTTTGCTGCTGCTGTTTTTCTGGACAGATTCTGTCTTGATATTGTTTGATGCATTCTTTGAGCTTTTTGCTTGAATCTTTTTGATTCAATTGAGTTTATGAGTAGGCATACAACATTATATACTCTCTGGACATTCATATGAATTTTTGCCTAAGGATTTTATGCAGCAAGGAACCTATTTGTTTATCACTACTAATATCACCCCACAGAAAAGAAATGGGAGAAACGGTGTTTTGAAGTTTTTTCACAGGGATTAGAGGAGCTGCACCAAGAGCTATCCAAGGATGGTGAAGACCATAAGCTTGGGGATGTCAAGACAACCCCACTGGACCAACACACTCTCGGTTTGCACACGTCTAACTTCTGTTTTTCGATCAAAGCACTTTATCGTATAAACTTGGAGCGTCTGTTTTCTTTTGCTTTTGTTATTTCGGTTTGTTAATAAGACCACCACTATCATTTATATATGAGAGAGCTACTGGAAGTTTGGGTTGAATTATGTTGGATGCTATTAAATATATTGGGATAGGGATGTTTGAGTTGATTTTAAAAGATACATATAGTTGCATAATTCATGTGCTTTGAATGAATGTTAATTTGCAAGTGTGTTGTCAAGAGCTATCTTTTACCATGTTTAGATGTTGAATTTTAACTTTACTTGGTTTAACATGGATTGATTAGTTCTATGGACACTTATGCATGCATTTAGATGGTCAACTTTCTCCCTATTGCTAGCCCAAAAATTACAACAAGTAAAAAGCTTGTTTCCCAACACCTTCAACCAAAGTTTTTCCAGTGAGTCCACCATATCTACCTATTAGCTTTATGCTATTCCAAGTATGTTTATCATGTTATATTGTGTTATCTACATTTCTGAATTTAAATGCTTATGTTATTGATTGTCATGGGAAAAATTGGTTAAAAGCTCTCACGAACTTGATGCACAATTTACTTTTATTGCATTTAATAAGCATGAACCATTGTGATTAAAATTATGAAGTTGTGGGCTTGACAATAGTTTTGGTTGGGAGTTAGCCCATATGTGCTGTCACATGGCAAGCTTTCAACATTGCACTTATTTATATTTAGTTGATGTCATGTACTTTTGTTTATGGATGCCTATCATGGGTGAAATGAATGTGGATACTTAGTAAGTTCAAAGAGTTTGTATAAATGGTTAGAGAAATGCTGGGCCGCTAATCTAAGCCATGCATCATTCATGGTGGAAATTTACAGCATAACCATAATGTTCATTCAGTGATGCACCTCATAATAAAAAGCTATACCCATAGTAAATAAAAGAGTGCTGAGATTGTTCATTGTCTGTTTGTCTTGTTGTTTTGACATGGGCTTGTTCATGTCAAGGGGCAAGAGGTACCCCAGTGCAGTTCTTGATGATACTATTATTACTTGCAATGACCTTTATTTGAATTTACTTTGTGGACCAAAGTGAGTAACACATGGTGTAGGTACTTGTATTCAAGGGACATGAGACATTCAACCAATACATTGTCAAGCACACCACTCATATTTGCTTTCACTTTAAACATTAATCATTCAAGATGCTATGATAGGGGTAATGAGAGCTCCACACCAATGACTACCACATTGCAAGCATTAACTTAAGTAGAAGTGTTTGGAAGTTAGATGAAACTTATTCATGCTTTACCTCTACTTATTTATCTATCCAAAGTGTCCACCTTTTATATTCAGTTTTCATAAGAAGTACTCTATGACCACCATAGGATGTTTTTACTTTTCATTATGCATACATTTGGTCCATAGTACTTTCTTCTATGTTACACTTTGTGAATTTATCATTGAACATCTTTACATTGAGTATTTGATATCACTTCATAATTTATCTTGCATATTGTTATTCCTTTGAAGAATGAATCATTTGACTCTATGTAGCAATAGTAATCACCTTTGATATCCATTGATAGTATTAAAATGCAAAGTCCATGTTAGTTTTATCACCTTCATACTCGGGACGAGCATGGGTTAAGCTTGGGGATGTTGATGCATGTAAAATGCATACATGAACTTTACATTTTATTACATGTTATTCCATGTTATTTGCATCATATAAGGGTTATATTCATGATTTATATTGAGTTTTGGGGATAATTAACAACTTCCCCATTTTTCTGGAATTAACCCTGCGCTGTCAGAAAACCCCTTTTTCTATATTTTGATGTTTCAGGGACCCAAACGACGTCCAAATGACCTGAAACTTTACGGGGATCACTTTTTTGGAAGGAACGAAACGTAGGCGCAAAGGAATCGAAGAAACGGAGACCAGAAGGCAGAAAGGGGTGGGCCCACGCGGCCAGATTCCCTGACCGCGTGGGGTCCCCCATCCTGGCCCTCGGGCCTCCGCTGCCGTCGATCTTTCTTCCCGAAGCTTCGTCTTGACCTAAAAACGACTATATATAGACCCCCCAGGGCTTTCGCGAAAGAGAGCGCCGTCGAAACACAGAAACCACAAAACAGAGACCTGGAGCTGAAGATTGGAGGGGGAAAACTCCGGCGGGGCGCTGCCGGTGTGGTCTCCTTCCCCTCCAACAACATCTCCACCGACACCATGATGAAGGGGGAGTACTCCACCCCCTGAAGTCAAAGTTCCCGTCTACCCCCATTGAACGGCGTCGAAAGGGGGTAGCCCAGTGGACTTTTTTGCTTGGTTGTGTTAGGTTAGGACATAGGTACATTGAAAATCAACTTTTATCCCAAGTTGTCAAAAGATTGCCCCCGTTTCGCCCGAAACGGGAGTTTTCAGCTATAAGTCCACACACTTAGTAGAGAGAAAGTGAAGCCGGTGATGTCGGTCACACAACAGAGTAGATTCTTGGACATTTGAAACACCCAACACAATTTTGTACATATGGTATGGAACCACCTAGGTTTTGGTGGGGTTCCGATGCTCCAGAGCCCCGCTTCGATGAAACCCTAGACCCGCTGGAAAAGTCAAAGTTCCCGTCTACCCCCTTTGAACGGTGTCGAAAGGGGGTAGCCCAGTGGATTTTTTTGCTTGGTTGTGTTAGGTTAGTACATAGGTACATGGAAAACCAACTTTTATCACAAGATTGCCCCCGTTTCGCCTGAAACGGGAGTTTTCAGCTATAAATCCGCACACTTAGTAAAGAGAAAGTGAAGCCGGTGATGTCGGTCACACAACAGAGTAGATTCTTGGACATTTGAAACACCCAACACAATTGTGTACATATGGTATGGAACCACGTAGATTTTGGTGGGGTTCCGACTCTCCGGAGCCCCGCTTCGGTGAAACCCTAGACCCTCTGGAAAAAAGTCAAAGTTCCCGCCTACCCCCTTTGAACGGCGTCGAAAGGCGGTATCACAGTGGACTTTTTTGCTTGGTTGTGTTAGGTTAGGACATAGGTACATGGAAAACCAATATCCACCCCAACACTTGCAATAATATTTACACACATGCGATAACACAAACCAAGATTCGCATATAATACTTCCGAGAGACAAGATTCGTGACGTTATTTTATGTGGGTGGAGACCGCTATTCGGCGTAGCTATATACATAGAAATGAATAAAAACATATTAAACTTAATTGAGAGTAATATATAGATACATAAAAATGAAGATTAGGGTAAAAAACATGATGACTATTTTCGGCGAAACTATATACATATAGCTATTCGGTGTATCTATATACATAAAAATGAATATTTTGTTAACATATTAAACTTAATTTACAAAACATTAAAAATGAAGATTATAAAAAAAAACTGGGAAGCTGTGCCTACGGCTTTACTGTCGGCACAGATACACGCATAAAACGGAAAATATGACTTAAAGGAAAAACAAATAGGGCACCAATGCCGACGGTAAAGCCGTCGGCACATGTGGTACAGATACACGCATAAAAAATGAAGGTTATAAAAAACTGGAAGGCTGTGCCTACGGCTTTGCCGTCGGCACAGATACACGCCTAAAAAGGAAAACATGATGTAAAAGGGGAAAAAAATTGCCGTCGGCACAGGTAGGTGTCGACGTCACCTGCTCGTGAACAGGAACCTGTGCCTACGGCTGGCTTTTTGCAAACGGCTACCGTCGGGACAGGGTAGCTATGCCGACGGGCATATCTGTGCCGACGGCCAGGATCACGGGGTGGCCTCGTAGGAACCTGTGCCGACGGCCCCGATAAAAAGCCGTCGGCATAGGTATTGACCGTCGGCACAGGTAAGCATTCCTGTAGTGAGATCATGGACCATGTGGATGCAGCCAAGCAGGAAACCTCAAACCTCACACCGTCACACGCTAGCTCAAGAGCACGTGAACTTGTGCAGGCTACAAATGATCACCTTTTTTTTCAAGTTCGACACGTTGTATAGCAAGGCACTGCATATATGAGTATCTTCACAAATTTCTGTAATGAGATTTTTATTATGTTGGTATGTCCTTAGTCATTGGCACTTCGCTCTCTGACCAGCATCACCGCCTCCCTGCTACTGAACACTGTCAGGATCTGCACCCGGTTCAACACCGCCTACCCATAGCGTATCTTGAATGTTCATCTTCAAGGGATGAGGATCACTTCATGAATTTTACAGACATGTATAAGGATCTTAGCGAGAGAAGAAAAGTGATAACCATGCACATGCTCACTGCACTCAACAGAACAATAAAATCAATATGAGTCATTATTTTCTATCCGAGATTCAACACTAAATTGCATTTATTTTTGGGAAACATTGAAGGTCTGAGTCCAACCAAGCAAATGTTATAAAAGGCAGCCTAGCGCAAACACGAGGCTGGGTACTGTGACAGAAAAAAAACACCAAGTGAGGTGGAAGTTCATTGCCATGCTCCGAACATGTGTTTGGGCCGGAAAAGAAAAATGTTACCCAAGTAGTGAGCTTGAGAGGCATGGGGAATTCAGTGGTTACTCTATGGCTTTTTGGATCTATTGCTGTTGTTAGTTCTTTTAATTGAATAGTTTGTTTTCTTCTTTGAGTAAGTGCTCTTAGACCAAGCACACTGTCGCGTCGATTCAAAGGAAAAGGTAGTCTGCTGTGAATTGGTACATGTTTTGCTCTAGTGTACGGAACGACGTTAAAATTGTACAGTGGGACCCCGCTCAAGCCCAGCCCAAGGGGAAATCAGCAAGCGGCCCTAGCTGAACGAGCTAACGCTGTGCAGAAGAATCCTTTTCAATTCGTATGAGCCAAACCATCTTGCTGAAAGATGCAGTGTGTGTCGCTGCTTTGGTGTTGGTAGATGGAGAGAAACAAAGCCAACCGCGGAGAGCGTCGCATGACAGTCGATGATCTTCAATTCACTGTCAGGTTGCATGTCGGGGAGTGGCATGAGTTCCTGAAACCGAAGCCAAAGCCTGATAATCCGAAGAGCCATATATAGCTGGCAACCCCAGGTGGATTCAGTTTAACACTGATGGTGTGTTTGTATGCAGAAACTATAGCTATGATGCATGCACTTGATCTTGCAAAACGATAGGGAATTGGCCGAGCTATTTTCGCTACAGACTGCCCGGTACTCCAACAAGCTCTGACATCAAAGGAATACGATCTTGCACAGCTGGGAAGTATTTTCATTGAGACAAAATATCAATTCCGCATGTCAGTTTTTGAGTTCAAAATTATGTATGTCCCACGTGTGTGTAATAAGCCAGAACATACTTTAGCTGCTCTTGGGTTGAGTGGGGTGCAGAATGGCCCCTGTTATAATTGATAGCAAAGAAACGATGAAGATAGCGGAAGATCAAATCAATGGAGACACGAGATTTAACGTGGAAAACCCCTCTAACAATGGAGGAGAAAAAACCATGGGCGCCAGCGGGCAATACTTCACTATATCGGGTGAGGTTACAAATGCCGTAGATTTACAACATGTGACTTATCCCAAATCGGCGGCTTACAAGAGCTATATATGGTGGTGCAAAACTCTAAATCGGCTGCAGTCCGGCTCGGAACCGATCCGTACCGTACCACGGGAGCTGTTGCCCCCGCACCCCCGGGAAGAGGGCAACCAGACGGCCCAAGCCTCCGGCGACGGGTCTCCGCTTCGCTCCGAAGTTACACTCTATCTTTACATGAATTTAGATAAACATAAAACAACACCCCCAAAAGTGGGTTCAGCATGTTCCTGACAATGTAAGCAGCGCTCTGTACGCCGATTCTGTCGTCCAAGTTTAATGCAATGACAGCGTTAAAAAAACCATCTTACTTAATCGCTTCTTGCTCTGACAACAAGCATCGCTTCGCTGCACCTCGATGAATCGGTTCAGTGGGCCAATAGAACCGGTTTGTTTTGTGAAACATTGTACGCCAGTGTCCAACCAAACAAATGTTATAAAAGGTACGTGGCCTATCGCCCTAGTGCAAATATGAGGCTGGCTAATGTGAGAGAAAAAAGCAAGTGAGGTCAAGTGGCGGAAGTTAATTGCCATGCTCCGAACATGTTTATGGACCGGAACAAAAAATGTTACCCAAGTCGTGAGCTTGAGAGGTGTCGGGATTTTTTTATTTTAAAAATAAGGCACAAAGTGCATAGCTTTAAAATAATAAAGCCAGTTACGGCATGTACATAATACTGCAAGAGCAGCTTACAGGCAAGGTCACACACACAAAGCAAACACATAATACAAAAAGAAGAACAGCTTGAGTGTGGATGCCGCGACTTCCGACCGCTTAGACAGAGCAAGGATAGGGGACGCCGCGAGGCACGCCACAATAATATGATTTCTTCTCTGAATGATTGCCGTAGGGACTTAGGGTCCCTTCCTTTCCTTGCCTGGAAGCACTCTAAGGCCTCTTGTTTCCCCTGTTAATGTTCCTAGCTGCCTGCCATAATGGTGGGGAAAGGCTACTAATTTTTCAGTGCTGTAATGTTCTAGCCTCAGGCTATCACGAGTTCTCCACTAGAAATGACTTGGAAATACCAAAAAAAAAAAAATCCGAAACTGGTTTTGAGTGCTCTGGTGAGGGACACGATATCACCACGCAGGTGGTGAATCGATCCTTCCGTTTGGGTCAAAAGATGACAAACCACCAGATTTGTGATGATCTATCAGACCAGCTGGAGCTGCCCGTGGCAACGTAACATTTCAATATAATAGTCAAGAATGATTACATCTTACTATAGAGGTGTATCGTTCATGACAGATATTGTGAGCAACGGTCAGATTGACTGTTAGGGTTGACTAGCCTGTGTCTAGACTAGTTGGAGATGAGATGATGATTGCTATTACCATACTGTTTTATAGAAAAGCTTTTCGTATACTTGGTAACTAAGTCTAATTGTTATGTTTGAGTTAGATGTCTCGTTTGTATATGGGCAGTTTTTGCCCCCGTTTCCGTGGAGCTGCTTGTCACAACGGCAATTTGACGCCTAATTATATAGAATCTTCGACTGTCATTATCGCCGATGTTTCAACAATGGAATATTCATTGCACGTTGTTGCTATCCTGCTAAGACTATGTGTTGAGAAGTTTGAGATGCCATGCCGACATCTAATTGTTTTTGTTATGCAGCCTGCTTGACAGTTTCAGATACCAATGTGCTCGTCCTATGCAGGAGAAGATGACGTCTAAGAGCATCTCTAGCACAAGCTCAGAATTTTGGGTCTCTAAAATAAATTTACATGTTTATTCCCTTAATAGTTTCAGATAGTTTTACATCTTCTACGGTCTGCGCATAGAGACGTACGTTCTAAACTAGGCCTCTAAATTAACGTGTTTTCTATATTTTCATGTCTTCCATCATACAATCTCTATCGACATCTAAACATAAACATGATATATTTGAATCATTCGTCAATCAAAAATAGATAACAAATGTTCATGATCATAGCAAATTTATCCTTGCTTTATCCAAAAGCACAAATGATAAACAAGAAAAATAATTGAAAAGCACATATAAATGTTAGTTTGTCAGATGCCACTGACACTTGCACCTCGGTCTCCCAGCTCCCTGACCAGCATCACCGTATCCCTGCTGCTAAACCCCGTGAGGATCACCACACCCGGTTCGCTCCACCTAGCACCTACCCATAGCCCACTCGTGTCTTGAATGTTCATCTTCAAGGGATGAGGACCACTTCAACAATTTTACAGACATGCAACAGGATCATGGCAATGGAAGAGAAGTGATAAACCATGCACATGCTCACCGGCTTACTGCACATATGGCCACAACCACATCGGAACAACATAATCAATACGACTCATTATTTTCTGTCCAAGCCACTGAACTACATTCATTTTGTGAAGCATTGTACACCCGCGTCCAACCAAGCAAAGGTTATAAAAGGAGGCTTAGGCGGTGCTTAGCGCAACCATGAGGGCGGCTCATGCGACAGACAAAGCAAATAAGTAGAAGAGGCGGAAGTTCATTGCCATGCTCATAACATGTATTGAGATTGGAACAAAGAATGGTACCCAAGCTGTGAGCTTGAGAGGTGTCGGGAACCCAGTCGTTACTCGTTGGTGAATCCATGCTAATTTGTGAGTGCTGCAATGTTGTACTATGAGGCTATCACGAGTTCACCACTAGGAACGACATGGAAATGGCCAAAAATCTGAAGCTGGTTTTGAGTGCTCTAGTGTGGGACACGATCTCACCACCCAGGTGGTGATCCTTCCGCATGTGCTATGAGATGACGAACCGCAAGAGTTGTCATGATCGATCAAACATGTTGCAGCATCTAGGGGCCACGGAAGAACAACGTCAGGCCGGCGCTGGGAGGAGCGGCAGCGGCGGCGCGCCGTCGACAAGGCCTGGAGGTTGAACACGAAGGGCATATTCAGGATTTCGTTGTATTTTTTTTTGAGTTGTTTTGTACGGTTTAGTGTTTCTTTTAATGCCAAAGTTCTTTTCGAAAAAAAAGAATGATTACATCATGGTGTAGAGGTGCATGTATCGTTCATGAAAGCTATTGTGCGCAACGGTCGAGTGATTGTTAGGGTTGACTGGTCTGCCTTGGAATAGTTGGAGATGCTATGCTGATTGCTATTAGCACACTTTCTTTGTATAGAAAAGCTATTAGCATACTGATAAGGAAGTCTAAATTAATTGCTATGTTTGAGATTGATGCCTCGTCTGTATATGGGAAGTTTTGGCCACATTTCCATGGAACTGCTTGCCTCAACGGCAATGTGACGCCTAATGATACAATATCGGCGACCATCAATATCGTCTACGTTTCAGCAATGGAATTTTCATGGCACGTAGATGCTATCTTGCCAAGACTATGTGTTGTAGTTTGAGATGCGATAGCGACATCCGGTTGCTTTTCGTAGTTATTCAGCCGCTGCTTGACATGTATCACATACCGATATGCTCGTAGTAAAACTCTTAAGAGCATCTCTAGCACTGGCCCAATATTTTGGGTCTCTGAAATCTATTTAGTGACTCCTCTTAATAGTTTCTGATAGTTTTACGGACCCTACGGGCCTCACACAAAGGCAGATGTTTTTAAACTAGGCCTCTAAGTTAATGTGTTTTCTAAATTTCAAGTTTTTCTTCCCATAATCTCTTTTTGACATCTAAACATAAAAATGATACTCCCTCTGTTCACTGTTATAAAATGTTTTAGATGTTTCCATGTGGATAAGGATACATATCAAAATGAGTGAATCTACGCGTCTAGATACATACAATTTCGAAAAACAAAACTAAATAATCTTATAATAGCGAACATAGGGAGTATATTTGAATCATCCATCAATCAAAATAGACCTAAATGTCATAAAAAATGTGCACGCTCATAGCAAGTACAATTATCCATCCTCCAAAAGCACAAATAATAAACAAGAAAAGTCATTCAAAAGCATAAACAATAAAGATAGTTTATCAAATTGTGAGGGTGGTGAAGCCAACAAAGGCAAGGTCTCTGAATGAGTAGTCTCCTATAAAGATCTTGCCCGCTCATCCATCACACTCGGATCAAATCATTGTGAGACCGTTTTCCTCGATTTTCTCGCACCTGTTCTCCTTGTTGACTTATTGCATCAGCCTCGCGTCTCCTCGGCTGAGCCTATACTCGTCGAAGGCAGTCTTTTGTGCCTCAGTTTCCTTCATACATGTTTCTTTCTCCACCTGCCTCTTCAACCTTATCTTCATTGCCTCCTTAGACTCCATGTGTGTCGTATTCTTCTCTTGATGCTTCTTCTCGGCCTTTCCAACCAAGCTTGGAGAGCACCTTCTGGTCCATATCCTTCCTCATCTTGATCATCTGATCAAGCTTGTGCCTCCTTGCACCCAGCTCAACTTCTCCATTCAGCCTCTCATTGTCCCTCTTACTCCCCTCCGTCCTACCATTGTTTGAGACTAGAGTATAGGACTCCTAGATCATCCTTATCTCTCCTCCACCGCATCTTCATCTTCATCTTCATCTTTAGGATCATGAGAATATCGAGTGAAAGTCTTATGCTTCTTTGGTGGAGCCCGCAATTCTTCGACTCCCATTTGGATGATCCTTGAACAACTCAAAGCAAAGGTGGAACTTGATATTCTTGCCGTTAACCTTGGGAATTTGTAAGAAATGACATCAATTAATGCATTAATTGGCACATTGCAAAAAACTACAAATCAAACAAATGTGACATCAAAGAACTCACATAACATCGTTGTTTTGCGCCACTTGGTTATATGTGCCCTGTCGCGCAGCACATGTACGTTGAACATCAGTTGCAAGATAGTCCCCGCCTATTTGAGGAGACTTAGGATGCCATATTGACATTGTGATTGCAGGGAGCTGCACCCGGTACCAAATATTTGATGCCAGTATGATCATTCCTGCCACCACATTTAAGAAGACGCTCTTCCATACAAACATCAACACAATATTTCAATATCATCGAGGGACATTGAGGAGGTTAGTGCCATTAACAGGACATTATTCATCCAACAAATCCATATATGCTGCATATGAATTCATCGGTTCTATATGTTCCGCTCTAAAAAACTGCACAACGTGACAATCAAAATTTGATAAAAACATCAATGAACATAGCTACTTCTACCAAAACCACGAAGCAGAACATCATACACATATATTTTACCTTTCCCACATTCCGATGAACACGTCATGGACAGTGGTGTCGGTGAGTACGGATGGTTTCGGAGGTGGCGGGTGGAGCACAACATCCTACCATAAACTTCTTCTCCTGGCCAGAAAATGCTTCTTTTTCATTGGTGCATGCCGATGGAAGTCCTCCGTTCATGAACATGGTGGAAAGAGAAGGAGGCGCACGCGAAGGAAGCGAGAGACCCATGTGGGCCGCAAGGGTGCCGGACGCAGACATGCGAGCACGTGGCTCTTGTATGTCCTCACCGACGCTAGGGACGAGGAGTATACCGATTTAGTGTCGGGCTAGCACCGAAGCCACGGTGTACGAGAAGAGATGTTGGATGAATGAGACACAGGGACCTCCAAGGTCTCCTTGGAGCATGAACTCGGAGGGGAGGCACAACTGGAGTGGTGAAGGCGTCGGGGTCATGGGCATGAGAGAAACAGGGAAAACTTTGGATTGTGTGGAAGAGATAAGGGATACTTGCGCGTGTAAACTTGCCTCCTAGAGTCCTACATTTACAATTCAAATGTGTTGTTTTACATGCCACTCTATAATTTTCTTGCACGTCTAACCTTTCTGCTAGAGCCTCGTTATGGACTTGGGCCGCTAAATTTCACGAATGTTACAGATTGGAACCTTTTAGGCATCTACTTGAGTTTCTCTAAAAAGTAATGGAGCGTGGGAGCATGGTCTGGATCAAGGGAACCTCTGGCGCGGGATAGAGACGGTTCCAAAATCCTAATATGTTTTGACAAATTTATGTAGACTAGTTGAAGGACCGTGCATTATCACGGTGATTCAAAAAAAAATCAGCACATGCAAATATAATACACCTTGCATAATATGTTGGAAATATAAAATTCTACTTCGTTCAAAATGTACCTGAAAATTCAGGGCACGGTTATATTCTTACAGGAGATTTCTCTTGCTCCCTTGAATGCCGCTCCTTCCCATTACATTGAGACACGTACCCAGTAACACACAGATCAAAATATAATCTAGCAATATATGTATGTTCAGATTTATGCTTAAAGCGCAGGAGAATGTATTGTTCTGTAAGACATCCTTAAATTTTCCAAGAAGATTTAGCTTTTAATTTAAATTTCTCAACTGTGACGATGATACAGATGAACACATCATAACCGATATGGATCGATATTGTGGAGCAATGGTTTCAAAAAATCTAAGGCTACGACAAAAGGAAATAAACAGTTTGCATTGTGGTTCATTTGGGTAAATTCGGCACCTCGGAGCAAACCCCAAATCGAACAATATTGTAAATATATGTGACAGTATTATCTCGCTCACCTGAATGCCAACAAAAGTACACCTTAAGCACCAAATAAGATGTGAAGGAAATGCAACTCTGAGCCAAGCTAGCTACAACCATGCTTAACACCTAACAGGAAATATCTCCAAATTAAGATAGGTACATCTATAAGGCTTAGAACCTGAAACAATAAAGAAAAAGAAACTAAATTAGGCAATGCAAGAGAAGAGTCAAATGGGATAAAATATTTCTCCAACCATATACAGAATTGCAGTCTAACTAAGCAATTTTCCTCATTGGTTTTAAGAAGCACAAAAACAGTTTCTGTTATGCAGCTTTCTTGGGCATGCCATGAGGTTTGTGCTCTTCCTCTTCGTGTAGTGCACTAGATGTGGAACTTGTGGGCAGGTAGTCTGGATCATATATTGAGTTGAATATTAGGGAGCTGGCGGGGGTGGTACATGGGAGAAAAGTTTGCACCAGGAGAATGCTTGTGAAAATATATAGTACATACTTTATATGTACATGTCCAAATTATACACTAATTAGGGCTAGAGGAGTCCATACCAGCCAATCTAATGAGCTAGTTGTGACTCTGTTCGTTTTCAATCCGTGTACGGGTAGTGATTCTTGTGTGAGAAGCTTTTACATCTAAGGGTTTAATATATATATAAATGTGGTACAAAATGATCTTTAAGAATAATAAAAACATAAATGCTTGCAAAGAACTATAGAACAGAGAAGCGATCAACCATGTGCTCTCTGCCGTATGGCCAACAATAAACAAGAGAATCAATCGGTGCCAGCTAAAGCATTTAACTGCATCGCTTTTCTGAAACATTATACACCCAGTCTCTCATCCGCTGTTATAAAAGGTGGCCTAAGAAACACGAGGAGGCTAGTGTGGGAGTGGAAGCAAGAAAGGAAACGAGGCACACATTTTCCTTGCCATATTTTGAATATGATTTGGACAGCAAAGAAATGTAGCATGGCCGCGAGATTGAGAGGTGTCGGAACTCTGCGACCAGTTGGGAGTGGCACTGCAGGGGTGATGCACTACTAATTTGATAGTGGTGCAATGATTTAGTCTCTTGAACTTTCCCTGAGGCTAGCGTAGCGTGATGTCCGAGAGCACCCTGGTAAGAAAGATGTAAAATTAGTGATTCTACCATAAACATGTGTTACGAGTTGTCAACGTGGTTGTAGCATTGGCACCGGACGACGAATATCCACAACAGCGGAGGATACCACGCTCCGCTCCGCATACCTCCATGGGCCTGCCCGGATTGCTGTATGTGGTCGTTTTCTCTAGTCGTAACGCTGGCCCGCCGGTTTCTTTGGTTTTTTCCGTTTTTCCCTGTCAGTTGGGTTTTTTTTTGTTTCGAATTCTTATTTTTCATTTTTTTTAAATGTTCAAATATGACAAATGTTCAGATTTTGAACACTGTTTCTCATTGAAAAATGTTCATATTGAAAATTTGTTCATATTTTAAGAATTTGTTCATTTTAAAAAATGTTCAGATTTGAAAATTATTCATATTTGAAAATGTTTCAGATTTTAAAAATATTCATTTCATTTTATTGTTTACTTAAAAAAAGTGAGCGAGACAGGAAGCAACTGAAAATGAGCCCAATAACGCAGCACGAAATAGTTTCCGTCGGGGCGTTTTCTTCCGCATACCGCGTAGCATAGGAGCTCCCAACTTCTATTCTGATGGTAGCGGAGGAAACTGCCTACCCACCCATCAGAGGCGTCCCTAGGTGGCTGACCGTACCCATCGTAGGAACCATATACCCAGTAAACCCGGTAGTAATTCTCGAAAAAAAAAGTAAACCTAGTAGCAGGTTTTTTTTTTGCGAATCAAAGAGCTTTCAATAATTAATCAGCGGGCTTACAATCGTTTTGCAGACAAACGGCTAAAAAACTAGGTACATAATTTATCCAAATACATCTCCTTCTACTAGCTGATGCCTGCTTTGCACAGAGGTGTGCCCCTTCGTTAGCATCACGTCCAATATGAACCAATTGGAAAAAAGCCAAGTTGCCGCTAAGTTCTTCTATGTCACGGATTATGGGAGCAATTTCGATCAGATCGTCCCATTTTGCACCCGTGCACTGGATTTTGAAGGTGGCCAGTTTTGACAATGCAAATGGACAGTGGGCTATATTTGTAAAGGAGGCGTCCCTACGCGGCTGACCGTAGCCATCCTAGAAACCTTACTAGTTGAATCGGCGCGGCGCACGCCGCGCCCTTGATGCTAATTTGTGGCGATGAATTATTTTTTGCTTTGGTTGCATAATATATTTTGCAAGTAGAGTGGTAGCTTTGATTTATATAATTCATTAAGCTTTGTACCTGATGTTATTTGCATCCGTGCGGTGATTAGTAGTGAAACAAAATGTTATTAGAAGAGGAAATATTAGATGGGTGTCCGTGGTTTTTGTTTTTGTTTTTTTTTGTCAACAGATGTTTCGACCGGTGAAAATGAACAGGTGCAACAATGGAATCCGTGTGAACAACAACAAATTTGTAGATCATAAGAAAATAATCGTCGACATTAAGTAAAAGCTACTCTTGTATTTCAATTCAAAATGGTAGAATTCGTCAGAATTTGTCGTCTTGAGTATTTCCAAAATGTTAGCAATTTTAAATGTTCAAATATATATAGGATTATGTTTGTGTGTTGCCATATTTAAGTAAGCTATATAATCTGTGGAATACAGTATGTAAGTATTTTTTAAATTGAACTTCATTTAATTAGAGGGAATGCTTTTAGGTTGTCACTAAATACTTGGCAAGTTAAAATGTCCAAAAATGTTTGTATTTTGTTGCAAGTAGTTGGCATGTATTTTTCTGGACATTTTGATATTTTTTTTCATATTTTTCTGGTGGATAGATTTTAAACTATTCATTTTGCAGTATTATTTTATTTTCTGGAAAATGTGTGAGCAAACTGGGCCCACATGTCGGAGATTTAGCAATTTCTTAAATCTGTGTGGAAAAGTATAAGTCGCTGACGAAATGGCCCCACCCCGACGTCGGGGTGTCGTCAGCGGAGGGCACGGCGGCCACGGTGAGCTCGCCGGCGTCGAACCGCCGGCATCTGGGACGTGTTTCTGGCCGTGTGGGACACGCTTGGATGTGCGGCACCCGAAAGTGGCGGCGCCACTGCGGTTTAGCGGCCGGAGCGTCGCCGGCGGCGAGCAGTCGCGACGAAGGGAGCAGAGGTGACATGGGTATGCCTATCGGGTACCCTACCATGAGGGTACCTGGTGCACGTATCGACTAGGCCCAACTATCAGAGCCTACAAGGAAGCCCATGAAGGGAAGCCCACGAAGATGGAGTATCCTCCAAGTTTGGCAAAGCAATAGTCGGTTTAGAGTTTCCTTACTTGTAAATCGAGTCGGTTACGAACACCCAAGACCCAGCCTATTATTTAAGGACTGGGAGGGCCATCGAACCAGACCACGTACTTTCAGAGCCACCAAAACCCTAGCGAGATCGACATCTCGCCGGGACCCTTGTAACCATCATATTCACAAAGCAATAACAGACAGCAGGACGTAGGGGTGTTACCTCCACACGAGGGCCCTGAACCTGGGTAAAATCTTTGCCCTGCTTGTCAGCCGACGATACTTCCAGCTCTACCACGTTCTCTCCCCCATATTCATAACCTAGGGATCTTAACCATGGGTCTTGATGAGTCTACCCTCGTCAAGTGGCACCGTCTGTGGGAATGAATAGCGTTGGACTCGAAGTTTCGCCGGTCCCAACAGCAAACGGCAAATCGCCGATCACACCAGCAAACGGCAACTCGCCGATCTCATCTGCAAACGGCAACTCGCCGGCCATGTCAGCAAACAGCAACTCGCCGATCCAGGCGACACACGGCGACTCGCCGATCCACTCGAAAAGCGGCAGCCTGCCCGCTTCACCTGCAAAAAGCGCATCTGCTCTTCCAATGAATTTCAATCCGCACTCGCCGGAGCTTCAGGAGGCGTTTTCTGGCCTTGAATCAGGTTTGAGTTTAACCGTTGGAGCATTCAATTTTTTCGTAAACAATCTTGGCACACAGGACTCGACAGATCCGCAACAACTGGCGCTGGGCGCACTCGGGGCTACGTCGACTGCGCTCGCCCCATCGTCGATTCCTGAAGCCTGCTCGCCCGCAACAACCATGTTGACCGGCGAGCTCGACAGGTTCACGATGGCGGAACTCCAAGGCGAGGAGGCAGAATCAGCATACCGCACAAGCAACGTTGACTTCAACTTACCACTCGATGAGAGTTTCGACTGCGGGATTTCCCTCGATGACTTCTACGAGCCTGCGATTCATAACGACAGCACCGTCGATTCGGAGATCTTCACCAACACCAACCTCGACTCAGAAATCCATAATGGTTTCGCCAACACCGAGATGAGCATAGGCGATGAGCACATTGTCGGGGGTTACCCCTGGGTAGGCTAAAGATGAGGTAAAGACATGTAAGGTTAAGGCTATAAGCCGTCCGAGGTAGCAATTAAGCAAAGACGCAGGAGGCGTCATCCGACGTAAGGTGAACGTCGGAGGAATCATCCGAGGTATAGCCTCCGAGGTATGAACCTTGGGGCAGTCAACTAGTTACCACAAGGACAAGGTGTTATCTACCGAGGTATAGGATCCGGAGTATCCCGAGCCAAGATGAAGCGTGGCCCGACGTATAAGTGACCGGCCAGCCGAGGTTAGCAGCAAGTATCGAGGCATGTCAGAGGAGTCACGGGCGCCGCAGAGCCCGTAGCCCCAAACGTCAGAGGACGGCGAGGTCCGTCCACGGGTTTCCCGGAAGCTCGGGGGCCTAGGAGCTGACTCGGCTATTTCGGGAAAGGTCTACAGGCTAGACCTCGGCAGGCTACTGAAGTATGACCGGAAGAGGAAAGCTAGGCCTGGCTGGCCTGACAGTTCGGCCGTTGAGCTGGCAGGAGGCAGAGGCTTGTCTTCTACCTTTTGGCCATGCCATTGTCAGTTGTAGGCAGGGGTAAAAATGTACTTCGGCCTGTGTATATATGCGGCATCTCTACCTCCAGGGAGGAGGACGGCGAAACCCTAGCTCATTTCCCCCTTCATAGTTTCATCTTCCATCTAGAGCTCTCACTTGAGCAGCATCATACAGCTCGAGGAGCACCTTGTACCGAGAACTACACTGATATATTGAGAGAGGAAAGGCAGGAGTAGGGGTTTTACTTCCTCACGAAGGCCCCGAACCTGGGTACATCGTGGTGTCTTTTGTGTTCTTGGCTTTCTTGGCTTCTTGTTCATGTTCTTGTGGTTTCTTGCATGTTCTTGCTTGTGCACATCTTGAGTGCATAAACCCTCCCCGGATTCCCCCAACGACCATTCGGCCCCAACTAAGCCATACCCATGGCATCTGCCGTGATCCCACCACGACAGTTGGCGCCCACCGTGGGGCAGATTGAGGCGTTGGGTGGAGTTTCCATCCGGACGGGCTCCTCTGAGTGTGTTCTTTCTGGCCTTGTTGCCAACATCGGCGAGTTTGCCTTTGTGAGTGACAATGCGGGTTGCTTCGCCGGCAAGCCTTTCCCCACCAATGGTTTCCTCATGATGCTCGGCAGTTTCCCCACATATTGCTGTCGAGGTGGTTCGCGAGTACCCGGAGCAGGTGCTCGTGGACGACGAAACTCCACTCCTGGCGGCTTTGGGCCAACGTGTTACTCGCCCTCCGAGGTGTGTGGAGGTGATGGTGGCTGGTACCCAGCCTGCAGCTAGCAAGGCGGATGCTGGCAAAGTCGCGCTAGCCGAGGTGGAGGCGACACCAACTGCGCTGCCTGAGAAATCAGGTCGGGCGGCGAAGTTTCCGTACGAGAAACCTAGTCAGAATGAGCAGTTGGGCATGCCAAGGGAAGAGTTTCCCTTAGAATCTATCGTTGATAGGTTAGCTCGGCCACTCGCAGTAGAGGCAAGTGTGGAGCATACGGTGGCCGGGTTAGAGGCAGAGCGCCAGAGAGTGATGAGAGAAGCTCGGTTGCTGGCCGAGGCTAGGCAGCAGTTTGATATGGAGCAAAAGGAGTACAATGCTGCACATGGTATAGAGGATGGTTTTACTCCGGTTGTGCGGCGTAAGAAAGCTGCTCTGTTCAACCGAGGCAAGGACCTCTATGAGGAGATGGTTAGGGCTGCAGTCTCGAGCTCGACTAAGGCAACAAGTAGCAGGTCGGCTACTGGTAGGCCGGTGTATAGTTCACCAGCCAAGAACCTTAGAGCAGCCGAAGCAGTAAGGGCCGGGCTATCGGAGTTGACCGGAGATGCATGGCGTGAGCAGCAGAAGCGGCTCAATGAGTTAGTGCATGTGGCCAGCAAGCAAAATGAAGCCCTCCGCAAGGCCGGGCTTGGCGGTTCGCAGGCGGTCCATTCGATTAGGCCAGTTAGCCAGGGGTCCAAGGGGCAAGCCTCGTCTCCACACGTCGGAGGAGCCGAACGTGCCCGGAGTGTCACTTCAGGTCGGAACAAGGAGATGCAGCTGCAAGTGTACGATCCGGTGTTAGCTGGAAAGCAAAAGGTCGGTGACGCTAGCCGAGCCAATGGAGACCCCGGCCCAGGTGATGCAAGCCGAGCTAAAGGCCGTTCAGCTCAGGGAAATCAGAACGGTGGGCAAGCAGCGTCGGCTGGCCGAGGTAAACCACCTCAGCCCCCGAGGCATCAGCAGCAACCCCGGCCGCAGGAGCAGTATCAGCAAGAGCCGGAGTATGTTCCGCAGCCGAAGAGCGTCGGTCGAGGTGGCGACCGATATGATGATGGAAATTCAGCCATGGAGCGGGCTGGATTCTATAGAGTGGATGGTGCATTGGGAGAGCGTATCGGAGCTCGGACGTTGCCTACAGGTGACGCGCGATACAAGCTAGATCGGATTTACAAGTCCGAGAGGTTGGAAGAGGAAGGTCCTCCTGGTCCGGCGTGTTTTGGACCTCGGATCATGAAGGAACCACCTCCACCAGTGTCTCAGTTTCAGTTGGGTCGGAGTACCAGGCCGTACAATGGGAGCACCAAGCCGCAAGATTGGCTAGCTGATTATGTTTCAGCAGTATACATTGCGGGGGGCAATCGCCGATGGGCGGTCCGGTATCTCCCGCACATGTTGGAAGGTCCTGCTCGGATCTGGCTGAACAATTTGCCGGAGAATAGCATCAATTGCTGGCTGGATTTAGAGGAGGCATTCAATAGCAACTTCGCCAGCACTTACAAGAGGCCAAACCGACCTCAGCTTTTGCAGGCGTGCAAGCAGGAGGACAATGAGACTGACCGAGAATTCTTGACTCGGTGGAGCAATGTTCGGAACTCCTGTGAAGGAGTTATCGAAGCACAGGCTATAGCGTGGTTTGCTGATGGATGTCGGTATGGTAGCATGTTGTGGCAGAGGCTCCAGAGAGATATGCCAAAGACTCTGGCCGAGACGATTCGGATAGCTGATTCCTATGCCCTTGGCGATCCGATGCAGCCTCTGATGGATGGGAATGCCCGGAACAGGAGGAATCCGATGAACAATCGCAACAACGGACCGAGGTTTGATAACCGTCAAGAGTTCGGGCAAAAGAGGAGAGAACCAGATTTCCAAGTCAATGCTGTAAACCCAAGTCAGTCCGGACCTGGAGGCGCCCAGAAACCGAAGACTGAGGGTCAGGCATGGACTCCGAACCAGAACCAGAGTCAGGGCGGTGGTGCGAAGCAGTGGCAGGAGGCCGGACCACCTGTGACTTACGAGTCATTGGTGAATGGGCCATGTATCTATCATGGCAGGAATGGCAAAACACCCAACCATACCACTCTGCAGTGTAGTTTTCATCACCGAACCGCTGCAGAAGGGGCGAAAGCTGGGACAAACCGGAGTGGGCCACCGAACCAATGGCGTAGACCTCAATATCCGAACGCGCAGCAGCAGCATAAGCCGACCATAGCGGCGCAGAATCAGAGCTTAACCGGAGCAAATTCAACCCCGGTGCATGCGGCCCAAAACCAGAAGATGGTGCAGGCGAAACCGGTGAATGCAGTGAGTGCCCAGGGCAACAACAACAACGGTGGTGCCGGCCAAAGCCAAACGTGGTCCTTTGAGAATCAGAGGTATGAGAACCCCGGTAATGATTATAGGGAAGTACATCAGAGTTACGTGGTGTTTGTGACTGAGTCAACTGATAAGAAGAGTATGCTGAGGCGTGCCAAGGAGGTGAATGCAGTAACTCCAGCAGTGGTGAAATACATGAATTGGTCCGAGCAAGAGATCACTTGGAGCAGGCAAGATACACCTCGGATCATGCCGAGCCCTGGAAACTATGCACTGGTGGTGGATCCGACGTTCTGTGGGCCGACCAACAATGTGAGATTCACCCGAGTCTTGGTGGACAATGGGAGTGCCATAAATATCATGTACCGAGACACCATGGTCAAGCTGGGATACTCACCGAACCAGTTGCAGCCTAGCAGCTGTACGTTTCACGGTATTGTGCCCGGGGTCTCTTGTGCACCTATGGGAAAGATTTGGGTCGACGTGGGTTTTGGTACCCGAGATAACAGCCGAGTTGAAAGTCTTGAGTTCGAGGTTGTGGACTTGCAGAGCCCTTACCATGCCTTGCTGGGAAGGCCAGCCTTGGCCAAGTTCATGATCTCCACTCATGTGGCCTACCTGAAGATGAAAATGCCGGGGCCCAAGGGAATAATAACCATTTCAGGTGACTACAAGAAGGCTATGCAATGTGCCTCGGCGGGATCAGTTTAGCCGAGTCCTTGGTGATCGCGGCGGAGAAGAAGCAACTTCAGAAGGTGGTGGCAATGGCGCAGTCTACTCAGCTCGGCATGTCCGGACTAATTACTCCGGACATGAGCGCTTCATTCGAGGTGCCCAAGGAGACCAAGAAAATCCCGCTGGACTCGGAGAACCCGGAGCGTTTCGCCATCATTGGTGCTGGCATGGACGAGAAATAGGAAAGCGCGCTCTGTCACTTCCTCCGTGAGAATCGGGACATTTTTGCATGGTCGGCTAAAGACCTGCCAGGTGTTCCGAGGGAGTTGGCAGAGCACTCTTTGTTTGTTCGGCCAGAGGTGAAACCAGTGCGTCAACCGACGCGGCGGCTCTCAGATGACCGAAGAAAGGTGGTACTCGAAGAATTGGCGAAGTTACTGGCTGCAGGCTTCATCATGGAAGTGCTGCATCCGGACTGGATATCTAATCCAGTCCTCGTGGAGAAAAAGAAGGACGAACCGGCGATAGTCAAGGTGTGGCGCATGTGCATTGACTTCACCAACCTGAACAAGGCGTGCCCGAAGGATCCCTTTCCTTTACCTCGGATTGATCAAGTGATCGATTCTACGGCTGGATGTGAGCTGTTGTCTTTTATTGATGCATATTCTGGTTTTCACCAGATCCACTGAACACTGATGATCAAATAAAGACTGCCTTTATTACCCCGTATGGGGCGTATTGCTATCGTGTCATGTGTTTCGGTTTGAGAAATGCCGGGGCAACTTATCAAAGGTGTATGCAGAAGTGCTTACACTCTCAAATGGGCAAGAATGTGCAAGTGTATGTCGATGACATTGTTATCAAAACTAAAAAGAAGCATACTCTCATCGAAGACCTCGAAGAGACATTTGCAAACTTAAGAAAGTATCGGTTGAAACTTAACCCGGACAAGTGCACCTTTGGTGTCCCGGCTGGAAAATTGCTCGGTTTCCTCGTATCAAGCCGAGGTATAGAGGTTAACCCGGCTAAGATCCGAGCTATCGAAAGAATGAAGTTGCCGAACTGTTTAAAAGATGTGCAGAAGTTCACGGGATGCCTTGCATCTTTAAGTCGGTTTGTAAGTCGGCTAGGAGAAAAAGCCTTACCATTGTATCAACTTATGAAGAAAAGTACCAGTTTCACTTGGACCCCGCAGGCGGACGCGGCGTTCAATGAGCTGAAGAAGATGTTGTCCACTGCTCCGGTGTTGGCGTCCCCTTTGCAGAATGAACCGATGTTGATATACATTGCGGCTACAAACCGGGTCGTAAGTGTTGCAGTGGTGGTGGAGCGAGACGAAGGAGGCAAATCGGTGCAGAGACCAATCTACTACCTGAGCGAGGTGATATCCACGTCGAAGCAAAACTACCCCACTACCAGAAGATGACGTACGGAGTATACCTGGCGGTTAAGAAACTGAAGCATTATTTCCAAGAGCATCCCATGACGGTGGTATGTGATGCTCCAATCTCGGAGATCATCGGATGCAAGGACGCAACTGGGCGAGTTGCCAAATGGGCGATCGAGGTATCTCCATATACTCCGCATTATGAAAGGCGAGATGCAATCAAGTCGCAGGCGCTACCGGACTTTTTATGCGATTGGGCCGAGATGCAATATGAGCCGCCCTTGCCGGACTATAATTATTGGAAGATGCACTTTGATGGGTCCAAGACCAAGGTCGGATTAGGTGCTGGCATAGTCCTAACCTCGCCGAAGCAAGACCAGTTGAAGTATGTGCTGCAAATCCATTTCTCGGCGTCGAACAACGTGGCGGAGTATGAGGCCCTGATCCATGGGCTCAAGGTGGCAAAGGAGATAGGTGTCCGGCGTATAGAATGCTTCGGCGATTCAGCTTTGGTGGTGCATCAATCCACGGCACTTGGGATGCATTGGATGCGAACATGGAGTTGTATCGGTTTCATGTGCAAAAGGTGTCTGGGTTCTTCGAAGGATGTGAGTACAAGCACATACCTCGGGGAGAGAATGAAGCCGCCGACGTATTGTCTAAGCTCGGTTCATCCAAAGAACCGGTGCCACCGGGGATAGCACTGAACCATTTGAGAACTCCTTCAATCAAGCCCTCGCCTGACTCTGAGTCAATTTTCTTACCGCCAAGTTCGGAGTCTGAGCCCATTCCTATGGAGGTAGACGTCGGATGCGTTTGGCCGGACTCGGGGACTGCTTCGCAGTATCCGAGGAATGATAGAGCCTTTCCTATGGAGATAGATGGTGGGAACTTCGGGTCTGACCCGGGGACTTCGCACCAACACTCGGGGACTGGCCGAGCAATGGTGGAGGAAATCATGAAGGAGATCATGGCGACCGAACCAATGGAGATAGATGAGAGGCTTTTTCCTCTGCATCCAGTGCCGGAATGGGCGGAGCAGATCATGAACTTCATAGCCGATGGAAGTTTGCCAAGTGATACAACCGAGGCAAGGAGAATCCAGAGGAGAGCTAAGGGATACACCATCATCAACAAGGAGCTATACAAGAGAAGTGTGACCGAGGTGTTGCAAAGGTGTGTCGAACCAGCTGAAGGCAAGGAGATGCTTTTAGAGATCCACCAAGGAGAATGTGGACATCATTGCAGCACAAGAGCTCTGGTGGCCAAGGTGTTCCGGCACGGGTTCTATTGGCCCACCGCCAATGCCGATGCAGAAGATATAGTTCGGAAATGTGAAGGGTGCCAAAGGTTCGCCAAGCAGCAGCACATGCCAGCTTCGGCGCTCAAACCATTCCTATCACGTGGCCCTTTGCAGTTTGGTGTCTGGACATGGTGGGAGAATTCAAGCCAGCCCGAGGCAATATGACTCACATACTGGTGATGGTGGACAAATTCACTAAGTGGATCGAGGTGAAGCCAATCCGAAAGGTGGATGGTCATACGGCAGTGACCTTTTTGAAGGAAATAATCCTGAGATATGGATATCCTCATAGTATCATTACAGACAACGGCACGAACTTTGCTGTCGGAGAGTTTGCTCGGTTCTGCATGAGTAAGGGAATTCGACTTGATGTAGCCTCGGTGGCTCATCCACAGGCTAATGGGCAAGTAGAAAGGTCAAATGCATTGGTATTGGCCGGAATCAAAGCTCGGCTAATAGAACCACTGTTGAAAACACCGGGGTGTTGGATCGATGAGATACCAGCAGTTCTGTGGGGTCTAAGGACCACACCGAACAGATCAACTGGCTATACGCCATTTTTCATGGTCTATGGGGCCGAGGCAATGCTGCCAACCGACATTGAATATGATGCGCCCAGAGTGGCAATGTACACAGAAGCCGAGGCTAAAGAAGCTCGGGAAGATGCTGTAGATTTGCTTGAGGAAGCAAGAGAATTGGCCTTATCTCGGTCAGCAATATATCAGCAGGGTCTCCGACGCTATCAAAGCCGGCATGTAAAACCCCGAAAGTTTAATGAAGGAGACCTAGTGCTGAGGCTTGTCAGCGCAGCAAAGGTCGGCACAAGTTGTCACCTCCATGGGAGGGACCATACATTGTGAGCCGAGCTCTGCACAATGATTCATACTATCTTATAGATGCACAGGAACCAAGGGGAGATGGGCTGGACAGACCCGATTTGGAGCTTCAGCGTCCATGGAATGTAGCTCTACTCCGACCCTTCTACTGTTGAAGGAAGTAATGTATGTACCTCGGCTGATCTTTAAATAAAACTCGGCACCTCGAGAGTGAGCTCGGGGACTGCCTCGCTCTTATGATTGCATGTTTCTTTTTTTACTCTTTCTTCGTTCGTATGCCGAGCTATTTTGAACCTCGTCTCAAACTTCAAGTACTGTATGCTATGTAACTAATCTTGTGACTCGACTGACGAACGCCAGCATGGCAGTCAAGAGCAAAGACGAAAGAACATGGGAAACATGAAAATGAACTCGGGGACTCGGTCCAAAAAGACAGTTCGGCATATGTCGTTTACTAACCCCTGTTTTTACTTCTTTTTTATGTCGGATGACTTTGAAACATACCTCGGAATTTACCAAGTACTGTATGCTATGAACAACAATCTTGTGACTCGACTGTCGAACGCCAGAATGGCAGACAAGAGCAAAGAATGCCAAATATAGTAAACACGAAAGTAAACTCGAGCAATCATTCAAAAGGATTCGACATAAAGCTTAGAAAAGCATGGTTCGATGAGCATAATAGTAATAGAGGTAGCAAAGGAACTACTTAAGTTTGATTACATCTGCGTCCCGGCATACCGGGGATTTAATGAAGTTTTTTGGCCAAGCATAAGTTCAGGTCGAGGCATCAGGAATTACGTCGGCAACAGCCGAGGCAGCAGGGATTTCGTCCGGAGCCGAGGTAGCCTGGGAAGTGCTGGCAACGTCGGCAGTAACCTCGGCGTCAGGTTGTGGAGAAGCCTCGGTTTCTGCTTCGCGGGTTTCACCGTCGTCACCTTGCTCGGCCTCGACGTCGGATTCTGTTTCGTATTCCTCGTCTTCTGGCTCGTAATCCTCGGCGTCGGAGTAGGTGTCTCCTTCGCTCAGTTCTTGTGTTGGCATATCCAGCGAAGAAGGCAGCCATCTTTTCGCGGCGCTTGATGAGAATTGGGTCCGAGGACCAGGGCGAGCCTCGGCGAAGAGTGTCCATCTTTTCGAGGTCGATCTTCTCGCACCAAGTCATGATGAATTTGAGAGCGGCATCAGCTCCAGCGCGAGCTGAAGATGAACGCCACTCTCGGAGTCTTTGTTCGGCTTCACGAAGCTTGGCGGCGAGCTCGGGTGTAGTATTGGGAGCATCGGCAAGAGGCCATAAGGCTCGGAAAGCAGACAGACCTGCGTCGAGGAGTTCGGACCCAATGGTTTGCAAGGGATGGATCCGAGCTTTGATGGCCACGATGTGGTCCTCAACGGTCCAGTCGGGGTTCGTCTCGTTACGCCTCTTCCTGTGCTGAGCAGTGATATTGCGGGCCGAGATTTGGGTGTAGGTGAAGTGCTCTGCAGAAGGATAGCCTGTTAATAATGAAAGAAACAGTTCGGCAAAGAGCCAGTAACGTTGAGGACAAAGCAAGGATAAGGGGGGCAAGAAGCTTACTGTCCATTTCTTGGTTGATGCGTTCCAGCGTCGGGAGGAGCTGGTTAACCGAAGCTTGAAGGGCTTCATAAGCCTCGGTGGCCGAGGTGGCGCGGGCCTCGGCTAACTGGAGCGCATTCTCATGTTCCTTGGCGGCATCCTCCCGAAGTTTCTTCTCTGTTTCAACAACACTGGCCTTTTCCGCCTGCAGCTGCTCTTTTTCAGACGTCCGCAGCTCAGTGATGCGCTTCAGTTCCTTTACCAGACGAGCTACCTCGGCTTTCTCTTGCGCTAGCTGGTCATCCGAAGTTTTCTTCGCTGCAAGGACGGCCTTGTGCTCGTCGTGGAGTTTCTTGTGGTCAAACAGGAGGGTATGGAAGATATCCGTGCGAACGTTCATAGCATTCTGCAAGGAAGAAAAATATAGCTCGGTTAGAAAGGCTATACCTCGACAAGAGTCTCGGGGACTCGGAGTCAACTCTTTGGGAAAATGTTGCCGGGGTATGCCTCGACAGGAGTCTCGGGGACTCGTACCCGAGGTGCATGCTAAAGTGAGATAAAAATGGATTGGATACGTCGGATGAAAATGGAGAGTTAAGATTCAAGCCAAACAATTTTAACTCCGGCGGAGCGTCAATAGTTTACCTCGAATCTCGGGGACTGGAGATGGTGGATATTAGAGGAGATACTGCATGAAAGTAAAGAAAGTGGAACTTACGTTGACAGCTCGAGTAGCAAGCAAAGCAGAAGTTTGCATTTCAAGCATGCGTCGGGCGCAGGTGCTGCTCCCGCAGGATGCTCGTCCCCTTGGGCGGTCAAGGAGGCAGAAGAGACCTCGTCCATGTCTGCAGAATTCCAGTCTGCATTGTAGTGTTCCAAGGAGCCGAGGCTCTGGTCACTATCAGTGCGCAGAGGAGGAAATCCCCACGGTCCGCCCTGCTCGATGCCCCTAACCGAGGCCTCCAAGGCCAAAGTAGCCTCGGAGCTTGAAGCAGGCCGGTTATCCAATATAAGAGATGCCCTCCGAGCATATTCTTCGGCCGGAGGGGCAGTCTCATCAATGGGTGCGGCGAATGGAGGAATTCGGCGTGTCGCCGGGGGAGGAGACCTCGGTTGCATCCTTGAGGGAGAAGAATAGTCAGGGTGCCAGACCCAGATGTTGGTTTGGGGGTGACCTTAGACTTCACCGTCTCTTTTTCTTTCTCCTTGCCCTTCTCCAACGGCAAGGTAGTCTGGCGAACTGGTTTTTGGGGCTGCTGCTTGGGCTGTTGCTTCTGCTGATGCTTCTGCTGTTGCTGCTGTTGGTTGCGGGCAGTCTGGCTGCGGGGGGAGAGTCGAGGCTCCGGCAAGGCGGTAGCCGGAGTTCTGGCGCGATTGGCATCCGTTTGAGGACGCGGAGAAGTCTGACCCGGGTGGGGGCAGATTTCCCCAAGGCCGGGCCAGACCTCGGTGGAGATCCTGGGCGAGAGTTCGTCGGGGTGGTCGTGGCTTCAGAGGCACCAACGGGTGCAGTCATGGAGGATACCTCCTGATCCACGTCTATGGGGGCACTGCAACGAAAAGAGGAAGGTCAAGTGTTAATACCGAGATAATATGTTTAAACAACAAACATTGTTGGCTATAGAAGCAAAGCATTACCCATCCGAGGTAGGAAACCTCTTGCCCCCCCGGGCATGAGGAGGAAGTCCGGACTTCTTCAGCCGGCGTCTCTTGACCGGAGCCTCAGTGGGTCCGGAGGCTCCAGTGGCGGATGGTTCGGCGGCCGAAGTTGCGGCACCAGCGCGTTTCCGGCTGGTTGCTGGAGTAAAGTTCGGAAGGTGAGGAAGGCGGGAGAGAGGTACCGCGTTTATTGGTTCCATGACGAGGAACCCCTCCTCGTCATCCGAAATCTCTTGAACTGAAGCTTGTGCTTGAGGCTTACCCGCGGTGGTGATGCGGGCCGAGGCAATGGGCATATAATCCTCGTCGTCAGGGTCCACGTTGGATGGTGGGTCCTCGACAGGGAGATCCTTGCCGAAGTGGTCCGCAGGATGGACTCCATCCTCGGCGGTCTGGCGGGCGAACAGCTGTATGGCAGACATATGAAAAGGAGTTAGGAAGAAAAATTGTCAAGGTGAACGTCGGTAGCAAGACCTCGGTGGTAAAGAAGTATCGAAGAAAACGTCGGAATAGCGTACCTGTTTCGCTGGATTGGTCCGGTAGTGGGGTTCCCTTCCCCATGTCCAAGCGTCGGAGATCTTGGACTTGGTGATAGCTCGGACTCGCCGAGCTACCGCGGCGTTGTCCAGTGCAACGTGCGTATGACGGGTGGGGTCATAAAGACCGCTCATGTGGCAGATCTTGTGAGACCTCGCCTGAAGAGGGGAGACCCTGCGCTTCACGAATGTGCAGGCCAGGTCGTCGGCCGTCAGGACTTTCCCGTCGTTCCCGGGGTCCTCCGGGTCCTGCCATTTGCAATATACCCATGGATGGCCTTGAGTTCGCCGGTGTGAGGGGGAGTGTAGTCCCAGTTGAGCTGTTCTGTAGGAGGGCTGAGGTTAAACACCGGCAGGTTGAGGAGGTCCTCTTCGCCGGAGTTCTTCACGTAAAACCACGTCCGGAGCCACTTGCGAACGGTGTCCGGAGTAGTGATACGTGGGAAGATGGAGTTTCGGCGAGGAGCTATGGTGGCAGCTCCGCAGGCGGTTAATTGCTTGGGCAGATCCTTGTTCTTTGGATCCGGGATCACTTGCCGCTTGAGTTGGAAGTAGCGAGAAAAGAGGTCTACCGTGGCTTCGAGGCCGAGGTATCCCTCAGAGAAGGAAACAATGCAAGAGGGTGGTGATGGCGTTGGCGGGGAGATGATGAACCTGGAGTCCGAACTTGTCGAGAAAGCTCCGGAAGAAGTTACTAACGGGCAGTCCGAAGCCGCGCTGAAAGTGCGCGACGAAGACCACCCGTTCCCCTTGCTTGACTTGAGGCTCGAGTTCGCCCTCTGGCAGGCGACACTCTACCCCGGCGGGAATCCGCCGAGTCGCCCTGAGCCACTGGATTTCGTCCGGAGTTACATCCGAACCTTCCCAGCCGGCTCGTTCTCCGACCTCCAGTTCGAGGTCTGGAACCTCGGTTTGTTCCGAAGTCTCAGGAGGAGACATCTCGGCAGAGTCAATCTGCAGAGAATGCGCAGAAGTTTAGCAAAGGAAAAAGGGAATCTGGAATCTAGTACAATATTTGGCTAACTCAGGAGGAGTTTGGTGGCTATCTTATGTGCATAGAGGCATATCTATGCTAGGCGAACATCTATCCGAGGCATGAAACCATTTCTACCCAAAAGAGTATGCGAGTAAGATCTGCCGGAGGGGTAAATAGAGTTTTATTCAAGAACATATGAAGAACCAAAGCGCGAAGAGGAAGAAACCTAGAGCAATGCCTAGGGTATCAAGAAAGGGAGTACATACCGTGAAAACGAGGTGCTGAGGAGCGGCGCCGGTGACGCGGTCGCAGCGGCGAGGAAGGAACTGCTCGTCGGCGGCGGCGGGAACGCGTTTCTTCTCAACGGGAAGCGGCGGCGCTGGTTGCGATGGAGGCGAGACGGCGAGTGAATGAGGAAGAAGAGGGAAGCACTGCCCTGGGCCCGTATTTATAACCGCGGGCGGTAACTGCGCACTACCGCGCGGTTATCGGAGCGGCGAGTGGGATCGTTTGTGCACAAATGCCCACGTGGCACGAAGATAGCGGTGGACAAGCAGGCCACAGGATCGGTTGCAGGAGGCAAACCGTCGTGCGGCGCGGTTACTGGAGCGCGAAGCGGCGCAAGCGGGAAACCTCCGCTGACGTGGGCCGCGTGGTGGAAAGCACTCGAGTGCTTTGACTATCGTGGACCAGGAAGTGACGGATGGGACACGTGAACAGTGTTCTCTGACCGAAGTCAGTAAGGATGCAGAAATCGAGGGGTTGACGTCCGAGATCTCGGCGGATACTTCGGAAAAGCAGTATGGCCGAGGAACAGACCGATGGATTTCTCGGAGTATTGGTTCGGTAACCTGCAAACATCGTAGCATGTGGTTTCGGGTTGAACCTGGTGCGGCCTTTCATCCGAGGCTGCAAGACCACATCAGCTTCGGGGACTACTGTCGGGGGGTTACCCCCGGGTAGGCTAAAGATGAGGTAAAGACATGTAAGGTTAAGGCTGTAAGCCGTCCGAGGTAGCAATTAAGCAAAGACGCAGGAGGCGTCATCCGACGTAAGGTGAACGTCGGAGGAATCATCCGAGGTATAGCCTCCGAGGTATGAACCTTGGGGCAGTCAACTAGTTACCACAAGGACAAGGTGTTATCTACCGAGGTATAGGATCCGGAGTATCCCGAGCCAAGATGAAGCGTGGCCCGACGTATAAGTGACCGGCCAGCCGAGGTTAGCAGCAAGTATCGAGGCATGTCAGAGGAGTCACGGGCGCCGCAGAGCCCGTAGCCTAAACGTCAGAGGACGGCGAGGTCCGTCCACGGGTTTCCCGGAAGCTCGGGGGCCTAGGAGCTGACTCGGCTATTTCGGGAAAGGTCTACAGGCTAGACCTCGGCAGGCTACTGAAGTATGACCGGAAGAGGAAAGCTAGGCCTGGCTGGCCTGACAGTTCGGCCGTTGAGCTGGCAGGAGGCAGAGGCTTGTCTTCTACCTTTTGGCCATGCCATTGTCAGTTGTAGGCAGGGGTAAAAATGTACTTCGGCCTGTGTATATATGCGGCATCTCTACCTCCAGGGAGGAGGACGGCGAAACCCTAGCTCATTTCCCCCTTCATAGTTTCATCTTCCATCTAGAGCTCTCACTTGAGCAGCATCATACAGCTCGAGGAGCACCTTGTACCCGAGAACTACACTGATATATTGAGAGAGGAAAGGCAGGAGTAGGGGTTTTACTTCCTCACGAAGGCCCCGAACCTGGGTACATCGTGGTGTCTTTTGTGTTCTTGGCTTTCTTGGCTTCTTGTTCATGTTGTTGTGGTTTCTTGCATGTTCTTGCTTGTGCACATCTTGAGTGCATAAACCCTCCCCGGATTCCCCCAACGACCATTCGGCCCCAACTAAGCCATACCCATGGCATTTGCCGTGATCCCACCACGACACACATCGACAACGAGATTTGCCTCGAGATCTACTCGATGAACATACTGGCTCTGACATGAGCCTCGACGGCGACGTCGAGTCCATGACTGGAATCGACAGCACATACACCTGTCCACGGGTCACGCCCCATCAGGTCTACGTGGCCTTCCCGCAGAATCATCCGCAGACGCAGCCGCTCGCAGGCCTGCACAATTCCCATGCACGGTAACCATGCCGGATGGGGTCACAACCTTGACAATCACGGAGGAGATGGCAGCAAAAGCAGATAAAGTCATAAAGGAGTGCACAATGATGCCACCAAATTCCACCCCAGAGGAGATGTTGACCTTCCAGTACTTCAACTGGCAGGAGTCAATTCGACTGCAAAACTACCGAGCGACGCTCGAAGAGCGCAAAAGGCAAGCCAGCCTCTCGAGTGCCCGAAGAAGGGAGCAATCCCTCGGGTCCACAATGCAACCAACCCCACGACCTAGGTCGCGGTTGGCAAGCCTTCCAGAACATGAAAGGGTAGCAATCACCCGTAACCTGTCGTTCATGACAGAGGACGCTAACGGAATCCCAGTGCCCAAAACTGCTGCGGGTGCATTATTCTCCGTAGGTGCTTACCTCAAGGCAATGCAACCTCCGGCGAATGACCCTAACGCAGCCCTGCATCGCCAACAACTCAAATCGCTAGCTCTAGCGGCACAGGCTATACAGCCAGAAGACAAAACTCCAGCAAGGAATCGCGATCGCGACATAGTCGACTCACGACACGCAGCACATCATCGCAGTGGTCGCAGCCACCACTCGGATGAAGGAAGGAGAAGCACGCGCCGGCACAGGTCCAGCAGAAGCAGATCTCGAAGATCCTATAGCAGCGATTCATACTCTGATCGAACCAGAGCCATGCGGAGCATTGTGCTTCACTCGACGCATCCGTGAGACGCGGATGCCCAAAGGTTCAAGTTGACAGGCGAACAACCCAAGTACAACGGCCCAAGAACCTTCCGGGTGGCTAGAAGATTACAGACTCGCCGTGGCATGCCAGCGTGGCACGAACACCACGGCGATGCAGTACATACGACTCATGCTCGAAGGAACTGCCCGCGACTGGCTCAAGGCGCTCCCTCCATCATCATACGACTCGTGGGACGATTTCCGCAGAGACTTCATCAAAAACTTCGAGCCTCTGTGTGAGCGCCCGAAGACATTCGAAGAATTAAGGGCATGCACTCAACGATCAGACGAGTCGTTGAGATCATACATACGGCGGTGGACCGAAATACGCAATTCGGTTGGCAAAGTGTCAGAAGACAGGGCCATGGATGCCTTCATACAAGGTCTCGCCAGGAAGGACTTCAAAGAGGCACTGGTCGTGAAAAGCCAACCTCCCTGGCTGACCTCATCAAAGTTGCGACTGAGTGGGCAGATGGAGAGGATTCTGTACGCAGATCCCGTGCTTCCCCACCACGCGACAACTACGAAAGCGGCAGTCGAGGCCGCAGAGATTCATACAGAGAAGATCGCAGGCGCAAACGTTCCAAACGTCCTTACGACGATAACAGACCCGAGTTCATGGCGGCTGGATACACACAACCCGGGAAGGACCAAGATAGAAGCAATCGACGCTCGGATGATCGACGGGACAGTCGAGATCGCGAGCAGCGGAGCGACAGCTACAAAAGGCAAGAATGGCGCAAACGCAGCGACGCAAAACCCGAGCGGTCATTCGAGGAAAAGATGGACGACTGGTGCAGATTCCACCTCTTCAAGGGGGACGACGGAAAACTACGCTCCAATCACACCCTAAGGAACTGCAGGGAATTCGACCAAATGGCGACTGACTACATGATACGACTCAAAAGGTACGGCCCAGCACCTGCTCAGCCCACGCCTGCACCCGCACCACAGCCGAACGCTGTGCCCGCTCTCATGGCGCCACAGCCGCCACCGCAACCACCACCACAGCCTGCTCCAGGCGCAAACCTCGCAGGTGCCATACAACCCGTACTACGGGCGGAAGATGATCAATATCCACAGCCCCACGGGCAGATGTACATGATACAAAAGGGTCGCCCCTCCAACAGGCAGCAAAAGCTAATCACTCGACTCGACTGTCATGGCACCTCCTGCCGTGCCCGAATTTCTGAAGGGATCGGAAACCATCATAAGCTTCAGTCGAGAGGATCATCCCCCAGCTGTAGTTCGACCAGGGCACGCGGCTCTGGTACTCGACGCGCAAATAGGAGGCTACGCCATGACCAAGGTCTTCATGGATGGAGGCAGCGGCATAAACATCATCTTCGCGGACACGCTCCGCAAAATGAACAGGTCAGTCGAAAACCTCCCAAAATCTTCAAATACCTTCCACGGTATGTTCCTGGCAAAGCAATTAGCCCAGAAGGCACCATACAACTCGACGTTACGTTCGGGGACAAAAGCCACTTCAGGACAGAGTCGATTGAGTTCGAGGTCGTCGACTGGAAATCACAATACCATGCTATTCTTGGTCGCCCGACGTTTGCTCGATTCATGGCGGTGCCACACTACGCGTACCTCACGCTGAAGATGCCAGGACCAAAGGGAGTCATCACTGTCCGTGGAAACTTTCAAAGGTCCGATGCTTGCGACCGCGAGTTCAGCAAAATCTCCGAGATGTTCGGGGTGGAAGAATCACTCGCCGACCTGGCGATTTCCAACGACCGCACACTCCTTCCGGAGCATAAGAAGTTGGCAGTCGACAGATCCTTCAATGCTACAAATGACACAAGGTCGCATCAGGTGCACCCGACCGATCCGTCCAAGACAGTCAACATATCTTCGAGCCTGCCTATCGCATAGGAAGGCGCGCTCGTCGAATTCCTCCGTGAGAACTGGGAAATATTTGCGTGGTGTCCAGCCGACATGCCAGGTATTCCCAGGGAATTCGCCGAGCACTCTCTCCAATTGTTTCCAGATGCAAAGCCAGTCAAGCAAACGATGCGTCGAATCTCCGGCCCAAAGCGAACCGCAGTCGAATCTGAAGTCGACCGGTTACTCGCAGCAGGATTCATTAGGGAAATCAAGAAATCACAATGGGTGGCCAACCCCGTACTCGTAGAGAAGAAGCATACAGACATCCTTCGGATGTGCGTGGACTTCACAGCGCTGAACAAGTGCTGTCCAAAGGATCACTTCCCGCTACCCCGAATCGACCAGATCGTCGACTCCACCGCCGGATGCGCACGACTCTCCTTTCTGGATGCTTACTCAGGTTATCACCAGATAAGGATGAAGCAAGAAGACGAAGAAAAAACGGCGTTCATAACCCCACTCGGGGTCTACTGCTACACAACTATGCCCTTTGGGCTCAAAAACGCGGGTGCAACATACCAGCGCATGATGCAGGACTGCCTCAAAAAGCAAATCGGACGCAACGTCCAGGTCTACGTGGATGACATTGTCATTACCACAAGGGAAGAACACACACTACTCGACGATTTGAGGGAGACGTTCGCAAACCTCAAACGCTTCCATATCAAGCTCAATCCTAAGAAGTGCACGTTCGGCGTTCCAGCCGGGCAGCTCCTAGGGTACCTAGTCTCTGCCCGTGGAATCGAAGCAGACCCGGAGAAAATACAGGCCATCCTCACAATGCAAAGGCCTTCAAAGCTTCACGATGTGCAGAAACTAGCAGGACGAGTAGCAGCGCTCAGTCGATTCATCAGCAAACTGGGTGAAAAGGCTCTACCATTCTATCGACTGATGAAGAAGGCGGACAAGTTCGAGTGGACGCCAGAAGCTGAAGCAGCCTTCACAGATCTCAAGCGGATCCTCACAAGCCCTCCGATCCTCGTCGCACCTAAGGAACGGGAACCACTCTACCTGTATGTCTCGGCTACAAACAGGGTGGTGAGCACCGTACTGGTAGTCGAACGCATGGAGGAGGGGCACATCCAAAGCATACAACGTCCAGTCTACTACCTGAGCGAGGTTCTCTCCATATCAAAACAGCGGTACCCGCACTATCAAAAGCTGGCATACGCTGTATTCATGTCCTCAAGGAAGTTGACACACTACTTCACCGAGCACCCGATCACCGTGGTAAGTAACTCAGCAATCGGTGATATCCTCACAAACCCCAATGCAACGGGTCGAGTCGCAAAATGGCTCATCGAGCTGGCTCCAAGAGACATCAAGTACGAGCACCCGAAGGCTATCAAAGCACAAGTCCTACCCGACTTCACAACCGAGTGGATAGAGGCCCAATTACCTGGAGCACCAGACGTGTCCAATTCCTGGACCATGTACTTCGATGGGTCCAAGAAACACGAAGGCGCAGGCGCAGGCGTCATCCTCATATCACCAAAAGGGGACAAGCTACGTTATGTTTTGCAGATGGGATTCAAACTACCCTCCAATAACGAGGCTGAATACGAGGCTCTGATCCATGGCATGCGGATGGCAAAAGCACTTGGGTGCACTCGATTGATGATCTACGGCGACTCCAATCTCGTGGTGCAGCAAACAATGAAGGCCTGCGACGCAATCGCGGACAACATGATCGCTTATCGCGACCTGTACAACACACTGGAGGGCAGCTTCGAGGCTGTGAGTTGAGGCACATAGGAAGGGAAAGTAACGAAGAAGCAGACATGCTAGCCAATCTTGGCTCAACTGGCGCACAAATTCCACCTGGTGTCTTCCTCGAGCGCATCGAACACAGATCTATCAAGGAGAAACGAGAGCCTCCTCCGTCGACTACGCCAGCCAAAAGCAAAGCGCCAGCACAGAGGACCCCCCAGTCGAGGTACTCCTCATTGAGCCAACTTGGACTCAACCTTTTCTGGCTTACATACTCCGCGGCGAGCTACCAGATGACATAACCGAGTCCCGACGCGTGACTCGAAGATCAAAAGCATACACCGTTATCAACGGCGAGTTATACAAGCGCAGCATATCAGGTATGTTCCAAAGATGCATCGCATTCGAAGATGGCCAAGCCATACTTCGAGATATTCATGCAGGTACCTGTGGGCATCACGCCAGCAGTCGATCACTCGTAGCCAAAGCCTTTCGCGCAGGGTTTTACTGGCCTACAGCACTCAAAGACGCGGAGGACATAGTCAAAAGGTGCGTCGGCTGCCAGAAATTCGCAACAAGGCCGCACGCACCCGCATCGGCGTTGAAGACTATACCGCTGGCCTGGCCTTTCGCCCAATGGGGGCTCGATATGGTTGGGCCACTCAAAAAATCATCGCATGGCGGGCATACTCACCTACTGGTGGCAGTCGACAAGTTCACAAAGTGGATCGAGGCGGTCCCCATCACAAATTCGACTGCTACTACGGCAGTCAACTTCATAAAGAGCATCATCTACCGCTTCGGTGTCCCAAACAGTATCATCACTGATAACGGCACAAACTTCACGGCTGAGGAGTTCAAAACCTTCTGCAAAGAGCAGGACATTACGCTCAACTACGCATCCGTGGCGCATCCACAATCCAATGGCCAAGTCGAAAAGGCCAATGGACTTGTGACGAGGGATCAAGAAGCGCCTCCTGGTGCCACTCAAAAGAGCTGCGGGTGCTTGGGTCGAAGAACTACCATCTGTGCTATGGAGCCTACGCACAACTCCCAACACTTCTACGCAGTTCACCCCATTCTTCATGGTCTATGGTGCAGAGGCAATTCTGCCATCAGATGTGCGGTTCAATGCACCACGAGTTGAAGCATACAATGAAGACGACGCAGAAGAAGCACTCGAAGATGCAGTCGACTTGCTCGATGAGCGCGAGACACGGCCTTGGCCCGCACAGCTGTTTACCAGCAGGATCTCCGCAACTACCATAGCCGTCGACTGCGAACCAGGTCCTTTGTTGTGGCGACCTGGTTCTTCGATTGAAGCAAAAGAAGGTGCACAAGCTCGCTTCCCCATGGGAAGGTCCCTTCATCATCACGGAGGTCCTTGGTGGAGGCGCATATCGACTGAAGCACGCGAAGACAGGCGAACTCTCTCATAATCCTTGGAACGTTGCGCATCTGCGCCGTTTCTACGCATAAAGTGCTCACAGTCATACAATGTAATAGGCTATATGTCGGATGGCTGCAGGTTTCAGACGCGCTCTTTTCCTTACCAGGGTACCTAAGGGGACTGGAAGGTTTTTAATGAGGCGGCCTGCAGCCTAACATTCAAAAGAGGAATAAAATCAATGTTCCTTCGACTTCTTTGTGGTTACTACCCGCATAATTCATACCTTAACCGCACCCGAAACCCTCGGGGGCTGTGTTATCGATCAAATGAGCTCTCGCTCTTGCAGAAACACAATGCCTTAGCCGCACCCGAATGCTCGGGGGCTGCGTAACAAGGATCCAAACAAAGAACACAAAAACTCTGCAGCCGCACTCGAATACTCGGGGGCTGCACAGTCATTGGTTCACAACCAACACATATTTCACAAACCCCGCTCGACTGACTCGGGGGCTCGACAAAAAATCAAAGTATACAAACTATACAATATACAAAGAGTCAAAAATTACACTCGGGGGCTGCCCCCTATACAAAAATTGCACTCGCAAACTATTCTAATCCTCAGGCTCGTCCTTTACGGGCAGCTCGGGACCGCAAAGCTGTTCGCGAGTGCACTCGATTAGTGTCTCCGCAGCTCGGATCGTGTCATCCAGGTCTCTTTGTTCGAGAACCTCTCCGGCTGCAGGTGTCCGCAACACCAACCTTGGTTTTCGACTACGCATATACGCCATTGCAGCGTTGGCTCCAATCACAAGTCTCTGAGACAGCAACTCTCGAATGGGATTTGTTTGACGGAAGATGTTCAACAAAGCACGAATCCCTTGTGGTTGTGGCCCCGCAGGAAAAAGAGTCTCGTTCAGGCGAATAAACGCTGCCCGGCATAACTCCAGCAGTTCAGCACTTCGCCAGACGCGATCCTTCAGGGTGGCGAGTATGCGGGCATGGTACCTATCAAGCCAAAAGTGTTGACGCCCAGTCGTAGGGTCGTCAACCACGCTATCCAGACGCCCTTCCACGCGAATCTTTTCAGCCTGGAAGTTGTCGACAAAGCCTACAAACACGGGCGCACCAGTCAGATCAAAAGGACAATAGCTACGCAAAAAGCTTGTAAACAGAGCAAGACTCGAACTTACACTCGAGTTGCCTGTTCACAAGATCCATCTCCCCGAGCACATATTCCTCGCGTTGGGTGGCCAACGCGGGTCTCGCCCTCAATCGATTCAGCTCAGCCTGGGCGTCCTTCAGATCTTGCTCCATTCTCACAAATTTGGCCTTCATAAACTCCATCACCTTGGCATCATTTACCACCTGACCCTGGGATCGGGTGGTGATTGGAGCCTGCGAGGAACTAGTCGCAGTAGCAGGTTCTCGTGACTGTTCAAAGAGCATAATCACAAACACAAAGTTTGTGTCAGAAGCTAAAACTCATGTCATAAGCATACAACTCTTCGAGTGAAAGACATTAGCAAAAGACTATTTGCATAAACAAGGTAGCACAAACAAAGCGCAGACTCGCGCAGTTCAGAAGGTATCATTACAAGGCATAAAACAAAAGGGTACAGCTACCCTAAACCTAAGATTCGATTTCCTAAGCAGACGATTGGCAGTCTCGAGTGCCCGGCGCTCCATGGTGTTCATAAAAACCTCGGCCAGTCGCGCGGCGGCTCCGCTCACCCCCTTCAGAGAAATGGGCTTCCCATCTGGCTTCCGAGGGAACGCAGACAGTGCTGCCTCGTAGTCGCAATCTATCCCATGTCCCATAAGAAGCTTGATGGTGGACTCGGATCCGCGTACCGTGTTGGCGCGAGCGAAACCCGCCATGGTGGACGTCCCGGGGCCAAACACGTCGGCGAAGTCGTCCGCCGTCGACGGCACTACGCCAGTCGGGAACACCACCTTGTATACAGCGCCAAGTGTGCTCGTCGATTTGGCGAGTGCGTCTTTCGCCTGGTTGCATAGGCGCCTAAGCCGCCCACACCTGTTCCAGCGAAAGATCGTCACTCGACGTCTGCAGAGGCCGGTGCGCCAACAGCTTCTGCACAATTCAAAAAGGCAAAAGTCATTTCATGACACTCGACAGTTATATCGTCATATCAAAAGGAGAAAAGATTACTCACCTCCCATGGCCTGCGCGAGTGCCGCGAGCTGGTCAGCATATCCTCGCTCGCGTGCAGCGGCTGAGTTGGTGGCGGCCAGCTCTTTCTTCGACTCTTCGCGCTGCGCGGCGAGTGCATCTTCCAGCTCCTTCTTCTCGCCTGGCCCAGCAAAATCACGTGCATTCAATACTCGACAAAATCAAGCATTGCAAAAAGAAATTCAGCAAAACAAAAGCAAAAGGAGAACTCACGACTGAGCCGCTCTAGCTCGGCGCGCATGGTATCCCTCTCCTGCTCCACCTGGACATAAGCCTTGGCAGAATCTGCCAAGGTGTGGTAGAAGGGCTGCAAGCACACGAATTCAGCAAAAATTCAAACTCTCACAGACCTACAACTAAACGGGTCAAGCAAAAAGCTACTTACGTGGTTCATCCACGGCTCAGGAGCCGCGACTGATGTCCCGACATCTGGAGTTGCCGCCTTGGCTGTCTCAATGACAGCATCAGTGGCCATTGGCTGGGCAGCCTCGTTTCCAGTCGGTGCAGAATTCGAGTGCTCCAGGGTTGGAACATTCTCGACTGGAGGAGTCCCAGGCTGATTGTTTTCAGCGCTGTGAGCAACACAACAAAGCAAAAAGACGGTCAGCACAAATATGTGACAGCACAAAATTCTCATATCATACTCAAAACACATACCTGTGTTCCTCATCCTCCTCATCTTCGGAGTCGCCAAAAATTGGCCTCCAAAGCTGGGGTACCACTCGACTGAAGAGGAAGAGTTGAGCTCGTTGAGCACGCACGCAAAGGAGCGGCTTGGAAAACAGGTGGTGAGCCTGATTCCTCGTCATCCTCCAAGCCCTGCCCCTCGCGGGTGAACTCACAGCAGAAGGCGCCTTCTTGGCCAGTCGACGCCGCTTCGGTGGCGCGGTATCGACTTCTTGGTCAGAGGTGGCCTTGTCTTCAGATTGGACCTCTTCTGCTGCTTCCTCCTCGACCTCCTCCACATGTGAAGTGGTGGCAGAAGGGATGGGCGACTGATCCCCTTTCGGGTCCACCACCTGTACCTGGTTTCTTCAGTCTCGCCATTTTCAGGCAGAGGAGGAAGGGAGGCAGCAGTCGAGTGACCCTGCATAGCATACATCACAAATTGCAAAGTCAGAATCAAAAATCGCATATCGCAGAACATACGAGTGGCAAACTCTTCATTGCAAGCAGGCTATAACACATACATACCTCAAGCAAAGGGTTCTCCAACCCATATGGTTCAACAGGGCAGTCGACGTTGCAAGTGTCGGCTGCCGTCAGATTGGTGATGTGCCGCACATGCGTCAGCAGCTCACTCCTTGACAGCTCCTCTGGGTTCATTCGGGTGATGTCACCCGCGCCTTCATACTCCCACATCGGGTGCGCTCGGGCACGGATGGGCCACACCCGTCTCTTCATAAAGGTGGCGATTAGGTGGATGCCTGTGACCTTGTCCAGCATGCCTCCGATCCGAGCCAGCAAAGGGCTTGCCTCCTCCATTTCTTCGGCTGAGAGCTGGTGGTCCCACGCCTTGGTCTTGGCAAAAGCTGTGTCGAGAAGGCGGCGATTCCGTCTTGCTCGACAGTCGCATAAAACCACCCCTTCCTCCAGCCTTGGGCGGAGTCGACGGTCTTCAGGCGGAAGTAGCGGGTGTCGCTGCGCACCTGGATTCCACAGCCGCCAACGGGGTAGGTGCGACCACCTCCTCTGTTCGGCCGCACCATGAAGATGGCTTTCCATAGCGCCCAGCTGGGTGCGACGCCAAGGAAGCACTCGCACAGCGTGATAAAACACGCAATATGCATAATACCGTTCGGGGTGAGATCGTGGATCTGCACCCCGTAGGCAAAAAGAAGACCACGCACAAAGTCGTGGAGGGGAAGCGAGAAGCCCCTGGACGCAAACTCCGCAAAACAAACACGCTCGTTGGCGCGTGGTTCGGGGATACCTCCTTGGGCGACGGCGCGCGGACGGCGAGCTTCCGCGGGTGGCAGATACCCTGCTCGCGGAGCTTGAGCAAATGGGCGTCCTTGATGGTGGACCTTGCCCAATCCCCGCTGCCCTTCTTCAGCGCGGCGCGCGCAGATGTACCCGCCACGGTCTTCTTGCCCTTGGCCGCATCGGTCGCGGCGGCGGCAGCACCACGCTTCGCACCTCCACCTTTCGCCATTGCTACAGTGGAGGGTGTGTGGGGCAAAGACTTGGGCGCAGAGCAATGGAGGGGCAGCGCGGAAGGAGACGAGGGGCGGCGCAGGGAGCAAATGGCAAGTAAAAAACTTGCCAGCGCCGTCCCCCTATTTACCACAGATCAAAACGATCGCAACCGTCAAAACAAATCCATACGCTCCGCGCGAAATCTGGCCATACACGTGGCGGCCACGGAGGGCAACCGTCGCCGGCCACTCCCCCACTACGCACGAGAATCCAGGAAACCATCATCACGCCCGTGAAAATCGCGCCAGAACGGTCAAATCAAGTCCACGCGGCGTCATCCCTGGTCAGCTCTGCAAAAACGGGCCCACAAAACAGGGTCACGTCTTATCAAGCCTCTCCAAGCACGCCACCGCTTGTCAGAGATGGCAGTCGCAAAATGCGTCATTGCTGACGTTATTCATATTCAAACTGGCATAAAGTCACTCGATGATATCTTCGGGTGGTCTCTCACATAAGTCGATGGTTTCCGGCAAAGGTCATAGATGCCAGTCGAATACTCTCGACTGAACATCATACTCCCATCGGGAGCGTATCAAAAATTTCTTTGACTAATGTGTGCAGGATAAAAAGATTTTGAGATTATCCTCCATTGCAAGCAATAAAGCACAATCTCGGGGGCTACTCCCATCGGGAGCGCTGTCGCGCACCCGATAGAATAATGGCAAAATATCAGTCGACGAACATTCGACTCAGTTCATAAGCAAAATCACACTCGAAAATATTCCCGAGTTGATCCGACGATCCTTGGATGCTGCATGCATAGTGCAAAGGTAAGACCCGCCGATCAGTCGAGCTGGGCTAAGGACCGCTCCAGCAGCGTTATCCTTAAGTGTTCCGTGTCAGCAGACATGATGAATAATCCCCGACGGACGCGTTGGGTAGATTCAAAATTATACTGCAGTTCGATTCAGTAAGACCTCAACGGCCGTTTCGAGTCTGTCCAGTTTGTTCCAGATTCGAGTCCGGGGACTCGAGTTTGATTGAAAGCTAGTATGGTTTTGCCACAAATGGTAGTTAACTGGCCCCGATCCGTCGTGTGTGCCGGGCCTGCTAAGCTAATATCCCTTGACTATCATAAGCAAAAACTCATAGTCGATGAAACACTCGACATAGCCAACATGTGCTATTTCATAAGAATTCTATAATACAATGCAAAAAATAACGTGCATGATGTATGAGTCCATGCCCGACTCTTCGAATCAGACAAGTACTCGGGGGCTACTGACATGGGTATGCCTATCGGGTACCCTACCATGAGGGTACCTGGTGCACGTATCGACTAGGCCCAACTATCAGAGCCTACATGAAGCCCATGAAGGGAGGCCCACGAAGATGGAGTATCCTCCAAGTTTGGCAAAGCAATAGTCGGTTTAGAGTTTCCTTACTTGTAAATCGAGTCGGTTACGAACACCCGAGACCCAGCCTATTATTTAAGGACTGGGAGGGCCATCGAACCAGACACGTAATTTCAGAGCCACCAAAACCCTAGCGAGATCGACATCTCGCCGGGACCTTGTAACCATCATATTCACAAAGCAATAACAGACAGGCAGGACGTAGGGGTGTTACCTCCACACGAGGGCCCTGAACCTGGGTAAAATCTTTGCCCTGCTTGTCAGCCGACGATACTTCCAGCTCTACCACGTTCTCTCCCCATATTCATAACCTAGGGACCTTAACCATGGGTCTTGATGAGTCTACCCCTCGTCAAGAGGCATGGCGCGGACGATTCTGGCGCGGCTCCGGCGTGCCAGCACGCGGCGCACAGCGAGGAGGGAGAAGAGGCGATGGCGGAGCCGCCCGTGTGCGTTGATCCGACGGGGGAGGAGCAGTGCGGTGGCGTGCCGTGTCGGCGGCCGCGGCGATCTCGCCGCCGCGCGTGAGAGAGAAGGGGGGATGTGGCGCTTTTTTTAGCGGGGTCTGTGGGGTTTTCGGAAATTGCGTTTGGGTCCCTCTCCTCGAGAAACGGGGGTTGCGGAGCAATTTGTGGGCTTGCGAGTCGTTTTTTGCAAAACTGCCACGGGGACCGGTACGGGATCCGTCGGATCAGCAACGGACGGCCTGGATCGCGCCTGGCGGGTACTGTAGTGGGGAACAGTGTTAGCTACAGTAGTACAGTAGCCCGGATCGCTCTCAGGGCTCCATTTTGGTGCAACTTAATATATAGAGGTAATATCGAGTAAATCCAATAGCAAGACGTGACTGCAGCGGGCGAAGGGGCAAACTAGCTAGCCGGAATGACTATTGTGATGACGTGGAACTACAAAAAGATGGCGTCGAACAGATAGCGGCAGGACAACGCACCAAACACAAAAACCTTTGAAGAGGTATTCATGGGAACTATGTCTTCCTTGGCGTTGGCTTAGATACCGCTTTTCTTTTTCTTCACAAACAACACGTTCAAGTATTGTGGTGGATTATATATTACTTCCTCCAATCCCAAAACCGTTCCAAAAAAAATAAGCGTGTACATTTAGTTATAAGTCAACACATTCTATGTTTGATCAATTTAGGAACATCTACAATGTCAAATATTATAAATTTCGTCAAAAATATATTATCAACTACAAGATATAATATATCAAGTCAATATTATTAACGTCAATATTTGCTTTTAAATATTTGATCAAATTCAATAGGTTTTGACTTTTGAGAAAATTTATAGTCCTTGTTTTTTAAACAGAGTTAGTATAACATAATATTTTCCTACGCATGCAAAATGATCTTTCAGAAAAGAGAAGATACCAACTTATATAAGAATATCATGAGAAAAGGGAAGGGACTACCCACGCGGTCTCCGGCTATTTGGCCATATGATATTGGTCGACACTATTGAATAATAAATTAATATATTTGGTTGTGATCATTAACCGATGTACATGTTGTCATACCGCCACAACGACAGAACAAGTAAATCAACATGATTTATTTCTTTGTCAGGTAAAGAGCTCCAACATTTATAGCATTCATCTTTGAGAACGTTGTGCACCCGTTCCGCCAAACTAGGATATAAAAGGAAACTCGGTGCAAATATGAGGGAGGCTCGTGCGAGAAGGAAGCAAGCGAGAAGAAGAGTGAATTTCAGTGCTACTAGTGGAATCGGCGCGGCCGCGCCTTGATGCTAATTTTTGGTGACGAATTTTTTTTTGCTTTGGTTGCATAATATATTTGCAAGTAGAGTGGTAGCTTTGATTTGTAAAAATCTGGAGGTGCAACAACGTACAATGTAGTCCGTGTGAACAACGATAAATTGGCAGATCGTAAGAAAATAATCGTCGGCATCAGGTAGAAGTTGTTCTTGTATTTCAATTGAAAAAGATAAAATTCGTCAGAATTTGTCATCTGGAGTATTTTCAAAATGTTAGCAATTTTAAATGTTCAAATATATATATATATATATATATATATATATATAGGGTGGAACTATTTAGAAACCCCCTTAAGAGATGCTCTAAATAGTTATTTAGAGCACCTTTTTCTCTAAAGACCTTCTTAACCGATCCTGGCCCGACCCGCAGCCCACCACCGAACCGGTCAACCCCCACCATCACCACCCACCTTCTTCCCCACGAGAGCCTCCCACCCATTCCCTGTGGAGCCGCGACGGGAACTCTGGTCGCCGGCGGCACCTCCTTCTCCATCGCGCCACGCGACCCCACCTTCACCTCAACCCCGAGCCGGCGGCGCCGCCTTCCTATCCCGACCTCCGGCGCCCCACCTGCCACTCCCCTGGATACCGCATCACGGCGGCGCCCTTCATCCGGCAACCCCGCGCCGCCCCAGGTGGTCCCAAATCGCCGCTGCGCGCCAGCGGGAGGCATCCCAACCTCCACCTCGTGCGGCCGAGAGGCTTCAACCGTGTGCGCCGCGCCAGCCAGGATCTCCTGCTCCGACCGCGCCAGGTCGGCCCTGGAACCTGCCACGACGCCGGATTCGGAGCTTACCGACGCAGCCATGCCCAAGCTCCCGCGTCGTTCTCCACCTGGAGCTCGAGCGCCACCGACGACCCCCCTGCTCCACGCGCCTTTCCCTTGCCCGCGCTTGTCCGGCAGAGCGGCTCCCTCGTCCGCATCACAGCAGGTCGGCGGGGCCCTCTCCCTCCGCTGCATCTCGACCGGCCAATGCAGCCCACACGCCCCTGCCTCCGGCCATGGAGTTCACCGGCGCCACCAAGAGGAGTCCGCCGACAGACCATGCAGGTGTTCATCAAGCGCCGCACACATCAGTCTTTATTCAGAACCAGTTGATGCCGCGTGGTCCGGGACTGGTACTGCGCACTCTACTCCTCCATTTGTCGACGATGCCAGTTGCGAGGAACTTGAGCTGGAGGACGCCATGTCCACCAAGCGCGCACTGCCTCCCTCCGAGCTGCGTCTGAACCAAGCCCCGCTCCTCTGAACTTACCCAAGCGAGGCGACGAGCAGCAGTATGCACTCCTGCTTGCTTTTGTGCAATTTGGCTATCGCTACTGCTACACTGTTGTTGCTTCGGCCGTGTGCACAAACGCTGATGCGTTGTATTGTCCGACAGGTCCACCTACCTCGAGTGTAGGGGTTTCACGGCAGCTCGGACCGGCTGGAGAGCACATGCCGGAAGCCTGCCAGCATCCCAACGGCACCACCTGCGCGCACAAGTCTGAACCTACTGTGAATTTGTGTATTTTTTGGTGGTCAAAGGAACTACTGATGTTTCTGAATTGATGTTGGTGGTGTACTGATGTATCTGCTTGTGAACAACCCTTTTCATAGATTTTTTTTGTTTGTTTCTTAGTCTGCACCTGCTACTGCGTGTATCTAGAAGAATGTATTGCAAAAATGCAGAGATGCACAGTTTAGACGATTGCAACACATCATTTGGATTAAATCGAAAATATACTGTATTTTGGGAGTTAAATCTTTGCGTTCCAGAAGTACTTTTCCTTGCATCCTTGATCTTAGTTATGTGCTCTTATCCTGACGACAATCTGCTTTTGTTAAACAGGGAAGTGCACGTCCATAAATTTAGCCCCAAAAATTGAGTTCAGTTTTGTCTATTCAAACAATTCGCTCTTTGTTTTGCACAGAAAGTTTATTTCTTCCATGAAATACCTTTTCCTTTTTTGGTAGTACATTTTATTTGCAAAAAAGATTATTGAAAAGCACAATGAAAACAAAAGAAACATATTTCAGTGTGGTGCGGTGGTTGTGTTCACTTCTTCTTTCGGAGATTATTTAATTTGTATCCTGGTGTAGTTCACAACATTTTTGCTACTGTCAATGTTCGCCCGGCGGAATAAATTTCACATTAGCTATTGTCTATGTTCATGTTTTGGTTTTATTACTTTTAGGAAGTTTACTTTGACGTGTTCGGAGTTTACTTAAACGGTATCGGAAGTTCACCTCAATCGCGTCGGAAGTTTACCTTTCTATTGGGAGTTCCCTGAAGCAGACGAAAGTTTGCTTTGCATAGTGGAGGAGTCCACTTTAAAATATGTCAGAAGTTCTCCTCTGCCATGTCGGATAATTACCTTTTTTCTCGGAAGTTCAACTTTAAAAAAAAATCACTTTGTACCGAACAGAAGTTCACCTCGGATGTGTCGGCAGTTCATATGAAAATGCCTTGTACATTACATCTTTGTTGGGAGTTCGATTTGAACAAATCGGAAGTTAACTTTAAACGTGTCGGAAGTTCAGCTCGAATACGCTGCAAGTTTATCTTTATGTCGGTGAAAAAAATTCAAATCCAGAGATTGAAAAAAAGGTTAGAATTTTTTCTCTTGAAGTTCACAATTTATAGAAGTTTACTCTCATAAAATGGCAAAGTTCAAAGTATACAATCTCGAAATCTAGTCCGAATAACAACATGAAAACAGGAAAAATCTAAAAAATACAGCAGTTTGTATATTTGAAACTGCTCTTAAACTACATATAATTTTAAAAAATGGTCCACATGGTAGGATGCGCAATTTTCATACCTTTCCAATGGTATATCATTTGCATCGTTTAGACAAACGGTTTAAAAACTACAAAAAAATAGTGCAGGATACGGAATAAAAATTCCGCGATCGGAAGTTCACTATCGCACACTCGGAAGTTTACAATCGTGTAAATCATTTCAAGACGAAAAAAATATCAAAAGTATGGTGGGACTGTGAAGTCCACTCTTTCTGTTCGGAGAAGTTTAATTCGTGTGACGAGCGGAGTTCACTTTTTGGTCGTCATTTTTTTTTCAATTTATCCGCATGGAATAAAAATTCATAGTTGCTAGAAGTTCACTCGTAGAAAACTTCGAAGTTCAAAATATATACTCAAATAACACCATGAAAACAAATATAATTCTAAAAATACAGCAGTTCGTATATTTAAAACTGCTTTTAAGCTGCATATAATTTCGTAAAATGGTCTGGACAGTTGGGTGTGAAATTGTCATACATTTCCAATGGTATATCATTTGCATTGTTTAAATCTGCTCTTAAACCGTACAGAATTTGGAAAATGTCTAGAGATATCGAAGACTCGCATTTTCCATAGCTTTCCAACGACGTATCGTTTGCATTAATCGGATAAACGGTTTGAAAATGGCGGCAGGAAAACAGTACAAAAACGGAGACATTCCCGAAAACTGCACTCAGTATTTCTAAAATTGTTTTACAACCGTAAGGAATTTGGAAAACCCATTTTGACAAAAAAGATTCGCATTTTCCATAGTTTTCCAACGGCGTATCATTTGCATCAATCCGACGAGCGGTTTGAAAATGGCGGCCAAACAACAGTACAAAAACGGAGAAAATCGCGAAAATTGTGTGTAGTATTTCTAAAATTGTTTTAAATTGTAAATAATTTGAAAAACCTATCAAGACGAATAAGGTGCTTAATTTCAGTACCTTTCCAACGGTATATCGCTTGCGTCATTCCGATAAACGGTTGGAAAATTGCGTTGAAAATACTATCCGCAAAACAGAAATCTGGGAGTTCCTTCCGGAAGTTAACATAGTATACGAACGGAAGTTCAGAAAAGGTGCTCTGAATAGTTATTCAGAAACTGGTTCTTGAATAGCTGGAATATATATATATATATATATATATATATATATATATATATATATATATATAAGTCTATGTTTGTATGTTGCCATATCTAATCAAGCTACATAATCGGTGGAATACAGTATGTAAGGATTTTTTTTAATTTTGAATGTCATTTAATTAGAGGGAGTGCACTTAGGTTGTCTTTAAATAATTGCCAAGTCAAAATGTCCAAAAATGTTAACAATATATGCTTGTGTTGCGCAATAAATTTCTAATTTAGCTCCATAGTTAAAGAAACGCATGGTATGAGCATTTTAGTAATTTTAACTCCATAATTATATAAAGTTTGTTTAGATTGTATCCTAATAATATCCAAATTGAAATGTTCCAATTTGCTGGCATTATGTCGTAAGTAGTTAGCATATATTCTTGTGAACGCGTTGATATAGTTTGGAGCGTCTCCATTTTTTTAGCAAATAAGAATGTTTAAACATGTTTATATTTTTTCAGTAACATTCAATTTAAGACTATAATGAGTGGAAATGCACGCCGGCACGGCGCGCCCTCTTGGTGGATTTTGGAGGCATTTGAGTGTTTTAAATAATGTTCTTTGAAATATGTTCATATTCATAAATAGTCAATTCAGCATTTAGTAGTTCTGCATAATTATCTAAATACCTTAAAACAGTACGCATAAAGTGTTGTAAATTCTGTTAGGCATGTTCTATTTAGAATTTGATTTGTAGTTGAAATATACATGTTTGGGATTTTTTTTAACAGCTATTTCCTAATATTTACATTTGTGGTACTTTTATATTGAGATTTTTGAGTTCATGATATAAATGGGTAATTGTATCTTGCATTTTTTTTTGTGATCGTTTTGATGAATGTATTCAATTTTTCTCTGGTAGATATAGCTGAAGTTACTGATTCCGCGGCATCTAGTAGTTTTGCAGAATGGTTTAAATACCGTAAAACGTATATGTGAAGTGTTTTTAATTATATAAAGCATGTTCTATCTTAGAATTTGGTTTCTTTAAAATGCCATAAAACAATATGCATAAAATGTTATAAATTCTATAAAGCATGTTGTACTTAGGATTTGATTTGTAGTTCGAATATACTGGTTTGGATTTTTTTTGTAACAGCTATTTCCTAATATTTACATTTGTAGTTTTTTGTGTTTATATTTCTGAGCCCATGATATAAATGAGTAACTGTATTTTGCATGTTTTCTGTGTGATCGTTTTGATGAATGTTTTCAATTTTTCTCTGGTGGATATAGCTGAAGTTACCGATTCCGCGGCATATAGTAGTAGTTTGCAGAATGGTTTAAATACCGTAAAACGTATATGTAAAACGTTTTAAATTATCTAAAGCACATGCTATTTTAGATTTTGGTTTCTAAATATAGTGGCTCGGAAAATAATTTTAAAATAGCTAAGCGCACGATATAAATGGATAATTGTATTTAATGATCTACCAATATCTGTTTGAGTAGGGCTGGTTTGTAGCAAATTGTTCTGTTGGGTCTATTATATTTAATGATATTGCTGATATTATTTATGTGGTTTTTTATTTTAGTGCAAAAGAAAGTTATGGAGTACATATTTTTTTGAAATGTCGTAAAGGTGTGAGTTGCAAATATTTAGCAAATTTATGGCACAAGTATTGAGCCTTTTTGTACGTGCATGTTAATATATTTGCCACATGTCAAAAAGCATTTAAAATGGTTTCTAGTAGTTACTGATTTCGCGGCATTTAGTAGTTTTGCATAATGGTTTAAATACGTAAAACAGTATATGTAAAGTGTTTCAAATTATCTTAAGCACGTGCTATTTTAGAATTTGGTTTCTAAATATAGTGGTTTGGAAAATAATCTCAAAGTAGCTATTTCTCATTATTTGAATTTATGGTATTTTATTTCGATATATGTAAGCACATGATATAAGTGGGTAATTGTATTTAATGGTCTATCAAAATTTCTTTAAGTAGGGTTGGTTTGCAGCAAATTGTTTTATTGGGTCTGTTATATTTAATGATATTACTGATATTATTTTTGTGGTTTTTTAATGTTTGGCAAATCGAAATGATCAAATTTGGTTTAATTTTGCTATAATTTTCTTATTTAGCACCATATTCAGAGGAAGTGTATTATCGTTATCTGCAAATATTAACCACTTTGCGCATTAAATTAAGTTTGAAAAATGGATGTATTCGAGAATATTTTTAGGCTTGAAAACCGTTGTAACTAAAAGAAAGCTTACTTTCAAAAGGGTTAAGATTTTGCAATTTGTTCAAATTGGAAAGTTCTGCAGTTTCGGATTTTTTTTTACACCTGTAAAATGATCAGATTTTGAAGGCATTTAAATGTTTGAAGTAGCCAAATTTGAAATTTGATCGTATGCCGTAAAAAGCTAGTATTTAATTTCGTGGTCATGTCGATATATTGGTGGATATATTCAAAGTCACTGATTTTGTAGCATTTAGTAGTTTTTGAAAATTGTTCGAATGTCGTAGAACAATATATATGAACCGTTTCAAATTATTTGGAGCATGTTCTATTTTAAATCTGTTTTTTCCCCAAAGGGAAACTATGAAATTCTTTTTTTGTAAAACAACGTAAAGGTGTCAAATGAGTTTTATATGTTATTTAAAAAAATCTTAAGGTTAGAAATAATTTGGAAAAGGTCCCAAAGTATTTGGAATGGATATTTTTATTTTTACATTTTTTTTGAATTTCATCCGAATTAATTTGGATATGTATTTGAAAAGCTACAAAAGGTTTCGGAAAAACAGAAAAAAAGGAAAAGGCCGTCGACCCGCTGGGCAGCCGGCTCAGCCCGCGAGCGGCCCAGCTGACGGCACAAACCCGCTGTGACGCCGCGACGACGTCACCCGGGGGCAGAGCCGCCGCGGCGGCAGCGCCGACGCCCGCGCCGCGCGACGGCGACCCGGGACGCGCAGCTGGGCGCGTTCGAGGCGGGCTACCAGGGAGCGGCGGCGCCGCCCGTTTTGGGTCGCCGGAGCGGCGCCGGCGGCTCCCGAACGCGGCGGCGGATGCCGACGGGCGGCGGCGATGATTGCGACGCGATGCGGCCGTCCCAGCACGCGTTCGTCTGCGGAGATGGAGAGCGCGCGACGGCGCACCGCGCCGTGGCCTTCGATTTGTCCGCGGAGACGTGCTGCGGCGGCGGGCCGCGTCGGCGTCCGCGGCGAGCTCGGCGCCGCGCGTGAGAGAGGAGGAGGAGGGTGGGGGATTGTGGCATTTTTACAAAAAGGAATCCGGAGTTTCACGTAATTGCAAACAGGTCCTTCGCGACGGTTTTTCTGTGAAGGATGTGTAATTTTTGGGCTCCCTTGTTTTTTTTGCAAAAAATGGCAGCGCGGTGTGAGGATGACATATGGGCCCCACCGCGTACTGTTCAACACTGTAGATTTTCTAAAGTGCCTACTGTAGCTATCTACAGTTGCCATCGCGCGGAGAGAGCGAGATTTTGCACAGCTTTAATATAGTGAGTAATGTGCCACTCTTCGGAACATAGACTATTGGGACCCTAAGCTTGGAATGAAAAATATTATTACCAAAGTCCTGAGACTGAGAGGTGTCGGGCAGCGGTGCCTATCTACCGGATTGACTGTTGTGATGACCCGGGTTGGAAAGAAGATGGTGTCGAGCAAATGGCAGACGCTGAAGGAACCAAAGACAAAACCTTTGAATCGGTATTCATGGGAACCGTTCCTTCACATGCATATGTATTTCGTCATTTTTTTCCAATCCTACGCCTAGTGTCTGGAGGTTCAAATAAATACGTCCACCAGAAAAATAAAGAAAATATTTGGATGATGAATTACCATGAGTGTATTCAGTGGCGGAGCCGGGAATTGAGACAGGGGGGGGGGGGGGGCAACACATAAGGTTTAAAAAATTAAGGCACGAAAACGAGTCTATTCAACAAAATAATAAGATTCAATTTTCATAATTCACAAAGTACAAGTACCAACGACCTAAACATAACATAAAGACAAGATAAAAACTACTAACATGCACTCCTGACACTTGAGTTGCACAAATGGGAGCCACTATATGATCCCTACAACATATCATCTTGTCTACTTTGTCTATAATAATAAAACTCGTCACCATGTCGTCGAATTAGCGCTCTATTTTAAGGCCGGCGCTATTTTTTTTTTTAATGTACACGTATCTGGATTACTTAGCAAGGATTACAACGATAGCACTAGAACCCTCCAGACACGGGACAGCTGTCACCCTTCTTACAGAAACCACCCCAAAAAACAAGAAAATTACAAACACAACCCTGGGGATTTCTGCAGCACCATTCCCGCCGCCGACCAAATCTTCACCATCGCGCCGCCGAAGAGGAAGACGAGACGGAGACGGCCGGCCGCTGATTCGCCTGCACCAGCCTATTGGGAAATCAATCCCGTTGATGTCGCCGCATGGATTGCTCGCCGAAATCGACGAGGCCTTGGCGCCGAGGAAAGCACATCGGCGGGGGGCACGCCCCGACCAGAGCAAACGCTCGAGCCGAGCACGGCAAGAAACGCCGGCGTCACAGCTCGGAGTAACTCCATCAAAGAGGAAAGCCTGCAAAATCTCCTCCTCCGCCCCATTTTCTTCCCCACCACGGAGACCTGAAAAAGTCGGAAGCAGAGCACGATCCGCCTCGAGCTTATTGAAGAACGCATCTTCGGAATCCATCCTCCACCGCGCCTAGCACCACGGGAGCTCAGCAGGCCGGAGCTTTTCCAGGCCAAGGTCGTCGCTCGGGAACGACCCGACCAGATGCGGAGAGGGGATAGACGGCATGACGCCAGACAACGCCATAGCGGCAAACCCAAACACTAACCTAGCTAGCCTAGATCTACTATGTACAAGAGAAGCACAACCACTTACTCCATCTTTACGCCGGCCAGCAAGCCCGCCGGAGCAAAGGAAGGGGAGGGGCGGCGACGAGATGCGGGAGTCGACCCTCAAAGCACTGTGCGGGAACAACGGGAGGGAACGGAGTGGGGGGAGTGTAGGCCGGCGCTATTTTGCTAGTGTGCTACTTTTTTTCGTGTGGACGTCCGTCTAGGGCATTTAAATCCGCCATTTGTTTTCTAAAGAGAGGAAACTACTGATGAAGCAATAGCCCAGGGACAAAATAAGTTAATGCTTCACACGAAACATACTGACATGGATGTATATCTCGGGTACCCTACCATGAGGGTACCTGGTGCACGTAACGACTGAGGCCCAACTACGAAGAGCCTGCTCAAAGCCCAAGACAGGAGGCCCAAAGAAGATGGAGTATCCTCCAAGATTTAGACATAGGCATAGTCGGTTAGGACTTTCCTTGCATGTATACCAGGTCGGTTACGAACTCCCGGGACCCAGCCTATTTAAAGACTGGGAGGGGCGCCGATCTGGGGGAGGCCATACTCGAACCACCAAAAGCCCTAGCGAGATCGACATCTCGCCGGAGCTTCCCTGTAATCGCATAAATCTCACACAATCAATACCAGACAAGCAGGAAGTAGGGTCTTTACCTCCACCCGAGGGGCCTGAACCTGGGTAAATCTTTGCCTCTGCTTGTTAGCCGACGAAACTACCAGTACTACCACGTTCTCTCCCCATAATATCAACCCTAGGTCCTAACCATGGGATTTGATGAGTTAACCCCTCGTCAATTAGCGTCGTCTGTGGGAAAGAATAGTGTTGGACTCATGGTCTCTTTGGTTCCATCGGAAAATGGCGACTCGTCGATCGGATCTACAAACGGCAACTCGCCGGCTGCATCAACAAACCAGAACTCGCCGACTCGGGCGTCATACGGCAACTCGGCGAATCACTTGACAAACGGCAGCACGCCAGCTTCACCTGCAAAAAGTACATCAGATCCTCTGATGGATTTCGAGCCACACTCGCCAGAATTCCAGAAGACCTTCTCCGATCTCGAGTCAGGTTTGGGTTTAACCATTGGTTCGTTCAATTTTTTCGTAAACAAGCTTGGTACGCAGGACTTGACAGATCCACGCCAACTCGTGACTTCCGTACCCGAGGCTCCATCGGTTGCGGCTCCTTCAACTGCGGATCCATCAACTGCGTCCATACCATCGTCGATTCTCCAAGCTTGTTCGTCTGCAACAACCTTGTCGACTCGAGAGATGAACGAGCTCATCGACGAACTCCAAGGAGAGGAGGCCGAATCAGCATACCACACAAACGATCCCGAGCTCGATCTCCCACTCGAGGATACTTTCGACTGCGGGATCTCCCTCAGCGACTTCGACGAGCCCAAAACACATATCGACAACTACGTCGACTCCGAGATCTGCACCAACAACAACCTCGACTTCGAGATTCACAACAACTTCGTCGACGCCGAGATGACCATAGGCGATGAGGACATCGACTGCGAGATCCGTCCAGACGGACCACTCGATGGGCATATCGACTCCGACATGAGCCTCGATGAGGACATCGAGTCCATAACGGGACTTGAAAACACATACACATACCCTCGGGTGCTACCCAGTAGGTCTACGTTGCCTTCGCCGCAGAATCATCTGATGTTGCGGCCAGTCGCAGGCCTATAGAATTCCCGTGCACAGTTACTATGCCGGATGCAGTCACAACTCTCATAATTACTGCTGAGATGGCAGCAAAAGCAGATAAAGTCATCAAGGAGTGCACAATGATGCCTATGGACGTAACACAGGAGGAGATGTTGACCTTCCAGTATTTCACCTGGCAGGAAACACTTCGACTGCAGCAGATCATGGCAACACTTGAAGAACGTAAAAAGCAAGCTAGCTTGTCGAGTGCGCGCAGAAGACAGCTCTCCCTGAGCTCCACCGGGCGGGCAGATACAAGACCCAGATCAAGTCTGTCACACCTCGCGCCAGATGAGAGGGCAGCACTCACCCGCAACTTAGGCAACTCTTTCATGACATACGATGAAGAGGGAGTGCCAGTACCCAAAACAGCCGCGGGTGCTCTCTTTACTGCTGCAGCATATCTAGAGGCAATCAAGCCTCCAGCGGATGATCCCAATGCAAAACTACATTGCCAACAGATCAAATCACTCGCCTTAGCAGTAAAGGCCATACGCCAAATTCCAACAGCTCCAGGAGGGAGTCGAGATCGTGCCATAGTTGACACACGTCATGAAGAGCATAATCGCAGTGGTCGCCGCCACCACTCGAAGGAAAGAAGCAGCTCGCGTCGGCGCAGGTCCAGGAGCAGATCACGCAGATCTTACAGCAGTGACTCGTACTCTGATCAGGAGCCACAGTCATGCGGAGCACCGTGTTTCACTCGACGCGTCCGCGAGACACAGATGCCCAAAGGGTTCAAACTCACATCTGAACAACCCAAATACACGGGTCGATAGGAACCTTCAGGATGGCTGGAAGACTATAGACTGGTTGTCTCGTGCCAGCGAGGCACGAACACCACCGCCATGCAATACATACGACTCATGCTCGAAGGCACAGCCTGCGACTGGCTCAAGGCTCTACCTCCATCAACATACAACTCGTGGGATCACTTCCGCTCAGACTTCATCAAAAACTTCGAGCCTCTATGTGAGCGCCCAAAAACGTTCGAGGAGCTGCGAGCTTGTGTCCAACGGTCAGACGAAACGTTGAGGTCATACATCCGACAATGGACTGAGATACGTAACTCAGTCGGAGTAATTTCAGAAGATATGGCCATGGATGCCTTCATCATGGGCCTCGCCAGGCGAGACTTCAAAGAAGCACTCGGTCGCCAAAAGCCAACCTCTGTGGCTAACCTCCTGAAGATTGCGACTGAGTGGGCGGACGGAGAAGACATGGCGCGCACCACACGCGGATCCTCACCCCGTGACAATCATGAAAGCGGCAGTCAGAACCGCAGGGACTCGTATAGAGACGACCGAAGGCGCAAGCGTTCAAAACGTCACTATGACGACGACAGACTCGAATTCATGGCGGCTGGGTTCTCTACACCCCGCAACGACCAAGACAGAAACGACCGACGGTCAGAAGATCGACGGGACAGTCGAGATGATCGCCGGGATAGTCGAGATGATCGCCGGGACAGTCGAGACCGCGGCCAACGCAGCGATAGCTACAAGAGGAAAGACTGGCGCAAGTCGCGCTCCGACGCACAATCCGAGCGATCATTCGAAGAAAAGATGGATGTTGATTGCAGATTCCACCTGTACAAAGGAGAAGACGGAAAATTACGCTCCAATCACTCGATGAGAAACTGCAGAGAATTCGACCAACTAGCGTATGAATACGTACAACTCAGAAAGGCAACAGCCGCAAACGCACCCGCACCTGCGCCCGTGCCTCAACCAAACAATGTGCCCGTTCTGATGGCACCGCCTCCACCACCATAGCCTCACGCAGGCGGAAACATCGCGGGTGCCATACAACCTGTACCTCGGGTGGACGAACCTCAGTACCTCCACCCCAAGGGCAGATGTACATGATACAGAAAGGTCGCCCTTCTAACAGGGAGCAATAACTTCGCACTCGACAAGTAAACATGGCGGTCATGTCACCTCCTGCTGTAACCGATTTCTTGAAGGGATCCGAAACTGCAATAAGCTTCAGGAGAATGGACCACCCACCATCGGTGGTTCGTCCAGGGCACTCCGCTCTGGTACTCGACGCCCAAATTGGATGTTACGCCATGTCCAAGGTCTTCATGGATGGTGGCAGCGGCATAAACATCATCTTCGCAAAAACGCTCCGCAAAATGAACAGGTCAGTTGAAAAACCTACCAAAATCATCAAATACCTTCCACGGTATCGTCCCAAGCAAAGCAATAAGCCCAGAAGGCACCATACAACTCGACGTAACGTTCGGGGATAAGAACCACTTCAGGACAGAGTCGATTGAGTTCGAAGTTCTCGACTGGAAGTCACAATACCATGCCATACTTGGACGCCCGACGTTCACTCGATTTATGGCGGTTCCACACTATGCATACCTCCAGCTGAAGATGCCTGGACCAAAAGGAGTAATCACAGTCAAGGGAAACTTCCAAAAGTCCGAATCTTGCGACCGAGAGTTTAGCAAAATCTATAAGATGTTCGGCATGGAAGCAACACTCGCTGATCTAGCGGTCTCCAACGATCGAACACTTATGCCGGAGCACAAAAAGGTGGCAGTCGACAGAGCATTCAACGCCACCAATGACACAAGGTCGCATCAGGTGCACCCGACTGACCCGACCAAGACAGTCAATGTCTCGTCGAGTCTGCCTATCGCATAGGAAGGCGCGCTCATCGAATTCTCCGTGAGAACTCTGATATATTTGCGTGGTGTCCAGCCGACATGCCAGATATTCACAGGGAATTCGCCAAGCACTCTCTCCAATTATTTTCAGATGCTAAACCAGTGAAGCAAACAATGCGCCGCATATCCGGCCCGACAAGAACCGCAGTCGAAGCCGAGGTCGACAGACTACTCGCAGCAGGTTCTATCAGAGAGATCAAGAAATCATAATGGGTGGCTAACCCGTACTTGTGGAGAAAAAGAACACAGATATCCTTCGGATGTGCGTAGACTTCACAGCACTCAATAAATTTTGTCCAAATGATCACTTTCCACTACCTCGAATCGACAAGATCGTCGACTCCACGCCGGGTGCGCTCGCTTGTCCTTCCTGGACGCTTACTCAGGTTATCACCAGATAAGGATGAAGAAAGAAGACGAAGAGAAAATGGCGTTCATAACCCCACTCGGGGTCTACTGCTACACAACAATGCCTGACGTGGTTGTGAGCACGGCATATGCCACGGGTGGCTAAGATCGGGATGGGGGCAGCGTTCTGCAACAGCGGCACCCGCAGGGATTGCGCCGAGGCGCGGACACGGGAAGTACACAGGTTTGGAGCCCTCCCGGAGGAGGTAACACTCCTACTCCAGCTCGATCTCTCTATCAATGGCGGACACAATACAGAGGTGCTCCTTGAGCTGTTCGAGTGTTCCATGGTTCGGATGTGGGAGGAAGGAAGAAGTGACCGACCCCCTCTACTTGGGCACCAGGCAGCCTTATATAGGGCTGGCTGCCTGGCTTACAGGCGGGTCCGGCTGGCCTGTGCCAGCCGGGCTATGTTGGCTACAGGGGTATCTCTTGATGACGCTACTCGTCCGCCGAACAGTAGAACCTCGTAGGCCTGCAGGCGATGTCGGGCTAGACTTGGTGCCGTGGAGGGCTGGCCGGCTGCGAGGCCGGACCCCCCCGACCGGGTAGGCGGCGCCTGGGATCTTGTCGGGCGCGAGGCAGCGCTCCGTGCCTCCCGCCTGTCGGGGCTGCAGAGCACTGTAGGGGACATCAGGCCATGCTTTGCTTTAGCCCACGCCTGGGCGACGTGGAGGGCGCGCCGGGCACGGTCCGGCGATCGCCCAACATGGGCCCTTGTCTTCCGCCGTTGTGGGGGCGCGGCAGCCGGTCGTCCGGCTGGCGAGCAGCCGAATCCGATGCTACCGTTGACCTTGGTCGCATAAGGCGGGCGTCGTTTGTCGTTATCTGTTCGTCTAGGAACTGTGCTGATGACGAGTCTGCAGTTCCTCTTGTCCGCGCCGCTCGGCTGTGCCCGACTGGCTAGGCGGAGCCCGGCTGCACTCGGGGCAGGTGGGCCCAGCCTAGCCGGACAGCTGGAGGCGGCCGGACATCTGAATTGGCATTTCACTCGGGATCTTCTGTGGGTCTTTGGGTACCCGGGATTTATCCCCATGTCACTAGCCCCCAAACACGTTGGAGCGATGCGGCCGGTTACGGCGAGGGGGCTTCTGCATGTTCAAACAAGCCGAAGGGGTTCATCCGGTCGAGGAGGCGAAACGTCGAGCGCTCCGCCGGGGGTGCTGGTGATGATGTCACGGCTGACGCTGGCACGTCCCATCCGCCTGCCAGGCGGTTGCCCGGCAGTCGAGACAATGCCTCGGTTCCTGTTGTTGGATCTTCTGTGGCGATAACCGTCGTAGTGGGATCTTCTGCGGCGAAACCGCCGCCCACAATCTCGCCGTTAACTGCGCGGTTGCGCGCCACGCGGCGCGATCTCCGGAGGCGGTTACCGGATGCGGCTGGCTATAAAGAGGGGGCGACGGGCATGGTGGAGGAAGTTCGCCGCTCCACCTTCTCCACGCACCCGAGGTTTCCGCCACGGCCTCCGCGCTCCTCTCCATCTTCTCCTTCTCCCGCGAAGCGGCTGCTTCACCGGCGCGGTACCTCTGCCTCCAGCGCGCAGCAGCGGCAGACTTGGCGACCACGGGCCACCACCACTCGACGCCGGCATCGACTCCCGCTCCTCCGAGCACGCTGGAGCCCGAGATGGCGGAGGGGAATGACGGCGGTGGCGACTGGCGTGGGTTGCACATCACCGCGGAGGACATCGAGGGCTTCCACGCGCGCGCCCTTCTGTCGACGGAGGAGCGCGTTGGGGTGCGCCTCGCCGCCGAGGACGAGGTGGTCCCCGATGCGCACGCCGGCGTGTCCGTGGTCTTCATGGAGCACTTCAACCGCAGGCTCGCGCTGCCGGCGAGCCCGTTCCTCCAGAGCTTTCTGTAGCTCTACGGCCTGCAACCGCACCACCTCGGAGTGAACTCCATGGCGACGCTGACCTACTTCGCCACCGTCTGCGAAGGATGGCTCGGCGTCTGGCCGTCACTTCTTTCTTCTGCCGGCTATTCTACCTCCGCGGCCGGTATCTCGGCGACAAGGAGGAGCTCAGCTTCGTCGACTGCGGAGCCGTGATCGTCTATCGCCGGTCGCGGACGGAGCTGCCCGGCTACAAGAAGCCGGACACGGTGAAGGACTGGCGGCAGACGTATTTCTACGTCCGCAACCTGAAGGCGGGTGAAGACCACATCCGGCTGCCGGCCTTCCAGCCGGTCGGCCCGGTCAGGGACAACTGGGGCGTGAAGAAGTACGGCGACCAGACGGACGTCGACAAGATGCTTGAGCGCCTCGAGGAGCTCTTCACGAAGGAGGGGTTGACCACCCGGGACATCACCCTCTGCTGGCTGTACAACCAGATCGCGCCGCTGCAGGCCAGGCTACACAAGATTTGCTTCCTGAGCGGGCGCCTCGACCCCACCCGGCTGACCTGGAAGAGGTGGAAGCTGGAGTCCCTAAATGGCTGGCTCCGGCACGTCGCCAAGGAGCAGAGGGTGGCAGAGAACTGGAAGTACAGCAAGGCACCATACACCCGCAGGAAGCGGGCGCCTCGGGTACGCTTCCCTTGCTCGATATCTCTCCCTTTATGTCTTGGCCGGCTACTCACCGACCGGCCGCGCAGCTGTTCAATGTCCAGCATGAGGAGGATGGTCCCAACGTCCCCAGTTCCGGCAGGACATCCGGCTAGAGCTGGGCGCACCCGGGGAGGCCCAGCCGGAGGGCGACGAGGAGGCGGCAGGGGGTGGCGCCGGCGTCGAGGGCGACGATGACGAGGCCGCCCAGGCGGGCGAGGATCGCACCGGAGATGACCAGGCGAACGAGGTGCTGGTCGACCGGGCGCCGCTTGGAGGTGGCGGGGCGGGCGACGCCCCGCCGGCTGCTCGGGTAAGCCGGCTGCTTCTAGCTTTGATGTTGACGAGGTCTCAAAACCTGTGGAAGTCATTGATCTCTCAGACACTGAGAGCGTTGAGAGTGCAGAGACCACGGGGTCGACCTCGGCCCCTCGCCCAAAGAGGCCGGCACCGGCTACTCCAACCGGCGAGGAGGGAGGTGATGACGACGGCGAGTTGCTGCAAAGGAAGCGGCCGAAATGGGTCCCGGTCAACGTGCGTGGGTAGGTGCTTCCTATTGCTCGATATCTTCGCTGTTTTGCTGGATGAATCATCGTGCTTTTCGCAGGGCACCGAGGCCCTTGACGGTCGGCGGGGTCGCGGAGACGCTTGCTACGCCGGCTACGCCTGCGGACGCGCCGGCCGGGCAGTCAGAGAGCAGGAGAGCGGGCCAGGGAGCAGCGCGAGCAGCCCCTTGCGCCGGGTGCGGGAGGCCAGCCGGTGGCCCCCCAGGTCGAGGTAGTTCCGCCTTTCGGCGGAGGCGAGGCCGAGAGAGCTGGTGGCATCCTGGGGGCAACCGGGGTCGGAGCGGGGGGCGCTCCGAAGATGAGGGCCAGCGCGGCGCCCGCCACGAAGAGGGGCGAGTCGGCGGCGAAGAAGAAAACGGGGAAGCAGGCGGCGCCGGCTGCCACGGAGAAGGCCAAGGACGCCGCCGCTCCTTCGCAGAGGCAGCTGGTGCCGGCTGCTCCTTCTATTGCCGCCAACGCCGGGGGACGCGGAGGCCGACCGACCCGCTGGACTTCGCACTGGAGATCCGGAAGGAGCTGGTGGTCTAACTCCAGGACTTTGACCGCTTCCTGGAGCTGCTCAAGGTACGTTCTCGTGCTTAGTCTCTTTGCTTTTATCTTGAGCCGGCTGCGGCAGCCGGCCCGAGTCTTGAGCCTTGTCTTTTCTTTAACTTCAGGAAGAGTCCAACCAGAAAGTCCTTCGGCTGGAGAGGAACCTCGAGGCCACCAAGAGTGAGTGTTGTTCCCGGCTGCGATTTTTTTCATGCAGAGCCGGGTGCGGGGTCTGATGCCTTTCTTTGCAGAGAACGACGAGGATCTGCGCGCCAAACTGGCTAGCTACCAGTTCAGCGACCTGGCACAGGAGGTGGAGCGTCTCAAGAAGCACGACGAGGAGCGGCAGGCGGAGCTGGATGAACTGGCCAAGGCCAAGGAGGCGGTGGAGAAGGCGGCGGTGGAGGCGCGGGAGCAGTTCGAGAAACTGGAGCAGGGCTACAACCAGCAGCGCAAGGACGACTAGGTGGAGCTTACGAGGCTGAAGGACGAGGTCACCCGCCTGACGACGGAGGAGGGGTCAGCGCGCAAAGAACTGGCTCGGATCGACCTCGCCGTCCGAGGTAGACTTCGTGATGAGGCAGCCGGAGGAGAGGTAGTTTTAAGGTTTTCTTGTTGTGACGTTTCTTTTCCGGCTGCAGGCTTCTATCCGTCTGCGGGCATGGAGGCTGCTAGGGCCCAGCTGGAGACCCTTGGGGTGGAGCTGACTGACGCCGCCATTACCGGCCGCTCGACCTCCGTGCCGGACCGGGTGGACCAGCTCGGGGTTGATGCCTGCGCGCTGGCCTTCGCGACTGGAGGCTCTGCAGATACGTCTGGCCTGGCCAGGGAATCCCCATCTTCCTGGCCGAGCTGGCGCGTCGTCTTGCCCTGGCGCCGGCTGCGGTGCAGGAGCTGCAGGAGTCAGCCGCGCGTGGCGGGGCCTTGTGGGCCGTGTCGCTGCTCAAGTCCTGGTATCCGGCTGCCGACCTGGAGCTGCTCAAGGTGGGCTTCCGGGACGACGACACGTACGCGGCGCTCAAGTAGCACCCGGATATTCGCGACACCGTCTGCACCATCACTGACTTCGTCGACTTCTCGGACTTCATCACCGACAGGCAGCTGGCCTAGCCGACCAAGGACTCGGAGGCTGAGTACGCCGAGGAAGATGATGGCGAAGAAGTCGAGGAGCCGGCGGAGGGCTCCAAGGGGAAGGCCGTCCAAGAAACCGGCTGCTCCAAGACTGGCGACGTGGCCAGCTAATCCAAGGCCGCCGAATGAAGACCTCGGGATGCCGGGTTGCCGCTTATCTTTTCGTACTCTTTTGTGAACTTGTCTTATTTTCTCCCCGGGATGACGGGCGTACTTGTTTGGAACCTCTGCTACTTGTGTCGTGACCTGTGTGGAGCTTCGTCTCCTTTGCTTCTGCTCGAAATTTCTTTGCAACTGGTTTTTTCTCTTTTACCCCCACTAGCCCCCGAGATTTGGCTCGGCTGGCGCAGCGAGGCGAGCTGAGTCTTAGTCTTCGAAGGTTTGCCTGGCTGCCTCGGGGCAACCGGGTTTTCGCGCACTAGCCCCCGAGATTCGGCCCGACTGGCGTAGCCAGTTGAGTCGAATCTGGACTAGGAAACTTCGATAGCTCGCCCGGCTAGTCGATTCAGCCGGGTTTTCGCGCACTAGCCCCCGAGATTCGGCCCGACTGGCGTAGCCAGTTGAGTCGAATCTGGACTAGGAATCTTAGATAGCTCGCCCGGTTGGTCGATTCAGCCGGGTTTTCGCGCACTAGCCCCCGAGATTCGGCCCGACTGGCGTAGCCAGTTGAGTCGAATCCGGACTAGGAATCTTCGATAGCTCGTCCGGCTGGTCGATTCAGCCGGGTTTTCGCGCACTAGCCCCCGAGATTCGGCCCGACTGGCGTAGCCAGTTGAGTCGAATCTGGACTAGGAATCTTCGATAGCTCGCCCGGCTAGTCGATTCAGCCAGGTTTTCGAGCACTAGCCCCCGAGATTCGGCCCGACTGGCGTAGCCAGTTGAGTCGAATCTGGACTAGGAAACTTCGATAGCTCGCCCGGCTGGTCGATTCAGCCGGGTTTTCGCGCACTAGCCACCGAGATTCGGCCCGACTGGCGTAGCCAGTTGAGTCGAATCTGGACTAGGAATCTTCGATAGCTCGTCCGGCTGGTCGATTCAGCCGGGTTTTCGCGCACTAGCCCCTGAGATTCGGCCCGACTGGCGTAGCCAGTTGAGTCGAATCTGGACTAGGAAACTTCGATAGCTCGCCTGGCTGGTCAATTCAGCCGGGTTTTCGTGCACTAGCCCCCGAGATTCGGCCCGACTGGCGTAGCCAGTTGAGTCGAATCTGGACTAGGAATCTTCGATAGCTTGTGAGGTCGACAAAAAATCGAAACTTTTGTTAGATCGTTAGTCCTCAAAATCGAAAGGGTTGGCACTTTTAGCTTCGGTTTTTACCCGATTAGGGGCCGGCTCGCCCTTGCTTTGCCTCCCGTGCCCCTTCCCGTGTCTCGGCGCTGCGACCCCTGCTCTTGCCGGCTGGACGCTGCAGCCGGATCCGAAGAGAGGGCCGGCTGGCTGGGCGCACAGTACTGAGATCTGTGGGAGGCTGGACGCAGGCGAACGAGAGCGTGGTTTTCCTGTCGCGAGTCTGACACTTTTTCTTTCTTACGAGTTTTTCGCGTGTGCCTCCTAGCCGGTTTCTGCCCAACGTGTCAGCCGTGTTGCGGTCTACAGCCGGATGCGAGAGTAGGCGTCGGGGTCGAGCATGTTACTAGGCTGGCGTAAACGGGAATCGGTATTCGGCTAGCCGCAGTTGCTCTGTTGTGAGCCGGAGACGTTTCCTACGGGTCTTTCGCATGTGCCCCCTAGCGGTTTCTGCCCGACGTGTCAGCCGGGTTGCGGTCTGCAGCCGGATGCGAGAGTAGGCGTCGGGGTCGACCACGATACTAAGCCGATCGTGAGGATCAATAGCCAGCTAGCCACAGAGGAAAAAAGAAGCAACAGTGAAACAACAGGCAGCCCCGAGTGCGCGCTCGAGGGTGCAAACTTTTACTCAAAAGTAACGACAGGGTGTTACACTTCTTCTAGGAGTAGAAAGGCCTGAGGAGGCAGGCGTTCCACGGGCGTTCCCCCTCCTCGAAAGGGGTAAACGGCTTGTCTTCTTTCTCCTCACGTACGTCTGTGAGATAGTACGCGTTGTTGCGCAGTGCTCTGCTGATGATGAACGGGCCCTCCCAGGGGGAGGACAGCTTGTGGAGTCCCTTGGTGTCTTGGATCCATCGGAGCACCAGGTCTCCTTCGCGGAACGTGACCGGGTGCACTTTCCGGCTGTGGTACCGGCGCAGACTCTGCTGGTAAATGGCCGATCTGGACAAGGCCAGTTCTCGCACCTCCTCGAGGAGATCCACGCCGTCTTCGTTTGCTCGCTTGGCTTCTTTCTCGGTGTAGAGGATGGCTCGAGGGGAGTCGAACTCGATGTCAGCCGGCAGGACTGCTTCTGCGCCGTAGACAAGGAAGAAAGGTGTGTAGTTCGTCGAGTGGTTGGGGGTGGTCCTGAGGCTCCAGAGTACATGCGGGAGCTCTTCGATCCATCACCCGGGTGCTCGCTCGAGTGGGTCAACCTGCCGGGGCCGGATTCTGGCTAGGACTAGGCCGTTTGCTTTCTCCACTTGGCCGTTGGACTGGGGGTGAGACACCGAGGCGAGGTCCAGCCGGATTCGCTTGTCACGGCAGAAACGCTTGAAGGCGCCCTTGGCGAAGTTTGTGCCGTTGTCGGTGATGATGCTATGCGGGTAGCCGTAGCGGTAGATGATGTCTTGGAAAAAGGTGATGACCGTCTGGCCATCCCACTTCTTGACCGGCTTGGCCTCGATCCACTTGGTGAACTTGTCCACCGCTACGAGGAGGTGAGTCATGCCGCTTCGCGCCGTTTTGAAGGGACCGACCATGTCAAGCCCCCAGACGGCGAAAGGCCAGGTGATGGGGATGGTCTGCAGGGCTGCAGCCGGCATGTGTTTCTGCTTGCTGAAGCGCTGGCAGCCGGTGCAGGTGCGAACCATCTGCACGGCGTCGGCTAGAGCAGACGGCCAGTAGAAGCCGTAGCGCAAAGCCTTCGCTGCGATTGACCTGGACGCGGCGTGGTGGCCGCACTCGCCCTTGTGGATGTCTTCCAGCAGGCGGCGACCTTCTGCCGGCTCGACACACCGCTGAAAAACGCCTGTCGCGCTGCGCTTGTAGAGCTCGTTGTTGATGATGGTGTATGCCTTGGAGCGTCGCAGGACCTGTCGTGCTTGCACCTCGTCCTCTGGGAGCGTGCCGTGTGCGAGGTAGTCGAGGAATGGCTGTGCCCATGAGGGAACTTCGTGGATGGCGAAGACGCCAGCTAGCGCCAGCTGGGCGGCTTTTGGATCTGGCTGCGCAGCCCCCGGGTGTGTTGGAGCAGCCCCCGGGTTTGCGCGGGTCTTGTCGATGAGCTCGGGGACGGGTGCGGCTGGCGCCTCGTAGCCGGGTGGGTCCAAATGACGTGGTGGGGGGACAGCCCCCGAGTTTGCGTGTCTGGCTGGTGGGCTTGCAGCCCCCGGGATGACGATGGATTCCGAGTCGGGTGATCGTGTGATGGATGGCTTGTAGACGTGCTTGAGGGAGACGCCGGGTGGAATGGCTCGCCGGGTGCTGCCAAGCTTGGCTAGCATGTCAGCCGTCTCGTTGTTGACTCTGGGTACGTGGTGGAATTCGCACCCTTCGAAGCATGCGCAGAGCTGCTGCATGAAGAACCGGTAGGCGGCCATGTTGGCGTCCTTGGCATCCCAGTTCCCTGAAGTTTGCTGGATCACCAGGTCCGAATCGCCGAAGAACAGGATGCGCTGGATGCTCATTGCTTTGGTGATCTTGAGGCCGTGGACGAGGGCCCCGTACTCGGCGACTTTGTTGGAGGCCTTGAAGTGGAGCTGCGCGGCGTATTCCAACCGGTTGCCCTTGGGCGCGGTGAGGACGATTCCGGCTCCCAGTCCCTCGTACATTTTGGAGCCGTCGAAATGCATCCGCCAATGCGAGGAGTCGGGCACGGGCGGCAAGTACTGTGTTTCCGCCCAGTCGACGATGAAATCGGCGAGGAGCTGGGTTTTGATCGACACTCTTGGCTGGTACAGGACCGTGTGCAGGGCCAGGTCAATTTCCCACTTGGTGACTCGGCCGGTTGCGTCTTTGTTGCCGATGATGTCTTCGAGTGGAGTCGTGCTCACCACTGTGATGACGTGCTCTTGAAAGTAGTGGTGCAGCTTCTTCTCCGCCATGTGCACGCCGTACACGAGCTTCTGGTAGTGGGGGTAGTTCTGCTTCGACTGCGAGAGGACCTCGCTCACGTAGTAGACCGGCCGCTAGACCGAGTGCTCCTTGCCTTCCTCTTGCTGCTCCACCACTAGGACGATGCTGACGCACCGGTTGGTGGCGGCAATGTACATGAGCATGAGCTCCTTTGGGGCAGGCGGCGCCAGGACTGGTGCCTCGGATAGGGCCCTTTTGAGCTCGGCGAAGGCTGTGTCCGCTTCGTCCGTCCAGACGAACTTGCCGGTCTTCTTCAACAGGTGGTACAGGGGCAGTGCCTTCTCGCCCAGCCGGCTGACGAACCGGGTAAGCGAGGCCAGGCAGCCGGCGAACTTCTGGATGTCTTTTAGGCCGGTTGGCCGCTCCATGCCCTCGATGGCGGCGATCTTGTCTGGGTTGGCCTCGATCCCTCGCGCGGAGACGAGGAACCCGAGTAGCTGGCCAGCCGGTACTCCGAATACGCACTTGGTTGGGTTCAGCTTCATCTGGAACCGGCGCAGGTTGGCGAAGGTCTCTCTCAGGTCGTCGATGAGTGTGCGGCACTCTTTGGTCTTGATGACGATGCCGTCGACGTAAGCGTGGGCGTTGCGCCCGATCTGGTCGCCCAGACACTTCTGCATGCACCTCTGGTAAGTGGCGCCAGCGTTCTTCAGGCCGAACGACATGACCGTGTAGCAGAATGCTCCGAAGGGCGTGATGAATGCGGTCTTCAGGTGGTCGTCCGGGTGGAGCTTGATCTGGTTGTAGCCGGAATACGTGTCCAGGAAGGACAGGTAGTCGCAGCCGGCGGTGGAGTCTATGAGTTGGTCGATGCGTGGCAAGGCGAAGGGTCCTTGGGGTACACTTTGTTGAGGCTGGTGTAGTTGATGCACATGCGCCAGGTGTTATTTTTCTTCATCACCAGGACTGGGTTGGCGAGCCAGCCGGGTGGTAGACTTCCATGATGAAGCCGGCGTCGAGTAGCCAGGCGATTTCTTCTCCTATTGCTCTTCTCTTCTCCGAAGCGGCGGAGAGGTTGCTTCACCGGTCTAGCATCCGGCTTGACGTGCAAAGAGTGCTCAGCGAACTCCGTCGGTACAACCGGCATGTCTTTTGGAGACCATGCGAAGATGTCCCGATTCTCACGGAGGAATTCGATGAGCTCGCCTTCCTATTTGTCACTGAGGGTGTTGCCAATGGTGAGGAACTTCCCGTCCGGCTTGCTTGCATCAAGCGGAACCTGCTTGCTGTCTTTCTTGGCTTGAACTACGTCTCGCCCGACTGATTTTTGCATCCGGTGCGACCGGGTGCTCTACCGCAACGACGCGCCTGATTTTCTTGAACTCTTCCGCCGCTACCAGCGACTCGGCGAGCTTCGAGCCGGCCGAGGCGCACGCCATGGAGCGCTTGAAGTCGCCGGCAACGGTGATGATGTCGCTCGGGCCTGGCAGCTTCATCTTCAGGTAGCCGTAGTGGGGTACGGCCATGAATTGAGCGAGAGCCGGGCGGCCCAGGATGGCGTGGTAGGGGCTGCGGTGGTTCACCACCTCGAAACAGATGCTTTCACGGCAAAAATTCTTCTTGTCTCCGAAGACGACGTCCAGCCGGACGGTGCCGATTGGTGTGCAGGATTGCCCCGGCACGATGCCGTGGAAGATCGTCCCGCTGCGGCTCATCCGGTCCTTGGTTATGCCCAGCTTGTCGGCGGTGTCCTTGTATAGGATGTTGATGCTGCTTCCTCCGTCGATGAGCACTCGGGAGAAGGTGACGATGAACTCTTGCTCGGTGACGAAGGTGGGGTCTAGGAGCATGCTGTAGCCCCCGGGATTCGGCATGATGTCCGGGTGGTCGGCTGGTCTGAAGGAGATGGGTTGGTTTGCCCAGTCCATCAGCTGCTGGACGGCGGGGACGACTGTGCTCACTTCTGCGACGCGCAGCCGCTGGCTGCGCTTGTCGTTGCGCTCGATGACGGAGATGACGTACGCGGCGTCCTTGTTGGGGTACACGTCGCGAGATGTGCCGGCTGCGGCAGCCGGCGGTCTTGGGCGCTCATTGCGTTGGTTGTTGCCTATGTTGACGCCGCCTTGGGGAGGGGGTGGGCCGGGTGCTAGAGGCGGCGGACCCTCTCCACGCTGCAGACGGAGAGTCCAGCTGCAGCGCGCCGTCGTGTGAGTGGCCGGCTTCCCGGTCACGTTGTGGTAGCGGCATGGGCCGTTCATCATGTCCTCGAACAGGTATGCTGGTTTTGCCCACTGGTGGTCTTCGTACCGCCCTTTTGGCTTGTTCCACTGGCGGGGATTCCGGTTGCCACCGTCATCGCCAGCCGGTTGGCCGGCCTCGGTTGCGTTGACGGCACGGTTCTCGTACCGCCCGTCTGGCGCGCCGCTTCTCTTCCGGCTGTCTCTATCTCGATCGTCGCGGCGGTCGCGGTTATCGCGGTTGCCTCCATTGTCGCGGTTGCCTCGGTTGTCGTTGCTGGGGCCGCCTGTCTCTCGCGCAGCCGGCTTTCCTTGTGTTCTGCCGGCTCCGTCTACTTGCATTGGGACTCTCATGGCGGAGTCGGCCGTGGCGTACTTGTCTGCAATGGTCATGAGCTCCGCCATGGACTTTGGCTCGTCCAGGAGCAGCGCGTGCTTGAGCTTTGTGCCCTCCCGGCAGCCGTTGATGAAGAAGCCGACTGCCTGGATGTCGTGGACTCCTTCGCAGGTGTTGCGCAGGGTTGACCATCTCGTCAGGTAGTCGCGGTCGGACTCGGTCTTCCCCTGGGTGCAGCCGGCCAGCTGGCGGGGGCGGGCTGGGCGCTTGTAGGTGCTGGAGAAGTTCCTGACGAAGACCTGCTGGAAGTCCAGCCAGGAGTTGATCGATCCATCCGGCAGGCTGTTGAGCCATGTGCGAGCTGAATCTTTCAGCATGAGTGACACGTAGCGCACCGCTACGTGCTAGTTGCCGCCTGCGATGGAGACGGCGGTGACGTAGTCGGATAGCCAGTCCTCAGGCTTCGTGCTTCCGTTGTACTTGGGTGTGTCGCGCGCCAGGGAGAAGTTCCGCGGGAAGGGCTCTCTTGCGATGCGAGGTCCGAAGCACCGGTGGACCTCGCCCTCCTCTTCTTCGAGCCGGCGGGATCTCTCCAGGGCGTCGAGGCGGTCGCGGGCATCGGGGCCAAACGTCGGGCCTAGATCTCCCAGTCGGTCATGGACGCTTCCCCTACAGGCAGCCGGCTAGTCGGGGTAGTTGTTCTGGCCTCCATTGGCGGCCGGCGCGTTGTTGTAGTTCTGGCCGCCACCCGCAGCCGGCGCGTTGAAGCGGCTTGGTCTGGAGTTGATGCTGCGTGCACGATTCCCACCCGGCTGGGGGGCTTGCGGTGACGACGCCTGGCGGTCACCCCGAGTCGCGCCGGCTGGAGGGGCTCCAGGTGGGGGCGGGGGGGGGCGGCGAGTTCATCGCGGACGCGGCCTGGTTCTGGCGAAACTGGTGGTCGGCAGTGTCGAGGAGGTCCTGGACGCGCTGCTGCTACGCGCGTAGTTCGTCTCCCTTCATGTTCTTCGCGGGGGAGCTGTAGACGGGTCGACGGGTAGGCGGTGGTCCGGCTGCTCCAGCCGGCTCGGCGTCGGGAGCCGGTCCCCTGCCATCTCGTTGGCGAGGTTGCGCCTGACGTTTCCCCTCGGGTTGGGCTCGACGGCGATGGGAGTGAAGCCGTGGGCGAAGTTGTACTCACGGACCTGTGCCTCCATGCGGCGGTGCGTGGCTGCGACACCGCACACGCTGCTGAGGAGGCGCTGCCGTGTCTGCTCGAGGAGCATGGCGGCCTGCGCGGGGTCCGCGTTGGCTGCGATGGGCGCGTGGCCAAGCCTTGAAGCATGGCCTGTACGGAGTCGACGGGGGCGTGCTGCTGGGTGCTTGCTACGTCGGACACCATGACCTCCGCGTAAACGCGGTTCTCGGTGCCGCTCTCGCAGCCGGCCATCTCCTCGGGGAAGCGGTCGACGTAGCGCTGGATGTTGGCGGGGTAGGCGGGCGCGAGGGTGATGTAGACGCGGTGCTCACCGAAGTGCAGGACAGTGCCATCCTCGGGGAAGGCGGAGCCGGCGAAGCAGTTCGCGTTGTCGTCGACGAAGTCGATGGAGCCGAACGTCGAGACGAGGCCAGAGGCGACTCGCTCGCCGAGGCGGCTGCAGGATCCCTAGCGGAATGTGACTCCGACTGCTGCCATCTGCCCCACGGTGGGCGCCAAATGACGTGGTTGTGAGCACGGCATATGCCACAGGGTGGATAAGATTGGGATGGGGGCAGCGTTCTGGAACAGCGGCACCCGCAGGGATTGCGCCGAGGCGCGGACACGGGAAGTACCTAGGTTCGGAGCCCTCACGGAGGAGGTAACACTCCTACTCCTGCTCGATCTCTCTATCAATGGCGGACACAATACAGAGGTGCTCCTTGAGCTGTTCGAGTGTTCCATGGTTCGGATGTGGGAGGAAGGAAGAAGTGACCGACCCCCTCTACTTGGGCACCAGGCAGCCTTATATAGGGTTGGCTGCCTGGCTTATAGGCGGGTCCGGCTGGCCCGTGCCAGCCGGGCTATGTCGGCTACAGGGGTATCTCTTGATGACGCTACTCGTCCGCCGAACAGTAGAACCTCGTAGGCCTGCAGGCGATGTCGGGGTAGACTTGGTGCCGTGGAGGGCTGGCCGGCTGCGAGGCCGGACCCCTCCGACCGGGTAGGCAGCGCCTGGGATCTTGTCGGGCGCGAGGCAGCGCTCCGTGTCTCCCGCCTGTCGGGGCTGCAGAGCACTGTAGGGGACATCAGGCCATGCTTCGCTTTAGCCCACGCCTGGGCGACGTGGAGGGCGCGCCGGGCACGGTCCCGGCGCCCACCCAACACGGGCCCTTGTCTTCTGCCCGTCGTGGGGGCGCGGCAGCCGGTCGTCCGGCTGGCGAGCAGCCGAATCCGGATGCTACCGTTGACCTTGGTCGCATAAGGCGGGCGTCGTTTGTCGTTATCTGTTTGTCTAGGAACTGTGCTGATGATGAGTCTGCAGTTCCTCTTGTCCGCGCCGCTCGGCTGTGCCCCGACTGGCTAGGCGGAGCTCGGCTGCACTCGGGCAGGCGGGCCCAGCCTAGCCGGACAGCTGGAGACGGCCGGGCATCTGAATTTGCGTTTCACTCGGGATCTTTGTGGGTCTTTGGGTACCCGGGCTTTATCCCCATGTCAATGCCTTTCGGGCTCAAAAACGCAGGCGCAACCTACCAGCACATGATACAAGACTGGCTCAAGAAGCAAATTGGGCGAAACGTCCAAGTCTATGTAGACGACATCGTCATTACAACACGGGAAGAAAACACACTACTCGATGACTTGCGAGAGACGTTCGCAAACCTCAAACGCTTCCACATCAAGCTCAACCCGAAGAAGTGCATGTTCGGTGTGCCAGCCGGGCAGCTCCTGGGGTATCTAGTCTCGGCTCGTGGAATCGAGGCGGACCCAGAGAAAATACAGGCCATCTTGACGATGCAAAGGCCTTCAAATCTCTATGACGTACAAAAATTAGCTGGTCGAGTGGCAGCACTCAGTCGATTCATCAGCAAGCTGGGCGAGAAAGCACTCCCGTTCTATCGACTGATGAAGAAAGCAGACAAATTTGAGTGGACGCCAGAAGCCGAAACAGCCTTCACGGACCTCAAGCGAGTCCTCACAAGCCCTCCAATCCTCGTCACACTAAGGGAATGCGAGCCACTATACCTATATGTCTCCGCAACTAACAGGGTGGTGAGCACCGTACTGGTGGTCGAACGCAAGGAGGAGGGACACGCCCAAAGCATACAACGTCCAGTCTATTACTTGAGTGAAGTCCTCTCCATATCAAAACAGCGGTACCCGCATTATCAAAAGATGGCTTACGCCGTGTTCATGTCCTCAAGGAAGCTGATGCATTACTTCGCAGAGCACCCGATCACTGTAATCAGTACCTCAGGGATCGGAGATATCCTCACAAACCCCAATGCAACTGGGCGAGTCGCAAAATGGCTCATCGAGCTAGGACCACGAGACATCAAGTATGATTACCCGAAGGCCATCAAAGCACAAGTCTTACCTGACTTCCATACCGAGTGGATCGAAGCTCAGTTGCCAGGAGCACCAGATGTGTCCAATTCATGGATTATGTACTTCGATGGCTCAAAAAAGAACGAAGGCGCAGGCGCAGGTGTCATCCTCATATCACCAAAAGGCGACAAGCTTCGCTATATACTGCAAATGGGATTCGAGTTACCATCCAATAACGAAGCAGAGTACGAGGTCCTGATCCATGGCATGAGGATGGCCAAAGCCCTCGGGTGCACTCGACTGATGATCTATGGTGACTCGAATCTTGTGGTACAGCAAACGATGAAGGGCTGTGACGCAATCGCAGCTAACATGATCGCCTACCGCGATCTGTACAACCTAATGGAGGGCAGCTTTGAAGGCTGCGAGTTGCGGCACATAGGACGCGAGAGCAACGAAGAAGCAGATAAGCTAGCCAACATTGGCGCGACCAAAGCACCAGTTCCACCTGGTGTCTTTCTCGAGCACATCGAGCACAGGTCCATCAAGAAAAAATGAACATCTACTACATCAGCCGCACCAGCCAAAAACAAAGCACCTAGCGCAGAGGACCCGCCAGTCGAGGTACTCCTCATTGAGCCAACCTGGACTCAACCTTTCCTCGCATACATACTCCGTGGCGAAGTACCTGAAGACATAACAGGGTCAAGACGCGTCACTCGATGATCTAAAGCATACACCGTCATCAATGGTGAACTATACAAGCGCACCGTATCAGGTATGTTCCAGCGTTGCATAGCATTCGAAGATGGCCAGGCCATCCTTCGTGATATTCATGCAGGTACCTGTGGTCATCACGCCAGCAGTCGATCACTCATAGCCAAAGCCTTTCGCGCAGCCTTCTACTGGCCCACAACACTCAAAGACGCAGAGGACATAGTCAAAAGGTGCATCGGTTGTCAAAAATTCACCACAAAGCCGCACGCACCCGCATCGGCGTTGAAGACAATACCATTGGCATGGCCCTTTCGCCCAATGGGGGCTCGATATGGTCGGGCCACTCAAAAAATCCTCCCATGGAGGGCATACTCACCTTCTGGTGGCAGTCGACAAGTTCACCAAGTGGATCGAAATAGTCCCTATCACAAGTTCGACTGCCACTACAGCAGTCAATTTCATAAAAACCATCATATACCGCTTCGGCGTGCCAAGCAGTATCATCACTGATAACGGTACAAACTTCACGGCTGAAGAATTCCGAACTTTCTGCAAAGAGCAAGATATCACGCTCAACTATGCACCTGTGGCACACCCGCAGTCCAATGGCCAAGTCGAAAAAGTCAATGGACTTGTGACGAGCGGAATCAAGAAACGCCTCCTGGTGCCACTCAAAAGGGCTGCGGGTGCTTGGGTCGAAGAACTCCCGTCTGTGCTATGGAGCCTACGCACAACTCCCAATGCTTCAACACGATTCACCCCATTTTTCATGCTCTACGGCGCAGAGGCAATCCTGCCATCAGACGTAAGATTCAATGCACCAAGAGTCAAAGCATACAACGAAGAAGATGCAGATGAAGCACTCGAAGATGCAGTCGACTTGCTCGAAGAAGCACGCAACACGGCGCTTGCACGCACAGCTGTCTATCAGTAAGACCTCCGCAACTACCACAGCCGTCGACTGCGCACCCAGGTCCTTCGTGGTTGGCGACCTGGTCCTTCGACTGAAGCAGAAGAAGGTGCACAAACTCGCCTCCCATGGGAGGGTCCCTTCATCATCACTGAAGTCCTTGGTGGTGGCCATACAGACGGAAGCACGCAAAGACAGGCGAACTTTCGCACAATCCTTGGAACGTTACGCAGCTGCGCCGTTTCTATGCTTAGATTGCTCAGTCGCACAATGTAATAGGCACATATGTCGGATGGCTGCAGGTTTCAGACGCGCTCTTTTCCTTACCAGGGTACCTAAGGGAACTGGAAGGTTTTTAATGAGGCGGCCTGCAGCCTAACATTCAAAAATGGAATATAGTCAATGATTCCTCATATTTCTCCCTGCTTACTACTCGCATAACTTATCTGCATAAACTTAGCCTTACCCGAATACTCGGGGGCTGCGCTATCTCAAGGCATGAGCTCTCGCTCGTTTTTCAAACATAATACCCCGGACGCACTCAAATACTCGGGGGCTGGGTCATAAACATCATACATAAACGACAAAGGTTGCTCAAAATCATGAGTTGAAGCTTCAAACATCGCAAAAATTCACAGCCTCACTCAAACACTCGGGGCTGTGCAAATCATGTTCCATACTAAGTGTTTTTCATAAACCCCACTTGATACACACGGGGCTGCGCACATACATAAATATACACTACGTATAAGTGGCAAATTTACACTTGGGGGATGTCCTCTATACAGAAATACCATAATCTTCCGGTTCGTCCTTAACGGGTAGCACAGGGCCCGTAAGTTGAGCTTGATAACACTCAACCAATTCCTCGCATATTCGACTGTTTCGTCCAGTTGCGACTATGACAAAGTCGATCCAGGCACGGGTGGACGTAACTGCATATGTGGATGCTTACTCCGGATATACGCCATCGTTGCGTTGGCTCATCCACAAGCTTCTGGGTGATAAAATCTCGAATAGGACCTGCACTCCGGAAAAGCCCGAGCAATGCATGGATTCCTTGAGGTTGCGGCCCCGCCGTGAAAAGAGTCTGGTTGATTCGACTGAAGGCCGACCTGCATAACTCGAGCAGCATAGTGCTCCGCCACACTCGATCCTATAGAGTTGCGAGTATGCGTGCTCGGTTCTTATCCAAACGAAAATGCTGACGGCCCGTCATTGGTTCGTCAGTCGCATTGCTCAACTGCTCGTCAACACGAGCCTGCTCCGCTTGGAAGTCTGGAACAAAGCCTGCAACAAGGCATGTTGGATCATCAAAAAAGGACAGACTATAAACTCTTGAGATTAAGGCAGTCATGCTTACACTCGAGTTGTCTGTTCACGACCTCCATCTCGCCAAGCACATAGTCCTCTCATTGAGTGGGTAAAGCAGGCCTCGCCCTCATCCTATCCAGCTTGCTCTGGGCACTCTTCAACTCTTGCTCCAGTTTTACGACTCGAGCCTTCATATAACACATTATTGCGGCATCATTTGCTACCTGAGCTCGAGATCGAGTGGGAGCACGATGCCGCGAAGAGCCAGAGGAAGTAGCGGCTGCCCGCTTCTGTTCCAAACATCATAAAAATCTCATGTCAGATATGAGAAACTCATCACAAAGCTTGGGCGAATAATAGCACATAAGCCTTACAGGCAGAAACACAACAAGGACCCAAATCCATACAAGTGTGGCAAAAGCATACGCATACTCACGATATCATAAAAGTATAATTACAATCCATAAAAAAGGGAAGATGGCCCTATAGTCTATGATGCAGACTCTGATCTAGCCCTACGCGCGCGATTGGCGACCTCTGCTGACCGGCGCTCCACGGTAGTCATAAAAATTTCAGCCAGCTGCGCGGCTGGCTCGTTCACATGCTTCAGACCCACAAGCTTCCCGTCCGGCCTCCGAGGGAAATCAGACAAAGCGGCTTTGAAGTCACCCTCTATCCCATGACCTAAAAGGAGTTTGAGGGTGGTCTCTGAGCCGCGTACCGTTAGGGTGCGAGCAAAACTCGCCATAGTTGAGGTTCCCGGGCCCAAGACATCGGCGAAGCCTTCCACAGTCGATGGAAGTTGGCCAGACGAGAACACGCCCTTGTATACGGCGCCGAGTGTGCTCGTAGACTTGGCAAGTGCATCCTTTGCTTGGACGGAGACGGCGTCAAGGTCGCCAATAGCACGGTCGAGGGACAAATCGCCACTCGCCTGGTCTACGGGTGCCGGTGCGCCAACAGCTCCTTCACAGATCAAAAAGAGCACAACCTCTTACACAACATTCAGCGGCAACAGAAGTAAACAAAAAGAGGCAAATTTTACTAACCGCCACATCTCGGGTGAGGCTAGCCAGCCACTTAGCATACTCTTTCTCGCGCAAGGCAGCGGAGTTCTTGGCATCATCCAAAGCCTTCTTCGACTCAGTACGCTGTTTGGCGAGTACGTCTTCTAGCTCCTTCACCCGGGACTCAGCCGATGCCTTGTCATCTGCATTTGATGGCAAGAAGTAATTCAAATGCTCCACTAAGCAAAGACAGTGCAAAGTGGAACTTCGGGTTAAGAATCAAAATACACTTACGAGTGAGTTGGTCCAAACTGGTGCGCAGAATGTCCCTCTCTTGCTCCAGTTGGACAAAAGCCTTGCCCGATTCTACCAAGTTGAGGTAGTAAGGCTGCAACAGCACACGAAACTAGCATAAGTTATACATAACAAGTCCCGTATGCGGACTCGACAAAAAGACACTTACGTATTCCATCCAAGGCGCAGGCCTCGCGGCTGATGTCTCGACCTCCGGAGTTGCGGCACTCATAGCCTTGGCCGTCTCAATAGCAGTAGTCGTGGCTGCTGATTGAACGACCTCTGGAGCCACGTGAGAGACTTCCGGGGGCTCAGGGGCCGTAATCTTCTCAGTTGGAGGAGTCGGTGGACGCACAATTTCAGCACTGCGAGTGACAAAAGAAATACAGCATAAGCACAAAAATCATCAAACAAAAACTTTAGTACAAAAAGCTCAGGAGCTTACCTGTGCTCTTCTTCCTCCTCACTATCAAGGTTGTCAAAATTGGGACCTCCAAAAAGCAGCTCCTCACCCGACTGAGGAGGAGGAGAGCTGAGTTCAACGGGCTCACATTTAAAGGAACAGCTATGGCAGCAGGAGACGAGCCCGAATCTCCGTCATCTCTCACATCTGACTCCTTCACAGGTGAACTCGTGGAGGAAGACACAACTCGGGCTACCCGACGACGCTTGCGCGTCTGCAATTCCTCTGTTTCTTCTTCGACTTCCTCTATAGGCGAAGTGGTGGCTGATGGAAGAGGTGAGACATCAATTCCCTTTGCTCATACCTCTTGCACCTCCTGCACCTCTGTCTCCGCAGTCGGGTCGTTCTCTGGGAGTGGAGGAAGAGTCGAAGCAGTCGAGTGTCCTGCATACAAAATACAGCAAGTCAAAAGTTGCAAAGATGCGCAACAAAATAACAAAACCAGGAGATCATAAACATGTTTGTTCACTAACCTCCTCCAAACGCCTATCAGGACCATAAGGAGTGACAGGGCACTCGACGTTGCAAGGCTCGCTGGATTTTGTGCTAGTGATAGACCGCACATGTGACACCAGCTCGCTCTTCGATAATTCATCCTTGCTCATTCGGGTGGCGTCGAGCGCACCCTCATACTCCCACATGGGGTGGGCGCGAATGCGGAGCGGCCACACCAGCATCTTCACAAAGGTGGCAATCAAATGCACACCAGTTACGCTGCTTAGCAGCTCTCCAATCTTCGATAGCAGAGGCGCCGCTTCTGCCTTTTCTTCAGCCGACAGCGGGTGGTCCCAGGCATTCGTCCTCGCAAGTATACCAGCAGTCGAAAACGGCGGGACTCCTTCCTGGTCGACGCGCACATAGAACCACCTCTTCCTCCACCCTTGCGCCGAGTCGACTGGCTTCAGAGCAAAGTATCGGGTGTCACTGCGCACCTGGATCCCGAAGCCGCCAACAGGGTAGGTGCGGCCGCCTCGGTTGTTGGGACGGACCATGAAGATCGACTTCCGGAGGGCCCAGCTGGGAGAAACTCCCAAGAAGCACTCGCACAATACCATAAAGCAGGCAATGTGCATAATGCCATTCGGGGTGAAATCATGGATTTGCACCCCGTATGCATGCATCAATCCACGCACAAAGTCGTGGAAGGGAAGCGAAAAACCCCTAGGCAGAAACTCCGCAAAACAAACGCGCTCGTTAGCGCGAGGCTCGGGGAGTACCTCCTTGGGGGACGGCGCGCGGACGAACAGCTGGTCCGCGGGTGGCAGCATTCCCTCCTCGCGAAGCTTGTCCAGATGTGCCTCCTTGATGGTGGATTTCATCCAATCGCCGTCGCTCTTCTTGAGATCGACGGCGGACGCAGATGCGCTAGTCGCAGTCTTCTTCCCCTTCGGAGCGGCCGCGTCGGTCGCGGGCGCGTCGGCAGCAGCAGCCTTTCTCTTTGGCGCCATGGCAGTGGTGGCTAAGGGGAACAGCGGAAGCTTGGGTGCAAGAACAATGGCAGAGCGCACAGGAAGACGATGAAGCAGGGGCGGCGCGCAGAGCAAATGGCAAAGTAACAAATAATGCCAGCACCGTCCCCCACTATTTACCACAAACCAAAATAGATCATAACCGTCTAGCTCATAATCGTGCGCTCCGCACGCCATCCCGTCGTACACGTGGCAAGCACGGAGGGCAACCGTTGCCGGCCACTCCGCCCACTACGCACGCAAAAATAGGAGTCATCATCACGCCTCCGTAAAAAGTGGGCCAGAGTGGTCAAATCAAGTCCAAACGGCACCGTCGTCCGGTCAGCGCTGCACAATGGGCCCACCTATGTGTCACGTCTCATCCATCACAGCATAACGCACGCCACCGCGTGTCAGGCAGCGCAGTCACCAAAAACGTCATCCCTGCCGTCATCTCAAGCGCTCTGATCAGAAATACATTCGATTCTGCCCAACACATATCGGTCACTCGATTGCCTAAGTTTGGGTCAGGTGTGAAACAACAATGTTAAGGCAAAATTGGTCACTCGACCGTTCCTTCGGCTGAGGCATATTACTTCCATCGGGAGCATATCAAAAAATTCTTTGACTAGGGATGCTCAAGAAAAATGATTTTGAGATTATCCTCCATTACAAGCAATACAGCATAATCTCGGGGGCTACTCCCATCGGGAGCACTGTCGTGCACCCGATAGAATTACGACAAAAATTTCTTCGACTAACATATGAAGTGTAAAAAGATCTAAGATTATCCTCCATTGCAAGCAATAAAGCACAATCTCGGGGGCTACTCCCATCGGGAGCTCTGTCGTGCACCCGATAGAATAACGACAAAAGGTCAGTCGACGAAAGGCTCGACTCAGTTCATATACAAAATCATACTCGAAACATTCTCGAGTTGCGTCCGCCGCAAATACCTCGGATACTGCATGCATGGTGCAAAGGTAAGACCCGCGAACTTTCGAGCTGGCTAATGTCGGGGGAGTATCCCGGGTAGGGTCAAGGCTTGGCATAAGGTGGTGTTCGAAGTTGTGCCGAGGTACGGAAAGGGCTGACCTGTTTGGGCCTGGGAAGTTCCGAGCTTCATCTTGACCTGGAGAGTACAGGCCGACCTATTTTGGCCCAGAGGGGTCCGAGGTATACTGTTGGCCAGGGCCGAGGTTCACTGTCCGAGCTATGTTGTGGGTGCAGGAGAAGCTGTGGGAAGGAAGTAAGATCCGAGCTAGTAAAAGATATTAAGCGCAAGACCCAAGGTACGGCACGGACGCGCCGAGCTAACCGAGGTGATGGGCTGTAGGTCGGGCCGGAGTCAATGCTCCTGTCACTTCCAGCCGGGTACTAGAGCGCCTGACACGGGAGCGTCTGTCAAGGAGCATGGCAGAGGCGTGCTCCGGGTTCGGCGGGCCTGCACGTCTCCGACCGCTGACCACGCGAGGTCTGGGTAAAGGCTACGAGGTAGCTCTGCCAGGCCACGTCCTGTCTCGGTCAGAGGGGACATGCTAGCTCTGCCGTTAGGCTACAGGAGATGGGCAAGCCACGTCTTGTCCCGACCGAGGTACGGTGGTACGGTGGTGACCGTTGCAGAGGCATGGCAACAGTGTTCTGCGAGGGGCACAATGGTAACCCGGCTGGCCTATATAGTGGGCTTCACCCCCTCCTGCTAGGGACGAGACGAGGACTGATCCAGGATCAAGATCAAGAGAGAAAGAGAGAGAGGAAGCTCGGAACACCTCGGAGAGACCTCGGTTCAGGCTCGGAGTGCCTTTTCCTCTCTTTGTAGCATCATCTTCCACCTCGGTTCTCACCATTGTATCATCATACAGCTCGAGGAGCAGCTTGTACTTGTCACTGAGCTATACACTGACTAGGATAGTGCTGCAGTAGGGGTGTTACCTCCGCAAGAGGGCCCCGAAGCAGGGTACATCGTGGTGTGTTTTGTGTTCTTGCTTTCTTGGTTCTTGTTCGTGTTCTTGCGTGTTCTTGCGTGTGCACTTCTTGAGTGCATAAACCCTCCCCGGATTCCCCCAACGACCATTCGGCCCCATCTTAGCCATACCTATGGCATCTGCCGTGATCCCACCACGACAGTTGGCGCCCACCGTGGGGCAGATTGAGGCGTTGGAGGGAGTTTTCATCCGGACGGGCTCAGGCGAGCGTGTTCTTTCCGGGCTTGTCGCCAAGATCGGAGAGTTCACCTTCATCAGCGACAACGCGGGGTGTTTCGCCGGCAAGCCCTTCCCCGAGCACGGCTTCACCATGATGCTCGGCAGCTTCGTCACGTACGTTGCTGTCGAGGTTGTTCGCGGGTACCCGGAGCAGGTGCTCGTGGACGACGAAACTCCTCTCCTCGCGGCTTTAGGTCGGCGTATCACTCGCCCCGAGAGCTGCGTAGAGGTGATGGTGACAGGTCCGGTTGACGCCGCTGGCAAAGTAGATGCCAGCCAGTCCAAGGCAGCCGAGGTTGCTAAGGTGAGATCTGCAAAGCCCAGGCTAGAGAAGGACTTGCCTGGCACCCCAGAGCTGCGGGGCCGAGGTGCGACCCTGGTAGAGATAGTGGATACACTGGCAGACCCAGTAAATCCAGGAGTGGACATAGTAGTGACTGTGGCCGACCTAGAGGCAAAGCGTGTCCTGTTGCAGAAGGAGGCTGTAGCAATGATAACAGCTAGAGATGAGTTCAATAGAGATCTGCGCGAGTACAATGCAGCGAATGGCTTCACCCCGGTAGCGGTTGATACACATAGGGGAGCCGAGGTGCGGCAGAGAGGCAAGGGGCTCAACGATGAGCTAAACAGGGAGGCTCGACCTACCACCTCGGCTAGGAGTGGGAGTCGCGTGTCAACTGGAAGGCCGGTGTATAGTTCCCCTGCTAAGAACCTCAGAGCTGCCGAGGCAGGCAGGGCCGAGCTATCCGGATTATCTGGAGATGCATGGCGTGCGCAGCAGAAGCGAGTCAATGAGTTAGTATATGTGGCTAACCAGCAGAATGAGGCTCTCCGCAGAGCAAATGCCGGGGCTGGTGATTCAGAGATGGTTTATTCAGCTAGGCCAGTCAGTCAGGTGTCCAAGGGGCAAGCCTCGTCTCCACTCGTCGGAGGAGCCGATCGAGCCCGGAGTGTCACCTCGGGTCAGAACCAGCAGCTGCAGATGTATGATCCAGTCCTAGCAGCAAAGCAGAAGGCGGGCCAGGGCAATGCTAGCCGAGCTAAGGGAAACCCCGGCCCAGGCAATGCGAGCCGGGCTAAGGGTAACTCCGGTCAGGGAAATCAGAACGGCGGTCAAGCGGCATCGGCTGGCCGAGGTAAACCACCTCCGCCCCCGAGGTATCAGCAACAACCTCGGCAGCAGGGGCAGTATCAGCGAGAGCCGGAGTATGTTCAGCAACCTCAGAACGTCGGTCAAGGCGATGACCGATATGATGATGGAGACTCGGCCATGGCACGAGCTGGATACCACAGAGTGGATGGGGCGTTGGGACCTCGGATAGGAGGTCGGATGTTAGCTCCAGGCGATGTCCGTAACAAGCTGGATAGACTCTACTTGTCTGAGCAACTGGAGGAGGAAGGCCCTCCTGGTCCGGCGTGTTTTGGACCTCGGATCATGAAGGAGCCACCACCAGTATCTCAGTTCCAGTTAGGTCGGAACACCAAGCCATACAATGGGAGCACCAAGCCACAAGATTGGCTGACAGATTATGTATCCTCGGTGCACATTGCGGGGGGCAATCGCCGATGGGCGGTCCGGTATCTCCCGCACATGTTGGAAGGTCCAGCTCGGATCTGGCTGAATAATTTGCCGGAGTATAGTATCAACTCCTGGATAGACTTGGAGCTGGCGTTTAACAGCAACTTTGCTAGTACATACAAGAGGCCAAACCGACCTCAGCTCCTGGCGGCATGTAAGCAAGATGATCATGAAACTGACCGAGAATTCTTAACTCGGTGGAGCAATGTTCGGAATTCCTGTGAAGGAGTGGTAGAGGCCCAGGCCATTTCCTGGTTTGCAGATGGCTGTCGACATGGCAGCATGCTGTGGCAGAGGCTCCAGAGAGATATGCCGAGATCCCTAGCAGAAACAATCCGGGTTGCAGATTCTTATGCCCTGGGTGATCCGATGCAGCCAGCAGCAGAGGCAGGAGCACGTAACAGAAGGAGGGAGCCAATAAACAACCGGCTCGGACCAAGGTGTAATGACCGTCAGGAGTTCGGACAGAAGAGGAGGGAGCCGGACTATCCATACCCTCCAACCAAGTTGCAGCGGTGAACCCGGATCAGCCCGGAGCTGGAGGTGTCCAGAGGCCAAAAATCAATGGTCCGGCATTTAGTCCGAACCAGGAGCCACCCATGACCTATGAATCAATGATAGATGGTCCGTGCTGTTACCATACGACTGACCCGCGCAAGCCAGCCAACCATTCAACCCGGCAGTGCAGCTGGAACCGCAGAATCAGAGAAGAGGGGGCAAGGGCCGGAGGAATCAGAACAGGACCACCACCTCAGAGATTTCAGCCGAGGTCCCACCCTAATCTGTCCGGAGCAAATGTTACCCCGGTAACCACTGCACCTCTTCCGAGGCCTGCAGCAGCAAGACCCGTGAATGTGGTGAATGTCCGAGGTAATAACAACAACAATGGTGCCGGACCAAGTCAGCAGTATGAATACCCCGGAAATGACTATAGAGAGGTTCATGCGAGCTATGTGGTCTTTGTGACCGAGCCAACTGACAAGAAGAGCGTGCAGAGGCGTGCCATGGAGGTGAATGCAGTAATGCCGGTGGTGCCGACCTATATGAACTGGTCTGAGCAGGAGATCACTTGGAGCAGAAAGGACACACCTCGGATCATGCCGAGCCCTGGAAAGTATGCCCTGGTGGTAGATCCAACGTTGTGTGGGCCTACCAACAATGTGAGGTTCACCCGAGTTCTGGTGGACAATGGCAGTGCCATCAACATCATGTACCGAGACACAATGGTGAAATTGGGCATCTCGCCTAATCAGTTGATGCCAAGCAGTTGTACTTTTCATGGGATTGTGCCCGGCGTTTCCTGTGCACCCATGGGCAAGATATGGGTGGATGTAGCATTTGGAACCAAGGAAAATTGCCGAGTTGAGAGTATCGAGTTCGAGGTGGTGGACTTGGAGAGTGCATACCATGCACTGCTTGGAAGGCCGGCTTTGGCCAAGTTCATGATTTCCACCCATGTTGCATACCTGAAGATGAAAATGCCAGGGCCTAATGGGATCATATCCATCTCGGGTGACTACAAGCGAGCAATTCAGTGTGCCTCGGCGGGATCTAACCTAGCCGAGTCTTTGGTGATCGCAGCCGAGAAGAAGAAGCTGCATCAAGTGGTGGCAATGGCGCAGTCAACACAGCTCGGCCTGTCCGGACTGATGAGCCCGGACTCAACTGCGGCGTTCGAGGTACCCAAGGAGACCAAGAAGATCCCCATTGACCCGGAGCACCCAGAGCATGTGGCCATCATTGGGACCGGGCTAGGCGAGAAATAGGAAGGCGAGCTCTGTCACTTCCTCCGTGAGAATCGGGATATCTTTGCATGGTCGGCTAAGGACCTGCCAGGTGTTCCGAGGGAGTTGGCAGAGCACTCTTTATTTGTTAGGCCAGAGGTGAAACCGGTGAGGCAACCGACCCGTCGTCTCTCAGACGACCGGAGACAAGTGGTGCTGGACGAGCTGGCTAAGTTGCTTGCAGCCGGGTTCATAATGGAGGTACTGCATCCGGACTGGATATCCAATCCGGTCTGGTGGAAAAGAAGAAAGACGAGCCAGCCGTGGTCAAGGTGTGGCGCATGTGCATTGACTTCACTAACCTCAACAAGGCGTGCCCAAAAGATCCATTTCCATTACCTCGGATTGATCAGGTGATCGATTCCACTGCTGGTTGTGAACTGTTATCTTTCATCGATGCGTACTCTGGTTTTCACCAGATACCACTGAACCCAAAGGATCAAATAAAGACCGCTTTTATTACCCCGTATGGGGCGTATTGCTATCGTGTCATGTGTTTTGGTCTGAGAAATGCCGGGGCAACTTATCAGAGGTGTATGCAGAAATGCCTGCACTCTCAGATGGGCAAAAATGTGCAAGTGTATGTCGATGATATTGTCATCAAAACTAAGGAAAAATACTCTCCTCGAGGATCTCGAGGAGACATTTGTGAATTTGAGAAAGTATCGGTTGAAGCTTAACCCGGACAAGTGCACCTTTGGTGTCCCGGCTGGAAAGTTGCTCGGATTCCTGGTGTCTAGCCGAGGTATCGAGGTTAACCCGGCCAAAATCCGAGCTATTGAGAGCATGAAGTTACCGAAGTGTTTGAAAGATGTGCAGAAGTTCACAGGGTGCCTAGCCTCGTTGAGCCGATTTGTAGCTCGGCTAGGAGAAAAAGCCTTACCTTTGTACCAGCTCATGAAGAAAAGTACCGGGTTTACATGGACCCCGCAGGCCGACGTGGCGTTTGGCGAGCTGAAAAAGATGTTGTCCACTGCCCCGGTGTTAGCGTCACCATTGCACAATGAGCCGATGTTACTTTACATTGCGGCCACAAACCGAGTTGTAAGTGTGGCAGTGGTGGTGGAGCGCGAAGAAGGTGGCAGGTCGGTGCAGAGACCGGTGTATTACTTGAGCGAGGTGATCTCTACCTCGAAGCAGAACTATCCTCACTACCAGAAGATGACGTATGGTGTTTACCTGGCGGTCAAGAAGTTGAAGCATTATTTCCAGGAGCATCCCATGACGGTGGTGTGCGAAGCTCCAATCTCGGAGATCATCGGGTGCAAAGATGCAACTGGCCGAGTTGCCAAATGGGCGATTGAGGTGTCTCCATATGCACCACATTACGAGAGAAGAGACGCAATTAAATCCCAGGCGTTGCCGGACTTCTTTTGTGATTGGGCCGAGATGCAGTATGAGCCACCCAGGCCGGACTATAATTATTGGAAAATGCATTTTGATGGGTCCAAAACAAAGATCGGGCTGGGGGCTGGAATAGTCCTCACCTCGCCAAAGCAAGATCAGCTGAAGTACGTGCTGCAGATTCATTTCTCAGCATCAAACAATGTGGCGGAGTATGAGGCCTTAATCCATGGCCTCAAGGTGGCAAAGGAGATCGGTATCCGGCGTGTAGAGTGCTTCGGCGATTCCGACCTGGTGGTGCAACAATCTTCTGGAACTTGGGATGCTCTGGATGCCAACATGGCGTTATATCGGTTCCATGTGCAAAAGATATCCGGGTTCTTTGAAGGGTGTGAGTACAGGCATATACCTCGGGCAGAAAATGATGCTGCCGACGTGTTGTCAAAGCTCGGTTCATCAAAGAGGCAGTACCACCAGGGGTAGCCCTGAATCACTTGAGAACTCCTTCAATCAAACCTTCTCCTGAATCCGAATCTATTTTCATCCCGGCGGAGCAAGAGCCCGGACCTGTTCCAATGGAGGTAGACGTCGGATGCGTTTGGTCGGACCCGGGGACTGTGTGGCAGAGCTCGGGGACTGCACACCAAACCTCGGGGACTGCTCATCCAGACTCGGGGACTGGTCGCAGGATGGTGGAGGAAATAATGGAGGAGATTATGGTGGCCGAGCCAATGGAGGTGGATGAGGAACTTTTTCCTTTGCACCCGGTGCCGGAGTGGGCGGAGCAAATTATGAAGTTCATAACGGAGGGAAGCACGCCAAGTGACACAACCGAGGCTAGGAGGATTCAAAGGAGGGCCAAGGCGTACACCATCATCAACAAGGAGCTCTATAAAAGAAGCGTAACCGAGGTGTTGCAACGGTGTGTTGAGCCAGCTGAAGGCAAGGAGATGCTTTTGGAGATCCACCAAGGAGAATGTGGTCATCATTGCAGCACAAGAGCTCTGGTGCCAAGGTGTTTAGGCATGGGTTCTATTGGCCCACTGCTCTTGCTGATGCAGAGGCCATAGTCCGGAGATGTGAAGGATGCCAAAGATTTGCCAAGCAAACGCATATGCCGGCTTCGGCGCTCAAAACAATTCCTATCACTTGGCCGTTTGCGGTATGGTGTTTGGATATGGTGGGAGAGTTCAAACCAGCCCGAGGTAACATGACACACATATTGGTGATGGTGGACAAATTCACCAAGTGGATCGAGGTGAAACCAATCCGGAAGTTGGATGGTCATTCAGCAGTGACTTTCTTGAAGGAGATTATTCTGCGATATGGCTACCCCCATAGCATTATCTCGGACAACGGCACTAACTTTGCTGTTGGAGAGTTCGCTCGGTTTTGCATGAACAAGGGAATCCGGCTGGACATAGCCTCGGTGGCACACCCGGAGTCTAATGGACAGTGGAAAGATCAAATGCTCTAGTGTTGGCCGGCATCAAGGCTCGGCTCATTGAACCACTGCTGAAAACGCCGGGGTGTTGGATAGATGAGATACCAGCAGTACTGTGGGGTCTAAGGACCACGCCAAATCGATCGACTGGCTATACGCCATTTTTTATGGTCTATGGGGCAGAAGCTATGCTACCCACTGACATCGATATGATGCGCCCAGAGTGGCAATGTACACTGAAGCCGAGGCAAAAGAGGCTCGGGAGGATGCAGTAGATCTGCTTGAGGAAGCGAGAGAATTGGCCTCATCTCGGTCAGCAATTTACCAGCAAGGTCTCCGACGTTATCATAGCCGGAGTATCAACCCTCGTGTGTTTCACGAGGGAGATTTGGTGCTGAGGTTGGTGCAGCGCAAGAAAGGCCGGCACAAGTTGTCACCTCCATGGGAGGGACCGTTCGTTGTGAGCCGAGCTCTGCTCAATGATTCCTACTATCTTATAGATGCGCAGGAACCAAGGGAAGATGGGCTGGACAACCCCGAGTCAGAGGTCAGGCGACCATGGAACGTAGCTCTACTCCGACCTTTCTACTCATGAAAGGCGCAATGTATGTACCTCGGTTAATCCTTAATAAAAATGTCGGCACTCCGAGGTAAAGCTCGGGGACTGCCTCGCTCTTGTGCTTATGTTTTATCTCTGTTTGTCAGTTTTGTTCATATGCCGAACTATTTTGAACCTCGTCTCAAACTTCAAGTAATGTGTGCTATGAAACTAATCTTGTGACTCGACTGGCATCTGCCTAAAAGGTAGTCAAGAGCAAAGAGGAAAAAACGTGGGAGACATGAAAATGAACTCGGGGACTCGGTCCAAAATTATAGTTCGGCATGTGTCGTTTACTAACCCCTGTCTTTACCTTTCGTTTATGTCGGATGACTTTGAAACATACCTCGGAATTTACCAAGTACTGTATGCTATGAACAACAATCTTGTGACTCGACTGGCATCTGCCTAAAAGGTAGTCAAGAGCAAAGAATGCCAAACATAGTAAACACGAAAGTAAACTCGAGCAATCATTCAAAAGGATTCGACGTAAAGCTTAGAAAAGCATGGTTCGGATAAGCATGATAGTAACAGAGGTAGCAAAAGGAACTACTTAAGTTTGATTACATCTGCGTCCCGGCATACCGGGGATTTAATGAAGTTTTTTGGCCAAGCATAAGTTCAGGTCGAGGCATCAGGAATTACGTCGGCAGCAGCCGAGGTAGCCTGGGAGGTGCTGGCAACGTCGGCAGTAACCTCGGCACCAGCTTGTGGAGAAGCCTCGGTTTCTGCTTCGCGGGTGTCACCATCGTCACCTTGCTCGGCTTCGACGTCGGATTCTGTTTCGTATTCATCCTCTTCTGGCTCGTCATCTTCGGCGTCGGAGTAGGTGTCTCCCTCGCTCAAGTTCTTGGTGTTGGCATATCCAGCGAAGAAGGAAGCCATCTTTTCGCGCCGCTGGATGAGAATTGGGTCCGTGGACCAGGGCGAATTTCGGCGAAGAGTGTCCATCTTTTCGAGGTCGAGCTTCTCGCACCAAGTCATGATGAATTTGAGAGCGGCATCAGCTCCAGCGCGAGCCGAGGATGAGCGCCACTCTCGAAGTCTTTGTTCGGCTTCACGAAGCTTGGCGGCGAGCTCAGGCGTAGTATTGGGAGCATCGGCAAGAGGCCACAAGGCTCGGAAAGCAGACACACCTGCATCAAGGAGTTCGGACCCAATGGTTTTCAAGGGATGGATCCGAGCTTTGATGGCCACGATGTGGTCCTCAATGGTCCAGGCGGGGTTCGTCTCGCTACGCCTCTTCCTGTGCTGATCAGTGATATTGCGAGCCGAAACTTGGGTGTAGGTGAAGTGCTCTGCAGAAGATAGCCTGTTAATAATGAAAGAAACAGTTCGGCAAAGAGCCAGTACTGTTGAGGACAAAGCAAGGATAAGGGGGGCAAGAAGCTTACCGTCCATTTCTTTGTTGATACGTTCCAGCGTCGGGAGGAGCTGGTTAACCGAAGCTTGAAGGGCTTCATAAGCCTCGGTGGCCGAGGTGGCGCGGGCCTCGGCTAACTGGAGCGCATTCTCATGTTCCTTGGCGGCATCCTCCCGAAGTTTCTTCTCTGTTTCAACAACACTGGCCTTTTCCGCCTGCAGCTGCTCTTTTCCGACGTCCGCAGCTCGGTGATGCGCTTCAGTTCCTTTACCAGACGAGCTACTTCGGCTTTCTCTAGTTGGAGCTTTTCGTCCAAAGAGTTCTTTTCTGCAAGGACGGCCTTGTGCTCGTCGTGGAGTTTCTTGTGGTCAAACAGGAGGGTATGGAAGATGTCCGTGCGGACGTTCATAGTATTCTGCAAGGAAGAAAAACATAGCTCGGTTAGAAAGGCTATACCTCGACAAGAGTCTCGGGGACTCGGAGTCATGAAAAATGTTGGTAAAAGGTCTGGGACTCGTACAGGTGCATGATAAAGTAAGGTAAAATGGTTTGAGATTCAAGCCAAACAATTTTAACTCCGGCGGAGCGTCAATAGTTTACCTCGAATCTCGGGGACTGGGAATGGTGGATATTAGATGAGATACTGCATGAAAGTAAAGAGAATAGGACTTACGTCGATGTTTTGAGCAGCACGCAGGGCAGCGACTTGTAGGTCGTGACGCTTCGGCCGCAGGCGCTGTTTCCCGCAGGGTGCTCACCTACCGGAGCAGCTAGGGAGGCCGAGGAGACCTCGTCTGCAGAATTCCAGTCTGCGTTGTAGTGTTCCAAGGAGCCGAGGCTCTGATCACTGTCAGTGCGCAGAGGAGGATATCCCCACGGTCCGCCCTGCTCGATGCCCCTAACCGAGGCCTCCAAGGCTTGAGCAGCCTCGGAGCTTGAAGCAGGCCGGTTATCCAGTATAAGAGATGTCCTCCGAGCATATTCGTCGGCCGGAGGAGCAGTCTCATCAACGGGTGCGGCAAATGGAGGATTCGGCGTGTCACCGGGGAGGAGACCTCGGTGCATCCTTGAGGAGAAGAGATAGTCAGGGTGCCAGACCCAGATGTTGGTTTGGGGGTGACCTTAGACTTCACCGTCTCTTTCTCTTTCTCCTTGCCTTTCTCCAACGGCAAGGTAGTCTGGCGAACTGTTTTTTGGGGCTGTTGCTTGGGCTGTGCTTGGGCTGTTGCTTCTGCTGTTGCTTCTGCTGTTGCTGCTGTTGGTTGCGGGCAGTCTGGCTGCGGGGGGAGAGTCGAGGCTCCGGCAAGGCGGTAGCCGGAGTGCTGGCGCGATTGGTCCCCGCATCCGTTTGAGGACGCGGAGAACTCTGGCCTCGGGTGGGGGCAGATTTCTCCAAGGCCGGGCCAGACCTCGGTGGAGGAGATACGGGGCGAGAGTTCGTCGGGGTGGTCGTGGCTTCAGAGGCACCAACGGGTGCAGTCATGGAGGATACCTCCTGATCCACTTCTATGGGTCACTGCAACGAAGGAAGATGGTCAAGTGTTAGTACCGAGGTGATAAGTTTAAGCAACAAACTTTGTTGGCTATAGAAGCAAAGCATTACCCATCCGAAGTAGGAAACTTCTTGCCCCCTCGGGCATGAGGAGGATTTCCGGACTTCTTCAGCCGACGTCTCTTGACCGGAGCCGCAGTGGGTCCGGAGGCTCCAGTGGCGGATGGTTCGGCGGCCGAAGTTGCGGCACCAGCGCGTTTCCGGCTGGTTGCTGGAGTAAAGTTCGGAAGGTGAGGAAGGCAGGAGATAGGTACCGCGTTTATTGGTTCCATGACGAGAAATCCCTCCTCGTCATCCGAAATCTCTTGAACTGAAGCTTGTGCTTGAGGCTTACCCGCGGTGGTGACGCGGGCCGAGGCAATGGGCATGTAATCCTCGTTGTCAGGGTCCTCGTTGGATGGTGGGTCCTCGACAGGAAGATCCTTGCCGAAGTGGTCCGCAGGATGGACTCCATCCTCGGCGGTCTGGCGGGAGAACAGCTATATGGCAGACATATGAAAAGGAGTTAGGAAGAAATGGTCAAGATGAACGTCGGTAGCAAGACCTCGGTGGTAAAGGAGTACCGAAGAAAACGTCGGAACAGCGTACCTGTTTTGGTGGCTTGGTCCTGTAGTGGGGTTCCCTTCCCCATGTCCAAGCGTCAGATCTTGGACTTGGTGATAGCTCGGACTCGCCGAGCTACAGCGGCGTTGTCCAGTGCAACATGCGTATGGCGGGTTGGATCATAAAGACCGCTCATGTGGCAGATCTTGTGAGTCCTCGCCTGGAGAGGGGAGACCCTGCGCTTCACAAATGTGCAGGCCAGATCGTCAGCCGTCAGGACTTTCCCGTCGTTCGCAGGGTCCTCCGGGTCCTGCCATTTCGCAACATACCCATGGATGGACTTGATTTCGCTGGTGAGAGGGGGAGTGTAGTCCCAGTTGAGCGGTTCGGTAGGAGGGCTGAGGTTAAACACCGGCAGATTGAGGAAGTCCTCTTCGCCGGAGTTCTTCACGTAAAACCACGTCCGGAGCCACTTGCGAACGGTGTCCGGAGTAGCGATACGTGGGAAGATGGAGTTTCGGCGAGGAGCTATGATGGCTGCTCCGCAGGCGGTTAGTAGCTTGGGCAGATCCTTGTTTTTCGGATCCGGGATCACTTGCCGCTTAAGTTGGAAGTAGCGAGAAAAGAGGTCTACCGTGGCTTTGAGGCCGAGGTATCCCTCAGAGAAGGAAACGATGCAGGAGAGAGTGGTGATGGCGTTGGCGGGGAGGTGATGAACCTGGAGTGAATTTGTCGAGGAAGCTCCGGAAGAAATCGCTAACGGGCAGTCCGAAGCCGCGCTGGAAGTGCGCGACGAAGACCACCCGTTCCCCTTCCTTGACTTGAGGCTCGAGTTCGCCCTCTGGCAGGCGACACTCTACCCCGGCGGGAATCCGCCGAGTCGCCCTGAGCCACTGGATTTCATCCGGAGTTACATCCGAACCTTCCCAGCCGGCTCGTTCTCCGACCTCCAGTTCGAGGTCTGGAACCTCGGTTTGTTCCGAAGTCTCAGGAGGAGACATCTCGGCAGAATCAATCTGCAGAAGAGTGCACAGAAGTTTAGCAAAAGAAAAAGTGAATCTGGAATCTAAGGCTATATCTGGCTAACTCAGGAGGAGTTGGACGGCTATCTTATATAGAGGCATATCTATGCTAGGCGAGCATCTATCCGAGGTATGAAACTCGCTACTACCCAAAAAAGTATGCAAGTAAGATCTACCGGAGGAGGTAAATAGAGTTTTATTCAAGAACATATGAAGAACCACAGCGCAAAGAGGAAGAAACCTAGGGCAATGCCTAGGGTATCAGGAAAGGGAGTACATACCGTGAAAACGAGGTGCTGAAGGGCGGCGCCGGTGACGCGGTCGCAGCGGCGACGAAGGAGCTGCTCGTCGGCGGCGGCGGGAACGTGTTTCTTCTCAACCGGAAGCGGCGGCACTGGTGGCGATGGAGGCGAGAGGGCGAGTGAAGGAGGAAGAAGATGGCGAAGTTACCCGTGGGGCCCTACTTATAGCCGCGCGCGGTAACTGCCCGCATTAACTGCGCCACTACCGCGCGGTTATCGGGAGGCGCGGGATCGTGTGCGAGTGGGCGCACGGTTACGCGGTCTGCGGCCGCACGATCGGCCACATCGTGGGCCGCAGAGTGGCAACCGCCCACCCCGGATTTCCTGCGCTGGTCAGCACAAAATCGAGGGGTCGTGGGCGGTCAAGTACTTGAGTGCGCAGGTGCGCTGTTCGGTGGGTCCGGCTGACGAGGGCGGCGTGTGGTCAGAATCTGCTTGGCAGAGGTCCGGATTCCGAAGCCCGGGCAGAGATTCTTCGCCACGTACCTCGGAAAATCTTGAGGCAAGTTGGTGCTGAGTCAGATAGCTCGGAGAGTTCAGTTCGCATATCTACCTCGGATTGGATGGTGGTGTATGGGAGGTACCTCGGCATGACTATGTTGGAGGTCGGTTTAGGAGGTGGTGTAAGGCTTGTTTTGAACCTGCTACGGCCCTCCTTCCGAGGTCGTAGGACCGCACCAGCTTCGGGGACTAATGTCGGGGGAGTATCCCCGGGTAGGGTCAAGGCTTGGCATAAGGTGGTGTTCCAAGTTGTGCCGAGGTACGGAAAGGGCCGACCTGTTTGGGCCTGGGAAGGTCCGAGCTTCATCTTGACCTGGAGATACAGGCCGACCTATTTGGCCCAGAGGGGTCCGAGGTATACTGTTGGCCAGGGCCGAGGTTCACTGTCCGAGCTATGTTGTGGGTGCAGGAGAAGCTGTGGGAAGGAAGTAAGATCCGAGCTAGTAAAAGATATTAAGCGCAAGACCCAAGGTACGGCACGGACGCGCGAGCTAACCGAGGTGATGGGCTGTAGGTCGGGCCGGAGTCAATGCTCCTGTCACTTCCAGCCGGGTACTAGAGCGCCTGACACGGGAGCGTCTGTCAAGGAGCATGGCAGAGGCGTGCTCCGGGTTCGGCGGGCCTGCACGTCTCCGACCGCTGACCACGCGAGGTCTGGGTAAAGGCTACGAGGTAGCTCTGCCAGGCCACGTCCTGTCTCGGTCAGAGGGGACATGCTAGCTCTGCCGTTAGGCTACAGGAGATGGGCAAGCCACGTCTTGTCCCCGACCGAGGTACGGTGGTACGGTGGTGACCGTTGCAGAGGCATGGCAACAGTGTTCTGCGAGGGGCACAATGGTAACCCGGCTGGCCTATATAGTGGGCTTCACCCCCCTCCTGCTGGAAGGGACGAAAGAAAGACGAGGAGGACTGATCCAGGATAAGATCAAGAGAGAAAGAGAGAGAGGAAGCTCGGAACACCTCGGAGAGACCTCGGTTCAGGCTCGGAGTGCCTTTTCCTCTCTTTGTAGCATCATCTTCCACCTCGGGTTCTCACCATTGTATCATCATACAGCTCGAGGAGCAGCTTGTACTTGTCACTGAGCTATACACTGACTAGGATAGTGCTGCAGTAGGGGTGTTACCTCCGCAAGAGGGCCCCGAAGCAGGGTACATCGTGGTGTGTTTGTGTTCTTGCTTTCTTGGTTCTTCGTTCGTGTTCTTGCGTGTTCTTGCGTGTGCACTTCTTGAGTGCATAAACCCTCCCCGGATTCCCCCAACGACCATTCGGCCCCATCTTAGCCATACCTATGGCATCTGCCGTGATCCCACCACGACAGCTAAGTACCATTCCAGCAACATCAATCCTTATACTTTCCGTGTCAACAGACATGATGAAAAAATCCTGACGGACGCGTTGGGTAAAATTCAAATCTATACTGCAGATCGACTCAGTAAGACCTCTGTGGCCTAGTCGAATCTGAC